>RCWM02000016.1:4612500-5212500 GCA_003667255.2 Euschistus heros | reverse complement strand
CAATTTTAAAAATATTTGTAAATTACATAAACTTTAAGTAGGACAGAAAAGACTTTCCGGAGAATATATAATAAAAGCTTTTCTGAATATAAATTAATAATTAACTGGATAACGTAATGTGTAATATAAGACAGGTTGAAATATTTGATTGATTTTTATTCCAGGAAACGAAGGAAGAAAAAATATATACATACATGTTTCTTGATTTTGGTATAGTATTTTATTAGTATCATGGATTTTTTATTTATCAATAGTTTTGGGCTTCGTTGCATACTTGTTTCAATTGCCTAAAGTATTAGGCCTTAATAGTAGGTTGTTACAAAAGTCCATGGCATAACGGTAACTTTAATTCAGATAACATGCAATTAATGTTATGATTAAAGTCCATTGTTTTGCACTAATTTCAGCCATTTTTTTTGCTAGTATTTTATGACGGTACTGCTCCTTTGGGTTAGAGGCAAATAACTCTTCACATCCAATTTCCAAGTCCACGTTATTATCTAAGATCTGACCTTTTAAAAAATGAGCGATTGATCTAAAAAAAACAAAAACATAATCTGATAGTGCAATACTTAGGAGTTTTATGCTGCAAAACGTTGACGTCTCGTGGTTCTGATAATGTGGAGAAGCATTGTCGTGTTGCAAAGTGGCTTATTCCCCGATGTCCAAAGCATGTGAGCTTTTAATTTTGAGGGTTTCACTATCACGATCATTAGCATAAACTGTCTAAAAAAAAAAATAATATAAATTTAACTTGGTGTTAGTAACCAACTTTTTATTTTTTATATATAATTTTTTTTTTAATTCAAACCTGTCACTAATCCCGTGACAATAAGCAGATATGATGATAACCATGAGGGATGGCAGTGCTCAGCGGTACATGCTCCTAACATGATAATTAATTCATTTTAACGTAGTAGATCCCTCAACCAACTCCTTTTTTGGGTATTCTCTGGCATATTTCCCTGGG
This sequence comes from Euschistus heros, assembly GCA_003667255.2. Lineage (NCBI taxonomy): Eukaryota > Metazoa > Arthropoda > Insecta > Hemiptera > Pentatomidae > Euschistus > Euschistus heros. The sequence continues at coordinate 5,211,530 of RCWM02000016.1, read as the reverse complement.
CCGTAGTTTGTATTAAGTTGATGGTATGTAAGATGTCATGAAGTCTGGATGTGATCTTGTACGATGGGTATGCGTAAGTCTGTGTGTAATGTTATGTTATTGCCGTACCAGAGTGATTGTGTAATGAGTATTTAAGCATTTGATTGGTAAGTCTGTATTTTTTGGACGTTTGGTTTTTTTATCTACTTCGTAAATTTTCTTAATTTTTTTTTTTAATTTATATATTTATTTTATTATATAACCACCTGTCAATTAAAATTTGACAATCAGTGAATATGCTGGAAGACTTTAAATGGCTTGAAAGGCATGAGGGGGAGCAGAACCAAGCGGCACCTCCAGTCTGTATTTTTATTTATATTTTAGTCTAGGAGGTCTCTCATTTCTCAATGTTGATAATTTAACGATGAATCGAATTAAAAAATGTTCGTAGTCATTTTTATGATTAGAGATACTGTATTTTCAAATCATTCTTCCAAGAAAAAAAAAATATTGACTTTGAGGGGACAATATAACTTTTCTGGAAACGAGTAAGGTGTAGTTGTAATTAATTTAAAAGTTCCAGGCTACAAAACAATTGATCAGAGTTTACGTAGAAAGTTGTCATAATTAAAGGGATTGAGCTTAATTCTCCTCAATTTCTTGTGTTTATTGTTGGTAATTGTTAAGTTGTCGCAGCGCCCTCCTGAAGTATAAACGGCCGCTGCCTTAATTACACTAATGCCAGCTAACAAGTTTACTTATCCCCTTAGTCCTCCAAAGTGTGTGTGGTACTTTGGGGGAGGGGGCTTCGCTCCTTTTTGTTGCCTTAACTTTTCTGGATCCTTTCCCGCTACTTCTTCAGGGAACAAAACTCCTTAGCGGTAGTAAAGTGACTAAAGTATTATGTTGGGAAACTGAATATTTGTAGAACGTATAGAAGTAAAATAACTAAGTTTAATATCTCTAAGATTTTTTTATATTATTAATCTCTTTAATTAAGTAATTAAGAAATACGTTTTTATGTAGTAATTTAGTTAGCCAAGTGTATAGTACATGATATGCATGCTATTTACTATAATAACTAACTACTTACGTTTAAAGGACTTCTGTAGAGAGAGAATAGAATAGAAAAAATATTTTATTCTGGGACGAAGTCCCTTAAGAATAACAAATAAGCACATAAATTACAACAACTAGTTACATCTGATCAGAGACATAATAAAATGAAAATAGAACATATTAAATAGTAATATAACAATAATTATATATAATAAGATTCTAAATAAATATATAGAGACGAAAATAGGAGATTGCAACCTTCTGCAAATGAAATGAACAAGAAATTCTTTTAGTAATAAGTAAATTATGTTGAGCAGAATCTAAATTATTCAAATACTTATTGAAAGGATTCCAGAAATGCAAGAGCATGTATCATTTAATTGAGTAGGTAGATAGCAAGAGCCACCTTGGATAAGAAGGGGGTACTGGAAATAGAGGCATTTAAATGATTTTCACTTTAAAGGGATTTCGCTTGTCTGGTATGAAGAGGAAAATGATTCCAGTGGATGGTTGAGCAAAAGAGGAAGAGAGCGTTGGAATGCAATAGTAATGTGAGGTAGGGTATATAGATCAGAATCTTCCAAGGAAATATTGTATACAGAAAATGAGATGGAGCCAATTTAATTCGAAATAGAGGTAGAAAACATGGAAGAACCTCGGGATAAAGAAGACTAATCTGACAAAGAAATGCATGATTCGCCTTAATCTGTCTTCGAGAAATGTCGAGAGGTCACCATAAACCAGACAATCATAGTCACTATAAACGTATAAGAGGGTGGAGACTAAAAGCTTTCCAGCTGACTGGGGAATAAGGTGATGGGTAACCTATAGGATGACACGTACTAGTTGGAGTACATAATGACGTTATGCCCCAATAAACAAATAAAAAAAGTATACAGGAACAGTTTGGAATTTTTCTAGTTATAGATAAATATTTTTAGAGGCGAATTCTTATATATCATTTAACTTGCTTTGACTTCTGGCTGTATCTTTTATCACAGTTTATGTTTCTCTTAAAACATTTAAACCGCTTCATGATCCTGCCTATTTTCCTATATTTCAAAATAATTATTTGTAATTTTCATTAATTAAAAGAAGATCTGATCCACGCCAATGGAAATCCTCTTCATTTGGAAACAATTGCTTTATCTAAAATAATAAATAAATTCCAATATCTTATCTGTTCCAGCTTATGCTGACTTGATCAGATAAAAGTCTTAGTCCAACCTAGAAAAACGGAAATAGGATTGGATCTTTCTTATAGTTGTTTAAGCTCTGAGAGGATTTACTTGAGAGTAGTTGCTAGATAAAGAGTGCAGCTATCCCTTTGATAGTAGTGCACTACATTTGATTAGGACTTCGCAAATGGAAATCAAATTTACTTCCAACAATTAGTAACAGAGGAGAACTAGTTGGATTTTATCAGGTGGAATCTTCTTTAAATGTAATTTAATTGAGAATTTCTTAACGCTTCGTTAGTAATCGTAATCGTAATCCTTGTACTCGTCTCAATAGGACTCTTGTGTATATCATTGCCATAATAAGGAAACCTTTTTAATTCCAATTAAGTTTAGGAGCTCTAAGGCTTTCAAATTAGAGTGTGGATATAATTTTTATAAAACAAGTATAATTGTTGTTTTAAAATTTTTCTTATTCTATCTTATCGGTCTTAATTTTAAAAGTCCCTATTTATTTTATGGGAGTGGGGTTGCTGATTAGGCAAGGCACTGACCAAGTTCGATGACCGAGTTCGTGGTCTGGCTGAAGGGTGAAAAATTAATTTTTAAATCACCTGGGGCACACCCAGCCACTATAAATTACTTCCTTTTTTTCTATTTATTTTATCGTTCATTTAAATTCTAGGTGCAGTTTCATAACCTAATTTTCTTTTTCTCTTACGCTTAAAGTTTTTTATTTACATCTAAGTTTAGAATGTAAGTGGTTCAAATGAGAACAGTATCCTTTTTAAGGAACTAGAACATCATTGTTTGCACTATCTGAATAGGTCTCTCATATAGCTTCTTTTCATCTAGTTGGAGTATACGCAGCCGTTTTCATCCTATATAATATTATTTTAATTTCAATATTCGAAAGATTCCAATCTCGCAAGAAAAGAAATAAGTATTTGAACAATGCAAAGTACAGAGCATAAGGAATGTTATACCATGATGTTATAGTTTTGCTAAGGATGGTGATCGAGGTTTTAAATGATTTGGAACAATCCTACCTGCCCTGCCAGTTTACATTAACAAAGTTCTAACTATACAGACTAACACTTTTATTAAGGGGCTCACATGTGAAAATGAAACGCCAAAGCCTTACCAAAAGACTGAGACATTTATTTACGTAAACGATCCGCATTGAAAATTATACAAAGACTAGATACTTATACTTACTTATTAAATCCATTATGACGTACGCCTCACAAATTTACGGAATAGAAAAAAAAAAAAAAAAAAAAAAAACATCTACAAAATACAAACTTTCCAGTTAAAATTATTAAGACTCGTTACACAGCATTACATACATACTTATAAATACCTATGATACAAGATCACATCCAGACTTCATACAAAAGAGTTCGCGACAGACTCTACGAACAAATCCAACAACTTAATGCAAACATGCTCTCGAGAAACGTGCCCGAAAATATCCGAAAAAGTCTAAAAACTCTGTTAAACTTAATTATCATATTAGGAGTAAGTACCGCTGAGTGGTTACCTCCCTCTTGGTCTGACATGTAAGTTATCGTTCATATCATCATAGCAACTGCTTGTTGTCACGGGATAAGCGACAGGTGTGGATTTGAAAATTAAATGGGAAGAGCTCTCTTGAGCCAGTCGGCATTAAACATTTTTTGGTGTTTAAAAAACAAAGCTAGCCCCCCATTAAATAATATAGCTCCTGAACGGTAGGTTATAACAGCGAATGTTTTACAAGAAAAATATTTCCCAATCAGTTTTTGACAAGAAGGATGTCGTCAAATTTTAACCCGAACAACACCAACTGAGCTAGAGCGTGTCAAAAAAGCCCCCAAACTTGAAAAAAGAGGTTTCAGACGTAACTTTTTTTATTCAAACCAAAATTTTGAACATTCAAAAGATCGGTTAAATCCAGGTTAAAATTTGTATTTAGTATTAGGAGATGATATTCCACTAATCCCTGTTGAACAGATCCGCTACCTAGGACTCCACTTGGACAAATTTCTTACTTGGAATCCAAATACTAGAAAAAAAACAACAAGAAACTGCTCGTCGCACAGTAGGACGAATGACCAATCTAGGAGGAAAAAAGTCTGAATCACTTAAACAGACCTGGAGGTCAAATAGAGTTCAAATAAGGTAAAATAAAACCACTCAAGTCCCAACCATAAGGAAAATACTATACAGTAGGCCCCCATTATCCGTGGTTCCGATTTTGTATTTTATTTTATTAATTTTAATTTTTTTTTTTTTTTAAAGGTTTAATTTTTCACCATTTATTTTATATGTATCATATTAACTTAATAAAAATAATGAGTTAGATCGTTTTTTAACTATTCCGAAATGGGTTATTATTTATAGTTATTATTATATAGTAATTATTTTTAATTATCTTAAAAAGTAATGAATGAAAAAACACGTCAAGCTGGTATCGTATAAATGAGATGTTTCCGGTGTACTAATCCAATTCATATTATGGCACGATTACTGTTTTCAAATCTTTCTGTGGTACTCTTACTGACCTGTTAGCCTACTCAACAAAACTGTTTACTCAGTTACGCTTTAGTCTCCATTTAAATAGAAACTATCAAAATGTCACAAAAAAAAAAAAAAAAAAAAAAAAAATAATAATAAATTCAATAATCTAAATGAAAATTCAATAGATACAGTAAAAACATTCATTCTAATGTATTTTTGTAGATTGTAACTTAATAAATGTATGTAAAACGATTTTTTCTTATAAAAGTGATTTTCTCAATCCCGTTAATGATCGGAGTCAATAAAATGTAATATGACTTTCCGGGTTTTTCCAGCCTCTTATTATTTCGTTTTAATTTTCGTAACTAGCAATTTTAAATATCTCTTCAGTGCAGCTGAAGATTTTGAAATAATATCCCCTAATTTAAGTGTTTCAAACATAGTAATATATATTAAATCAATACCCTTACAGTTTTGCCAAATACGAAATAACTCTCTTCGCGGAATTGAAAGTTCGTTTTCAGACAAGAAAGCAGATAAAAGCAGCTAAATGTTTCATGATTATTTCATATACCTTCTAAGACACCTTTACTATGAATTTCAGAGAGGTACTTTGGGGTACTTTTTAGTAATAGATCTTTTTAGTTTAAAAAGTGCTTTAGTTTACGGCACTTTTAAAAAAATTACATAATAGTTCAAATTATTAAAAAATTATTTTGAGAATGGCTTACTTGTATAACGATCGTCTATATTCACTAATTATAAAAGAATAATGAAAAAATATCAATAGGATGATACAGAAATTTAGATTGAAAGAATCAATAGTTTTAACAAAATTTGACCTGTCGAGTTAGGTATTACTTTCATCGTTGTTTTTACCTTGAAATCCACCTCCTAAAAACGGAAGAACCTTTGATAACGTTCCATAAACTACTTAACTATACACCTATCACAATAGTTTCATTAATTTCGATTATGACTTTTTTCCACCTAGATTGGCCATTCGTCCCACTGTGCGTCGTTAAAGACTACTTTAACATTTATTTGACAAACGATCAAAGCTCACAATTAATTACAAAAGACTCATTTACATGACTGTGATTAGATCTATTTGGACGTACGGAGTTGAGCTTTGGGGCTCCACTAAACCATCCAATTCATCTTTTATCCAATCCTTACAATCCAAAATCCTTCGAAACATCCTCAATGCTCCTTTCTTTGTGACTAATAGACTTATCCATAAAGATCTTAATGTTTCATATATTGCTGATTTAGCCCAAACAAGATAACTTAGATCATTTAACAGTAAGCTCCATAACCACTCTAATCTACTATTCTCCCAACTTGCTTCCCATTCCAATCCTCCGAGGTGTCTGAAAAAAAGATGGTCTAGAGACATTTTCGTGTTGATTTTTATTGAAGTGCTACTATTGAGTAGTCCTTCACATGTTATTTACATGCCATTGTATCCACTATCAACACATTTACTTGATGTATATTATTTTGTACAGTTGTAAATATCAATAAATGGGGGGGGGATAGGATTAGGAGAAATATAGTCAAAAGGAGCTCACTCATAAGAACCTGCCTCATAGTAAAGATATTTATTTAGTATAAGAGAGTTGAGCTCCTAACTGCTACTACTCTCCTAATATCAAACTATCAAACTACACTTAACGCCCTCACATTCCCCAAAAACGTATAGCTTTTGACCAACTAGGTCATCGTTAAAACATGTTCCATGTTAAAAAAATCATTAAAGTTATAATTATTAAAATTCGAGGTTCTAAACAACAATAAAATCTTCAATAAAATTCTGCTGTGGCATTGTTATCGCTCTAGTTATCTCTAGTTATCGCTCAATTTTCCCTGCCTTTTTGGAGAGATTCCTGGTAGCTAGGTTTAGTTAAAGAGTCTATTGCCAGTAGCGAGGTTCCTACCTTAATTTACTTACGATGGCCAAAGAAGATTGGTTGGGCTGGCCCCAATTATAGCTAACAGAATAACCTCCGAGTAGGCACTCGAAATTCCCTCTACGTTGTAATCCAAGTTGAGTTCATTAAAAGGTCATAATGGTGGATACAAGATACCCTCATATCCTGGATCTATATAGACATATGTGTAATTAACCATAGGTATACTGCATACTGAGATAGCATGTTATTGTGGTATACAGAAATTATTTTCCATCCAGCTCCCATAATTGGTTCACTGCCGAACTTAAATTGAAACATATCGTCATTATTAATGTTAATCCGTTGGTGTAATGGCTAAGTCTCGGATCTAAGTTATAGGAAATATTTTTCTGCTTCATCTTCTTTTTTTAATATGTTCATTCTATGTGAAAAAACTTAATACAGGAATTTTACTATTAGTGCATATTTAGGATTCTAATGCATATATTATGCATGTTTAAAATATTCAATTTATTTACGAAATAAAAAATATAAAAATTGTTTATATTTTTTTTTTGTAAAATAATATTTCATATTAAGTTAATCATATTTTTGATTCTGTTAGATTATTAGATTTCAAAAAACAAAATTATTTTTCTTTTATGATAAAGAATAAAAAACCTCTAATTCTGGATCATACTGAGAGTACTTTGTATGCTTAGAAGTAATGGAAATCATTTTTCTTCTGAACGAAAAATTACTGAAAAGTATTTCTCGAAACTTACCCATTAAGGAGGAAACACAACTAGAGAGAATCTGTAGTTTGATTCGATCGTTTACAGACGACAATTTTCTTTTTCTTAAAAACTTAATGATTGACACCTAATATTTTGTTATTTGACCGAAAATCACATATTAAGGTGTTAATTTTCCAATGATTAAATAGAGAAATTAACCTTTGTATGGAAAATAGTTTATGTAGATTATAAATCTAAAAAATCTAAGATGTGTATATTCTTATTTATTCTAAATAATTTATTAAAATGTATTTATGGTTTAATGTTTTAACATTATTGATTGTATCACCATTCAGTAGAATATTATTTATCTTATTGCTATATCTTAATGAATATTATACCGCATACTGTAGAATTTTTTTTTTTAGCAATAATATAACTTTTATGAATATTTTGTATTGCATGCGATCGGAGTGATAATCGTCAGTATTTTCGTTTAATTACTTTTAATAAATTTAGTGTGTGAATAAAATGACATGACAATGCATTTTAAAGAAACCACCGATAGATGGAACTTGACTGTTTTATTAAAGAAAGTGCTTCGGAAGTTTATCGGGAACCGATAGAGAATACGTGGAAATGGATTTAAGAGGGCATGCAGCTGATAATGCAGCTTTTGTGTAAAATATGTAAATTTGTGGTATCGAAGTCGAGTTGAATAACTATTTCCATTTAAATGTTTATAATTTAGTGATTATATACATTTTGGGTGTATGATGGTAACATTATATAAAACTAAAAAATAAAATGGCAAGAAGGATGGGTTATCCAGATAGGTAGACTATCTGCTCTAATGGGAAGCTCAAAATTCGTTCACAGGATCCAAAATAAATAAAAATTTCTACCCGCCTCGATGGATTCGAACCTGCAACACATCACGTTAAAAAATTCGACATTCAAAGAAAAATAGTTTCGAAAACATAAATAGAGTTGAAGATAAGAAGGTATAATTTGTTTTAAAATTGTATTTTCCCAGTTTTTATGAGTTATTATTATTTTTTTTTAAATTTATTGTTACTAACCACTATTCATTCCCGGTTAAACTAGGAATTATATTTACCGATTAAATGTTGTACTGCTCTATACAGTGAAAACGAAAGGGAAGAAACGTATGAATACAGCATGATTATCTTGTTTGTACACTTCTACAGTTTTATGTACGTAGTATTATATTTCATCCAATGTTTTTCGAACATCTGTTAATGCACCATATTATGTTAATAATAAAACTCTACGTTATGTTCTAAAAATATATTTTGTCCTTGTTCTCATTCCTTCAATATTCTCGAAATTTCATCAAACTCTATCCAATCACCCCAAATTCTGGCTCCATCCCTATCCAGTTTTAACAATCCCAAAAACGTTGAAACGGCAATGGCCCCAAGACCTTTTGTAACATAAAGTCATGTTGGAGTCCTGGTAATGACCCACTTCTCAACTCAGGTCCTGGGCATCCGTGGCTATAGCGCTCCCATTCAGCCTCCACTGGATATTACAAGTGATGCAGCTGAGAGAGCAGTGCTGGGATCTCTTCGAGTCCAGCCTTAACTTTCAAAAAATTCGGGGCTGCCCAGGCTGATTGTGTCTGTAAATATTATATGAATGTATCATAATATTTGTGCTTTAATTTTCATCACTTAATGTTTATTATTATTTCATTTTGTTTGTTGATTAATTGTTTTAATTGTATCTTTAATTATAATTAACTCGAGTGTGTGTGTGTTTAAGTTTGTATATATGGTAAGAATGAATTCATCATAATTATTGATACCTACTGCCCTTCACTGAGGCAATAAATAAAAATAGGCAATAGATAAAAATGGATTGTACATCCAGTTCAATAAAAGTTTTTAATCAAGAAAAAAAAAAATTATTTGGTATTCTTATGTTTTAATTTGTTATCCAAGATTTTTTTTATTTTTATTGCCTTTAATACGTTCATATTTTAAACTGTATATTTAAATTTTATGACGAAATAGATTTTATAATTATTAAAAGTTATAGTCATTTACTTTTAATTATTACTATGGTTAATAATCAGTTACTATGGTTAGTTATAATCAGCTTTGTTTGGGTCAAATATTGTATGTAATATTATAATATATTGGTATTAACTATTAAACTGGTTCGCTGTTTAAAAATGTTCCTATCTTACCATATATTTACAAGAGTATTACATCACCGTACAATGTTGTTGGCTGAGACAACACTGACCAGGGGGCGGTAGATGTTGGGGGATGATCATAATTAATTTATGCAGGCCCGATGAGCGGCCGCTGATAGCTTCCCTACCGCCCTATCTTCGCAATGGAAACGCTCAAGGAACACAATCCAACACCAATATCTTCCTATAGCAATGAAACTATATTGTTAACTTTGTTCTTATAACACATCATCTTAGTGGTTTTCATATTTATTTTCATTATTCAAAAAAAAAAAAAAATAATAAAAAAAAAAATAAAACGATTTATATCTATTATTACTCTAAACAAATTAAAAAATGGATTAATAATTCTTAATATATTTATTAAGGCCTGCAACGTAACGAACCGTTCCTTTTTAAGATAAATGATAATAAAAATTGTCAGTTATTTATTATAGCTGTGTAACAGATAACAAATAACTAAGCTCATAAAAAACACAAAATAAAATTATCCTTTATTTTATTATTATTTTTTAAACTACTTTTTGATATAACTGTATGCATTATATTGAATAAGAAAATGTGAGAAAAGTGATTATAATGACATGCCAATAGCATGTAAAGAAGTAGTCACTGGTAGCACTAGTTCTAATAGTTCTACATTAGAAGGTCTCTTGGCCATCTTCTTTTAAAATGCCTTGGAGGATTATCGGGAATGGACTGTAAGGCAAGTTGGGAGAATAGTGGATTCGCGTGAGTATGGAGTTTACTACGAAAAGATAGGTATCTGGTTTGGGCCAAATCTGGTATGGGACATTAAGATCTTTATGTATAAGTTTGTTTGTGACATAATAAGGGACATTGAGAATTTTAGGAATGATTTTGTATAGTAAGGATTGGATAAGAGAATCGGAAGGTTTACTGGAGCCCTAAAGCTCAAACCCTCATGTCTTAATGGGTCTAATTACTGTCATGTAAATTCGTTTTTTGTAATATATTCGTACGTTAGCTGTGAACGCTTGTATAGTATATACTGGAGTAGTCGCAAACCATGTGCAGTTTCTTGTTTTTTAGGTATGATTCTCTTTTTTTTAATTGAAACATAATTATACTTTTTTATCTTAATTTATGTTTCAACAACCCCCTTTTTCTTTTCTTTCTTCTATTCTCATTTCAACATGAATGAAGAAGAAACATAAAAAATCTTAATAAAAAAAGAAACAATAATAAAAAAAAAAATCATTAAATTAACTGTTTGTAGTAATATTCTATTAGTTTATCTATAGAATCTATACTAATTTTACATTGTTAAATTATCTTATAATTGTGTCTTATTATTGATCATAATTTAAGCAAATCTGTTTGTTTTTATATAATTTTTAATATAATACTATAATGTTGTCAAAACCTTTACTAAACTGTACATAAAGGTTAAAATGGTTCAAAGCACACTCTTAAGAAAACTTACTAACATTGTTTAGAATATTGTCGTATTAAAACTAACAACATCCTTAATTTAATTATTTCAGTTTAACGATACATACATTTTTTTATTTTTTACTGTAGAAATTCTATAATTATATACCCTAATTTAAATGTCGTTTGCAATGTTATTATCAATTTTTTTTTTTATACTAAAACAACTGTATAAAACAATAATAAATATGTCATTGGAGTAAATTACCTAAATAAGTATTTATAATATAATATTGTATTCTTAGTATTTTCTTAATAAGAAAATAACCTGAGTTTGTTTATAGAGTATCTTAATTTGTAGTTAATTAAAATAAATAATATTTTTAATAAATGCTTAATAATTAATCAGTAAAAGAATTGTAAAAGAATTAATCAGTGGATACGATAATTAAAATTCAATGGATAATAAAGAAATTCATATAAATTACTTTCAGACTGCATTAAATCAGAGACTGCCGCAGAGCAGTTATAATTTTTAAATGAGCCCACCCGTACTAATGTTTATTAGAAATGAATACCTACGCTAGAGATCCATACAAAATTTATTTCTCAAAACTTTATGTAGTAAAATCATAATTTAATATTTGTGTCGATAAAACAAATTACAATTATTCTAAAGGGATAAAACGTAAAGCAGGAATTCTGAGAATCTTTCCGAAATTCCTCATCAGGAGGTTGTTGCCCCCTCCCCCTCCGTTTCGGTAGTAAAACAATTCTTGTAAACTTTTTAACATAAAATCCCTTTTCTAAATTAAATTGCTTTCTTAAATTCAATATTTTATTGGATAACCTGGATAATAATACAGGTTTATTGTTTTAAAGTTGGAATTATAAATTAAATTATTTAAAAGCATTTTTACATAATCTCATTTTTTTAAACAAAATATCTTAGTATTTTATTTATCAATTTTTTTTTTCAAATGTACTCTTTAATTTAACTTTTTGGTCAATATAAATAACAATAAACTGCTTGTCATTTCTGACATCATCAACATTTACCAGATAAGCGTTCAAAGCTACTAATAAATTACAAAAGACTTATTTACAAGACAGTAATTAGATACCTTCGGACAAACGCCAATCCTTACAATCCGAAATACTTCGTAAAATCCTCAATGCATTATGTCACAAACTTATCCATAAAGATTTTAAAGTCCCACATATTGCTGATTTAGCCCAAACAGATACCTATCCTTTCATATTTAACTCCATATCCACTCGAATCCACTAGTCTTTCAACTTGCCTCCCACCCTATCCCCGATAATACTCCGAGGCGTCAGAAATGAACATGGCCACGGGACCTTCTAATGTATAACTTTTATTTAAGTGCTACTAGTGAGCATTTCATTATATTTCATTGTAATAATTTCCCTCAAATTTACTTGTTGTTAAATATTTATTTATATTTGTAAATATAAATAAATATTTTTAAATAAAAATGTTTGTAATATCCATTTGTTTTCCCCTCCAAGGCCTATATTATAACCTAACGAAGGCTTATATTATAAACCAAAACGTCGGCACAATAAATTAATATTTTTTTTGTGTTATTGTGTGACTGCTCACCCTATCTACATCATCAATTCTACATTCGAATTAACCAAAGCAAGATAAAAGCATTTTTTTTGTACATAATATGCTCTATTACTCTCCATACGTTTCTATTACACCTTTAATATTTTTTATTAACAAATTATAAAAACGCATTTATACATCGAATTTTGATCAATATTTTTTTTATATTACAGTAGACAGTAGATGAGAAGTCTGTTGAGGGTCTGAATGAAATATAAACAGTTTGTTGTGGGGGGGGGGGCTACAAAATCATGAACTCATAATTAATGCCTAATTTTTGCGAATAACCCAGTAATGTACTACATATCTTTTAGAAATGATTCCAACATATCTTTTCTTTTTATATTCAAAAATTATTTATTAAATTTTAACTTGCACTAAAAATCATGTTCGGGTTGAATATTATAGCTTAAAAAATGTTCTGTTTCTATTTCAAAATATTATTTGTCCTGGTAAGAAAATAATAAAATAAACAAGAACATTTCTATGATAGAGGAAATACGGGCTAGATGGTCCCAGCCTGTACCAACCTAGTAACTAGTAGTTAGTAAACTAATTTGTGGAGGGCCTGTACAGGGCCATTTGTAGTTAACATGGGTTCTCTAACAACGGGACATGTAGCAATGGTCAGTCCTACCCCGTGTCTATTAAGTTGCAACTGTCTGTCAGCTATCTGGACCAGTGTTCCAGGAATATATACCACAAATGTTAAAATATTTATGCGAATATTCTTTATTATTTCACTAAGAAAAAAAACATAATTAAGATATGTTTATTCCAGTAGTACACCATTGTACATACACCAGCATTCCCCTTCGCGGCTTCGCCCACTCTTGCAAGTAATGAACTTACATTATATTATCATAATTTCAACTAATAATTGAAGTTTTATTTGTTTACCGATAAATCTTGTATTGAAGTATGCAATTGAGCACTATTTTTACAATAATATTTTCACAAATACACCATTAAACCTGGTTAAATTGCACTGATTAGGTGTTTGAAGATTATGTAACAGCATAATGCCAAATTCAATTTTTAATTTTAATGTACGAGTTGGTAACCTAGATGGACAGAGTCTATAAAACTCTTGCGAATAATGGACTGCATTATCATTGCTTACAACTAAAGGCCCATGGATCATATGTTTACTGACATCATCAAAAAGCAAAGGATCCACTTTTTCTCTTCTTCTTCTCTTTGAAACGGTGTTTCCCTTCGTCGGGTTTCCGTCGGGTCAAACATTCTTTCCCCTGTTCCCTGTCCCACCAATCACCGTCCCTCAGACCTCTTCCTGCCATTTCCTCCACTATTCCATCCTCCCATTTCCTTGCTGGTCGTCCTCTTTTTCTATTTCCCCGAGGGTTCCATTTTCTCACCATTTCATGCAATCTTCTAGGAGGCATCCGAAGTACATGCCCATACCATATTAACTTCTTCTTCATAACATGCTCCGTCACGCTCTCCGTAATTTCCATTTCCTTTCTTATATCTTCATTTCTTACGCCATCTGCTTAGGTTTTCAGGAAACACCTCCTAATAGTCCATCTCAGCTACATTCAATTTATTCCTAATACCATTGGTGAGGGACCATGTTTCTGTGCCATATGTGAGGATGCTTTCAATCAATGATTGAAAAATCCGATTCTTATTCTTCTTGGATTAGGTCCTGCTTCACAAAAACTGATGCAAGACGCGTATTGCCTTATTAGCACAATACACATTTTGATTTGACAATAATTTTTATTCCGCAGAAATAATTTTATTGATTTCATCTGGTTGGATTTTAATTTATAACCATAAAAGTAACGTGTATCACAGAGTGGCAAACCTCGTTTCTCCCACCTAATATTGTACGTTTAAACTTTTATAATTGCAAACTTTATTATTGATAAACCTTCTGGAACTATGAAAATGATGTAGTTGAAATTTGGTTCTGATAAGTACAGTAGTTTTACCATTGTAAATTCTATTCCAGAATGATGCTAACGAAGGACCGGATTTATGTATTTAAATATACAGTTTCTAAAGTTTGTATCTTACATTCCATGCAATTTAGAAGCAAAAAGCCATATTTTTTATTATTATTATTATTATTTTTTTTTTCATTTTTGTAGATGTTTGAAGAATATCACATATCTTTTTGTATATTCATAAAATATAATATTATTTTGTTTTATTTTTAATTCACAACAATTAATATTGACAAAGCAATTAAGAAAAATAGCGGACTGACAGTTTTAGGAAACTCTGATTTCCTAAAAGAATTGGAACATGGGAACATGACTAAAAGCCTCTACTTATAACGACAATTTTTCGGAAATTCGGGCTATTCTTGAGAAACTCAAAGATGACGCAGCATCCATAACCAAGTCCAAAGAAATGATAGATAAACCTAGTTTTTTTTTTTTTACAAGATTTAGCTTTAATTTCTTCTAACCTCTCATTTCTGGCAAATAAAATTATTCTTTTGAAAACTCAGAACGTCTTGCTCTTCAAAAGTATTGCGGCAGTAAACACTACTTGTGAAAAATTGAAAACATTGTTGGAAGGTATTTAATTTTTCTTGAATATGTTGCCTAACTATTATTTATGTATGAATATTTTTTAACTGTGCACTAAAAACAAGGTGAAAAAGTAAGAGAAAACTTCATAAAGATTTCTAAACAAATCCCAGATTTGATGAATTGAAAACTATTGCCAAAATGCTTACCGATAGAAATACGGAAATTGAAGTCTCTACCGCTCCTACGGAAATTGCTGCCTTTAAATGGACTCCTATTACATCCTTAAGATCTAGAACGCTAATTTAGCCGATATAAAAACATTTTATTCCCTGATGGACGAAATTTTACATTCGAAAATTTAAAGGTATATGTAACTATTAGCGCATGATTTTATGAAGGTAACTGGGTCATTTTCAAATAAAATGACAATTTAGCTTTCCAGAATTCCTTGAAAAACGTTACTTATGGCATATTAGTATGTTACTACACTACTTGAGAATATACACCTGAGTTGGTTCGTCAAATTTCCGTTTCCTTGATTTATAACTAAAAGTTAAGAAAAAAAAACATAAATAATTAGACGTACGCACCTTATCCGAATTACGGATTTTTTTAACAGGTTTCAGTTAAGAATTCTTTAGGCTGCAAATTTGAAGTGATTTAGAAGAATAGTTATTAACATCTGTTAATAATGTTTAGACCCTTTCAAAAATACTTTCTTTACAAAATTTGTTTTATTAATTATTAAATTTAATTATTTTTAATTGATGGTAACGTATGCTAAAAAAGTGTTCACACTTAACAGAAATTATGAGAAATATGTAGAAAAAATGAATTTTAAGAAACGTGTTAAAAAAACAATATTAACTTTATTTCTTATAATTTTTTAGTAAGTGTGAGCCCTTGTTACCCTTGTTAACAGACAAATTAATTAATGATTCACAATAAAAATGGCATTTAGTCTGAGCGACATCAACAATACTACAAAATACGGTGCCGAAAGTCCGTTGCAAAGGCAGGATTGAACTACCCTTCTTGGGTAGCGCAGACTCCAAAAATAACTGTCCATAAATTGTGGATATTATATGATAATGTAAGTATATAAGGATCGATTATTTCGTTGATTGTCCTCTAATGTAATGAAATATTATATTTTATTTTTAGTTTTATAAATTAACTTTATTTAAATCTAAAATTGCTGAACATGTCATGATAATGACTTAATGTTAATTCCCGTCGGTTGCTTTTATTTAAATATTATTAATAATGTGCCTACGTACTAAAGACTCGATGAATTTGATTAACATTTCTAATATATGTCAGAAACAGAGAGAAGAGACAATCCTACAATGGCTGGTTGGACGGACTATTGCAAATAACCTATTTGTACTGGTGAGGGAACTATTGGACAACACAAAGCGGAACTAAATGGGTTTCTATAGAACCCCTCCTATTCCATTTCTATTATCTCTCCTCTGCTTTAGCCCATTTTTCCTCGACATTAATATATTCCGTGTCTGATACAATGTTATCCTTAATTACAAAACCATTTTGTGGTGATTCAAATATGAATTTATTTGGGATTTTATTATATTACGACAATTTACGTTACTCGCAATTTTCTTACGTACATATTTTCTTTTCTTTTTTTTTATCTTCATTTATATTCATTTAGGAATATTTATATTCATGTAAGGAAGCATTGTTTTCTGACCAACAGGTCTTAATAAGGCTGTCAGTTACAGGTGATTATTTAAAGAAATAATACATTGAAAATTCAAATTTATTTCCAGTTTTTCTTTATGGGAACGTTTTCAATAAATAAGGTTTATAATATTTTTTTACCATAGTGATTTTTACCATTTGTAATAACTCGGAGGGATCTCATCAGAAACGAAAAAACAAGAAATGATTTAGGAGTTAGGCCAATAAGTGAGATCCTAGAGAAGAGGCAGTTAAAGTGGTTTGGCCATGTTTGCCGAATGAGTGAAAACAGAGAACCATGCAAGTTTCTTGAAGCAGGGCCTACAGGCAATAGAACTAGAGGCAGACCACGGAAGACATGGATGGACCGAATGGACCAGGTGGGAGAAAAGAGGGGAAGACGACTGGAAGCCATGAAGGTGTTGGTGAGGGTTGATTTGGGTCGAGGTACCTCCACGCTGAGGGGCACAAAGGAGGTAGTAAAAGAAGAAGAGAAGATTTTGTAATATTTTTAAGGACGTTTTTCCTTGCATTTAATGGTTAATATTTTAATTCATTCTATTTTTGTGATGTAGGTCTATAGGCTAAATTATGTGTTTATTTGTTGTCGGAGAGAGGTTGTCTGTAATGATACAGCCTTTGTTTCTTCTTTAGTTTGTGAAAATTACTTTATAACTCGATCATTCTTCAATGGAAGGTGTGTTATGTAGAGTAGTGTGCAAAAAATATGATTTGGAGAGGAAAATAGAGATTTTTCTATAAAAAAATGAAGGGTCTTAAGTTCAGTACTTGGGAAGGGATTATTGTTTTGAGACCAACGGTTATACAAGGAGGTGATGAGGTCAGTAATCACAGTCAACCGCCAGGTTTTTTCCCAATTAAGGGTACCCACTTTATAGAGGCTGTGCTCCTTTGCTGTCTTAAGCCGGCCTCGAACTCGCGTCCCCGAAGCATAGCGGAGCTGTTTAGTGCGTTACCTACTGAGCTACCCCGATCCTATTTACATTAATAGCAGCACCAAAAATAAAACTGTATAGGAAAAAAATGTTAATGTCCGAAACGGAAAACCCGCCTCGGCCTCTAGAAAATGGACTGTATGGGAAAATATGAATACGAGGTTTTGCACCCTTGGGGAGATTTTATTTAGAAGGTAGCATAAACAAATAATACAGAAGAAATTTCTTACCTTATTACTGCCGCCGACGGTCTGTCCGGGGGCCCCTGGAATCTTTACGGCCTAGCAAATGCTTCTCCTAAGCTGCAATATTTGTCTAAGCTCGCCCCTCTTAGGTCACCACTCATTAGGGGGAGAACTGGGTTATAAAACCGATGGAAGACCATGAGGTCTTGGGCAATTTGTAGTAGGTGCGTACTTGAGCACAGATGATAGAAGAAAGAGAAATATTCTTGTAGGGATTAACGCAGATAAGGGCTAGTTACCTAGAAGTCTATAGAGTGCGTCAATATACGGTATATTAAAGTTTTTCCCCTTTCCCCCCCTCACAATAGCGCCGATTGGCGCGAACAAAAACTATAATTAAAATAATGTTTTAAAGTAAATTTTTTATTATTATTACTTTTTTTCAAACCAATAAATACGGTTTGGTTGATTATGATATGTTTTTAATCCACCCACATTTCAGCTTAATAGTTAATAGTTATTAGACTATATTTCTCTCAATAACTCAATAAAACCCTAGATCAGCTTGACAAAAAAAGTAAAGAAATGAAAATAAAAAAAAAATGTAGAATATAAACTACCTAATCAACAGTTCTTTGAAAAACGGGTGGACTAAGAGAACGAAATACGACCTAATTTTCTCTTTAAATAAAATAAATTAAGTGAATTGTCAAACAGATTTTTTACTAATTCTCATAATTTTTAGTCAGTGGCGTTTAAGCTGGACTTTTAATTTATTTCAATATGCGAAGTCCTTTATAAAGTAATTAGTGAAAGTGTTTAAAAATTTATAGAATTTCAAAATATATTCGCAATTTATTCCAATATATACCGCTAATTAGATGAAGCAACTTTCCAGTACCTTCACATGAGAGATATGTTTATAGAGCACAGAACTAGTTTTAGAATTTTCCTCGGCCTCCTATCTAACCCTGTAATGGTTTTAATAAGGGTGTGTTTCGTACAATCATAAAACAATATTGCCATAGTTATAGCAGCACTATTCTTCACCATATTGCTTCTTGCTTCGTTTCTTACCACTAATTGAACAAATTTATGTTTGTAGAAAACAGTTTCGTAAAGGGTAAAGTAAGGTTGAGTAGAATATTCTCTAGTTCCAATAAAATCGGGATAGATCACTCACAGCCCTTAGCAACTAATATCCCTTATAAAGCATTCAAAACGTAATTAATTATTTTCTCAATACCGTGTATTTCTACATATTCATGATTAGCAATCCTTACATTGACGAAAACAATCCTTCATTCTTTTTGGTTTGTTTTAAAAAAGTAAAAATAATAAACATTGAATGAGAATCAGAATATTTAATGAAGGACAAATATATATATATATATATATATATATATATATATATATATATATATATATATAAGTTATTTTGTGTGTTAAAAGTAAAGAAGTTTCTTCAATTTAAAAGTAAAAACTTAAAAAAAAAAGAAGTTTATTCAATAAAAGTAACAATATCAGAAAGAAGAGTGGCGTGGAGACGGCTCTGGATGTACTGAGAGAGTATTACAAAATTTCTTGAGGTTTATAAAGGGTTACAATGGCTTCTTATAGGAATCTTTATGCTAACATTACAGTTCACAGGCGAGTAGGTTCCCACGAGGGGTTCCTAAGAAATAGATTACAATAGTTAGGAGTCAAATCTTAAAAGTAAAATTTAAAAATATTTAAGGAAAAATATATAGTGTAATTATATGTATATAATTCGTGAGAAGCATGAAGGGGAGCTGAACCCAGAGACATCTTCTATCTAGATTTCTTCGTCTTGATGATCTCTTATTCAGCTTCTTTTTAGCCCCATTGGGGTAATGCTGGTGGGTGTGTGATGACCATTTCATACCTTTTGTGAAATAGTTTGTAGAGGGTCAGTGTTTTTTTCTTTAACAGTTGCCATGCGAAGGTCAGTAAATAGAGTAGTGTAGCTTGCATGCCAGTTCTTTTGTGGCCGTCTTAAATGTTTTGTGTATGTCATAAGCACCTTCCACTGGTGGCAACAATTTCGCTGTTGCTGCTCGTTGTACAAAGTACAACACCTTGTTTTTTATTCTATATCTATATAGTTTATAGAAAGTATATTTAAAATGTTTCTTGAGGAGTAGCTTAAAAGAAAAAAAGAGGAAAGTTCCAAATACTGGTGAGATTTTATAATACCTCACAATACAAAGTCTAGAAGATTGCGAAATATAATAAAAATCCTTAAAATTTAACATTGCATCGGTAAACACTTGAATAAAAAAGCTAAAAACTAATAAAAAAAAAAAAGTTGTTTTGAAAAAGTTAAGTTCTCGTAGTGATTTATAAGAATGAAATAATTAGTTCTTTTTATTTCCTTAAATATTTCTTATGATTTAATGAAATTAATAGAAATTCAGCAATAACTTTGAAGTCATTGTTGTTTTTCCATCTACAGTATTTTTTTCTGGTCCTTTTCCTATGTTTGATTAAAACCATCAGATGAACTCTGAATCAGAACGAATCCCAACAGCTGTAAACGAATTCAATTAGAATGTTTGCTGTTGAGAACCTTGGACCCACTGAACATTGGCGCAAATAGCAGAGGAAAAATCAATCTAGTCCCTATCCGGGGACTTTTGACATCCAAAGAGGTTTCATATACATTATTATCCATTGTCCTAACATAATGTACTTAAGTTATAATGATTGTGAATTAGAATGGTAAGATATTAGTTTATTTATCATTTTCTACATGATTCTATGGCCGATCTTTCGCAAATAAAGCTATTCTATAATAATAAGGTGCCATAGTAAAAAACAAACAACGTAATTTATTATAATTTCATTTGTTTATTTGAATGTGCATTTTTTTCATATAGAAGCAAAACTAAATAATTGTTCTATTTTTTTATTTATTTATTTTAGATTTCGTGTTTTGTCGAAACATACTTCCTTTTAAAAAAGTAAATGCTGAAAATCTGGTCCCCCCCCCATAAGAACTTGAAATCAGTGGCAAACGGATTCGATTCAAGGAACCTGAGTGCTCTGAAAAAATGAAAACAAAGTTTTTAGAAAAATGATGAATTTCGTATTTTACTTCCAAATTTAAATAGCAATTTAATAAAATAAATTTATAAGTAACCAACTAAATTGAATTTCCTTTAATTTATTTCTAAAAAAGTTATCTTCTCAAATGAACTATTTAGACGCTAGAGCTCGTTAGGGATATTGCGTAGTAACATAGAACAGGGTAATCAAGGGTGAAAGTAAAAAATGTATTTTGCAAAATTGATTTTCAAGTCAGTAGGTTGTTCTTTAGGGGTGGGTCAGATTTTTAACATTTACTTCTCGAAAAGAAAGTTTTTTGTTTTTTTTACTATTCTACACTACTAATGTTATTTAACTATTCTTTAGTTTTTTTAAAATTTTGATAGGTGGATTTTTATGCTGTCGAAATGGTTTTTACTTGTACGAATACTTTTTCCCGAAGCTAAAAACATTAGCATTTTTTTTTTTTATCACATAAGATTTATGAGGAAACGAAGTAAAAATTCGAATTCTGAACTCTAAAAAAGATAGAAATCAATTTTAAATAATCAATTTAGGTACCTATTTTTATTTCTGGAGTCATTTTTTCTTCTAGGGGCTAGACTCAAGTACGCCAGACCCTGAATACTGGACGGTCATGAGGAATGGTATAGACTCAGCCGTTGATAGTATTAAATTTTGATATTAATTTTTTTTTTTATTGGAACAGTAAGTTATTGTATATAAAGATACCGTTTCTTTTACTCAATAACAATATTTTTACTCAAATTTAATAATTAATTATTTATTGATTTTTCTTTATAGTTAAATTAGTTTAATTATATATTTATTTTTGAATTTTGTACTTAATTCAAATAAAAATATTTTGTTGTATTTTGTATACTTTGTCGAGCCATAGTCTTTTGAAATTGATAGCCACGTCATAAATGAAATTTTTCTTCATTCATTTGGAAAGAAAACGTGAAAAATTACCATTGATAGAATACATTTTTATTGTATTTATTACAATTATTGTTTGTGTTTGTATTAATCAGGAATAATACTTCTTTTTTTTTTATTCATTACTTCATGCACACTAGTAGTTGCTAAAAGGTTTAACTAATACCTTTGTTAGTTTTAATTTGTGTTTTGTATTAAACAGTTTGTGTATGTTGTTGTTGACCAGAGATGTAACGGCATCTAAAACTGTCACCAGATAAATGCAAAAAACTCAAACTTAATAATTGCCATTAGCTATAAGTTTAAAAATGCTTATGAATTAATGTTGAGAAGTAAAAATATTCTATACTTGATGTATTAACTAAAAATATTTTGATTGAAAAATATTGCGTATCAATCCATTCATTTTCCGATACTGCAATAAAATGAAAAAAAGACATTTTTTTGGGCTTCCCATTTTTTTAAAAATCTTTATTTGTAAGACAAGAAATCAAATTTTTGATACTTACCTAAGGAAGCCAAATGAAAAAATGAATAATAATAATATTATATGGTTTCATTATTTTAAATGTTTCACAAATAATTAATTTTAGATTTTTTTTTTTTTATTATGAATATATATATATTATTATAAGATCGTTTCTTAACCTAAAGTATATCAACAAACAATAAAATACACAGATTTACAGAACAATATGAATTGTTGCATACATTTAATTACTATTTATTATTTATTACTAACAAACATATCACAAAAACCCACAAGCACGCTACAACCATTCCATAGCATTACTCATACTGTACTGACTGTTTTTTAATAATTTACACGTTTCATAGTAACGATGCTAAAAGATTTAAACGAGTCTATGATTGCCTAGCAACAGCTTTATTCTTCGCTAATGTCGTTACAAAATAATGATAATTTATAATAGAAATTAAATTATTTGTTATATTATATATTATTATAATACAAATGTTCAAAGCCAATCCGGATTTTTCTTGACGGGCCAGATAAATATTTCCAATAGTCCTATTATAAATTTGTTTCTAATCACAATAAGAACGGAAAAAACCAAAAGGAACTATCGCTCTTTAAACTCAGTCTGTCCTAGGACCTCATGTTTTAGAGAACTACTTTTCCATTTGCCTGCTGTTTGATTTCATGTCTTACATTTAAAAAAACATAAACACACACACATACATATATCTATTACCTGTTTAGCAGAGTGCTTAAGTTTTGAATTTTTTATATGTTTTTAAAAATGATGATAAATGTTTAACATTCGAACGAAATAAAAAAAATAATTGCAACAGAAATGGCTCATAATTCATTAATCCTAATTATATTGTTTCTTCTATACAATCAGTCTGTACCTCAAGTGAAAGTAAGAATCGTAACTAATATATATGTAGATTCTGAATATCATATTCGTACAAGGGGTGTCAAGCTACGCATTTTAGTCTTATTTGTTTGATTTACACCAGGGGTAATGAAAATTGCAAAATTACTTTTAATTTTGCCTGTAGAAAGGTGAGAGTGGTGAGGGAGCAATGCCCCCCCCCCCACCGAACCCTCATACTCTTGTCTTCCACCCTCCCTCCTTCCCTCCTTCCCTTCCCCTCCCCTTCCCTCCCCCACCGAACACAAAAGGTTAAATGAAACCTCCCCTGATGGAAGTAAAATGAAAGCTTTCAATTATTGTTGATGATCAAGGAAAAACGTGACTCCTCTAGTTGGATATCTTGCCCTCCTCTTGCTTGTAGTTTTAATATCTTTAGAAATTTATTATGAAGTACAGAATGGAAATTGAGGGAGAATTTAATTTAAATGCAATATTCCTGCTGATCCTTGAAGGCTTGAGAGATTTCTCGGCTCGCTATTAATCCTCTTTTGCTATAATCTCGGTAATCTTGAAGCTTCAATTACAGCACTGCCTAGAACCACTTGAGATTAAGTGAGTGAAAATTTCGCTATTTTTCACGGTTAAACAAAATATTTTTATTCTTTTTTGTTCTATCTACTTTAAAACTGAAAGATATGCCTTTTAGGTGAATATTTTAAGCTGCTAAAATAAAAATAAAAGATCATAAGTTGTCCTATGGCCACGCTCAGATTTACAGGTACCCACAGTAAACGAATATATAATTATAGAAGATTTCACGACAGACTTCATGGACATAATGAAATACTCAATGACGAGGCTGAAAAGAAGCTGGATGAGAGAGAGATTTCCTCAAATAATTCCTTTTTTTTTTTTTTTTTTTTTTTTCTTTGTACTTAAATGGATCTTTGTACGAATGTTTTTACACAATTAAGAATTTATGGAAAAAGTCGTTATATGTTTTACTTTATAATATATAATATGCTGTATAGCTTATTATAATTTTTTTTTTTTTACAGATTATTGGAAATAGGTTAATTTAATGTCTTTTATATGTGTTTTTGATATAACCTCTCTTGTTATTGAAGCCATGTCCTCCCTTGCATGAGAGAGGATTTTACCTTAGTGTATCTCTTATAGTTGTACAAGCAACAGTCATTTCAAATAGGTATATAAGATGTGAAGTTAGTGAAGTTAGTCCGTTATATACATATATAAGCTAGTTGGTCCATGTATTTTATACACGTGGAGCTATACTTGGGATGTATTTGTGTATTGGTCGTCGATAACTAGATTGTTGCGAATGTTTGTTCCACCCCTAGCTAAAGTCATGTATTTTTGGCACAGGTAAAAGAAATGTACTTGTATTAATAGGGTAGCTGGTCATCATTAGCATGTCTCTTAATCATTGTGTCAGATCTTGCGTACCTTTGTCCTTTTTACCATTATTACATTCGTAGTAATGTCTGTCTGCATTAATTATGTTAGATTTTTTATAATTTGTTCTGTAAGCATTTCTTGTATTTTATTGAGAGTATAAGTTAATTTTGGGTTATTTGTTTCGCCTAAAAAATTGTTAATTGGCTTTTTCTATTTGATTATTCGAGTAGATCTAACCTAATTTGTGCAATGCTTTATAAGAAATATCGTTTATTTTAGTATTAAACGCACAAACATTATCTTTTTGTCTTTTTTTTTCATTAAATATAAGGCTTTGAGCAAGTTTATTGTATTTTTACAAAGCTAAGGAACAACTCCATTTATTTGTGATTGCATTAGATGGTATGTTTCTGGGAATTTTTACGACTGAAAGTTGATCCTTGTTTGGGAATGAACTATATACATTTTTTTTTCTTTAAAATAAACCGAATTGAAAAACAAATACACCTTTCTCATGTCGTTATCTGTTTGAGACACGCTAGTTAATTAAAATGAAAGGGCTATGTTAAAATGTCTGGCTAATTAAATTGGAAGCTAAACTGTGTAAAAGTGAGCAGTTACAATAAACTAAATTATATCAATATTAAACTTTTTTCAAATTACATCGTCCTTTTGGCCGCATAATTTTTTTTTAATTATAAATTTAACCTATGTTTCTACTTTAATATAGGTAGTTTAAAATTAAAAAAAATAATTTTTTTTTTGAAATCATTCACTAAAATCTTAGTTAGGTATGTATTTCATTGAGAATTGTGTTTATTACGTAAGGGACGAGTTATCTATTATTTTATGTACGTTCAATTGTTTACGCGGATGACTATGATTTCTCAAAGGATTTTCTAGGGATAAAATATGCTGCCGTATTCCCCAAGACACAACTGTCTGTAGGCAGAAGAGAAGAACTTAAAGAAGTTAACTCAGGATCGATAAACTTGAAGCATGTACTTTGTAGCAAACGAGGTCGTATGTAAACATGCTGGGCACATGATGGTACCTCGAAGTGCTTTGCAGCTTGGTCGTGTGGAACAGGCTTTTGCGATTTCCATAAATATGACTTCCTGGAGATAAGTATTTACGCTCCAGAATAACGCAGGATGCAGCATTTTTAAATTGAATGAATATATAAACAGAAGTTCACTTGCATAAATTTAAGTAATCTCAAGTATCAAAACCTACCCTAATGTGATCAGAATTATTAGTAGATCTTATTTAACTAGTTCATATTCAGTTAATGTAAAATATTTGTAACTTATTATCACTAATAGGTTTCTCCTAATACGAAATAAACGTATGAAGACCTCTATTTTAAAGTGTCGGGGAAACTTCAACGTATTGCAAGATGTCAATATGTTATAATATGACTTTAGTATAAGAAGAGTTGAGCTCCACAATCCTGTTCTGTTACGTACTATCCAACTATCAAAATATGCGTAAAACCAAGTAAACCAAGTTGACCAAGTAGGTCATCGGTAAAACGTGATGCATTTAAACAAAAAAAATATTACATACAAATAGCGTAATACAAAATAACGGAATAAAAATATGTATACTTCGGGACAAATAAAAGAGTACATCCTTTTTCATCTATACCGCTTATTCTTCACCTGTGATTTTATCCAGAATTTAAATTTAAACAAAGTGAATAATTAGGTGAAATTAAATTCACCAAATAAATTTAAATTGTAAAATTTTATAAACAAAGAAAAATATTTTCTGAACTTGAAAAAAATAAAAGTGTACACTTTCAAGCTGTTAATGCTTCCCAATTCATGACGCCTTCCTCTTGACTTTGACGTTTAATTCTGTTACTAATCGATTTTTTTTTCTCCATCCATATAACTGTATTTGTTATTCGGCCCGTCTTTTAAATAGCTTTTCTCGTCTGTACAAATAAATTTAATCCAGTTGAATGTGCTCAAGCAAAGTCATTCATGAGCCTTTGCTACGCGACGATCGTGGTGCATTATGGGGTTTATGGGATAATGGAATTTTCGTTATTAAATTTTTGTCCATTTGATATTCAATTTAGAAAGTTTTCTTTATATAGTTTTAATACTGACAGTTGAATTAAAAAGTTTTCTAATTTTACGAGAAGTTACTAAACATGCTGTGCTATAATAATATAATTTGGCACGTTCTTCCCCTGTAATCTTTAATTATCAACTCTTTTTTCTATTATTTTCTACCTAGAATGAGTTTTTACTAATTTCTATTTTTTATTATATATTTATTAAAAAATTCCACCATATTTTTAAAAGAATAAAACAGTAATTTAAAGAAGTTTCTTATTTAGGTTTTTTAAATCACCACAATATTACTGTTCATAAATATTACGTCATTACGTATTTCTATAAAAACGAGAAGGTTTTCATTAATTTTTTTTTATACTCTTTTTCAGTGTAATATTTCATTTTATGAAAACATTTTAACTTTCTATATATGTATAAGAATATTAATAAATGATAGATGATGGATTTTTAAACATGTGAAATCGGTTATGTCGTTACTTTTTATTCAACGAAAGCGGAATTTAAAATAAAAACGGTAATTATGGTGGTCCAAGATTTAGTCAAGAAAAGAAAAACGCACCTTTGTTGAAACAAAAAAATGTTAATGTGCTGAAGTTTTGAGTTTCATCAGGGCAACAAGTGTTACAGTCGAAGTTTGTAGTCGTAAACGATATGCCTTAGAAGTTAATGTATATACAATCTCAATACAGAGCTGTCAAACATATTTGCACATTATCACTGAAGGACCAACAATAGTTTGCCAATACTACTTCTAGCGCATTGGTCTGGTGCTGGCATATCGGTAACATCCATATTTTCAAACATACTCCTATCACCAAACATATCCTGTCGTTTAATATTTATAAAAAAAAATATTTTGAGATATCGAAGTATCTGGTACATACAGCAGTCGAGTTTGCTAATACCTAACCTTTAGGCTTGTCTCACATTAGAACCGACTTCCTCCGACTTTTGATCGTACATAGTCGCACGATAACGCATGAATTTTCCAGCCAGCGCTCTCTGATTGGATGGTATGTTATGTATATATATATATATATATATATATATATATATATATATATATATATATATATATACATATACAGGTACAGAGAGGGATGTAATGTACAGCACGCGAAGAGAGGAAGAGGTCGATGACCCCAGCATGAATGAACTCCCCCTAAAGAGCCTTCGGCATAAGGCCAACCTTATCTCTGCCCTAATACTGGCTCTTCGCTATGGCTTCCTATAAACATTGCCTTTTCTCTTTCCCTTCCTTCTTCTGGTTTGTTTTCTCTTACGTCCTCCGCGTTTATGTTTGGTTTCATACTGTCTTCGCTTCTTATATGAGTTCACACCACTGGCAACAGTGACATAAATGATCTCTGGAGTATAAAAACGTTCTTCATTCAAACTGTAAGACAGGTATTGGAATGCTAATATTTTATGCTGTTGAAATTAAATAATGCAAATTTGATAAAACAGTAGGAAAAACTAAAAAAAACCTACACAACAAAAAAAAAAACAAAAAAACAATACTAGTTCATTTAACAATTATAGTTAATTTTATGAATTATAATAAACAATAGTTAAATTATAATCTAAGCCAAGTAATAAAGATAATAATAAACAACTTATAATTACAAAATATAAACAAATGATAATAAGTCTACTTTTGTGATAAAATACAATATCAAACTTTTATTTATAACTTTATGGTGTAAAAACTTATAGAATTAAATTTATATTTTTGTAATTTGTAGAAATTAGTTGTGTTTTTTTTTAGTCTTTAAGTAATATGTGTTTTGTCCGTTTGTGTGTTGTTTTTTTTTTAGAGTTTTCTTGTTGTAATTACCTATTTCTTGGATATATGGGTTTTCAGAAACGGCAGTTGATATGAAAAATGAGTTTGTTTGGGACTGAATGTGTTGTTGGGCAGCTTGAGATCAGAGAGCATAGTGGCAATTCTTGTGTATATGGGGTAATTATTTATGATTCTCATACAAATATTTTGTACAACTTCCAGTTTTCTGTAATTTTTATTACATGTATTACTCCAAACTGGTGATGAATAGGTTATCATAGGTCTGATTACGGATTTGTAGAGTATTAATTTGTTTCGATTTGATAAATTAGAGTGCTTATTAAAGTAAGGAGACATTTTACTGATCATATCATATTTACTTTGTTATATTTTTTATTTACATGTGCTGTAAATGTGAGAGATCGGTCTAATTCTATACCATGATATGTTGCTGATTGTGCCCAAGGGATATGGTAGTCTTCTATAGATATATAGTGGTCTATTGTAGGTCTGCGTTTTGTGAAAATTATTGCTGTAGATTTGTTTTGGTTAATTTTGATTTTCCATTTGTTGTAGTATCTGTTAAGTTTTTTTTAAATAATACGGACGATAAACGGTGGGCTATGGTATCAATCCTGTAGGAGCTTTTATATAAGGCGGTGTCGTTTGCAAATAGGGATCGTTCAATTGATGGGATACTGGGGAGGTCTGATAGATAAATGTTAAAGAGGGTGGGTGAAAGACATGAACCTTGAGGAAGTCCAGCTGTTATAAGGTGGGTAGATAAGGAAGAATTATTAATTGTAACATATATTGATCTATTGTCTAGGTAGGAATTTATAAGGTGGATTATATAGGGTGGGAATTTGTATGTAATGAGTTTGTAAATTAGTCCAGAGTGCCAAATTTTGTCAAATGCTTTTTCTATATCAAGGAGCAGCATACCTGTGTGTCTTTTTTCGTTAAAACCTTTGGTTATGTAGTCAGTTAGTCTTGCTAATCGGAGTTTTCTTTGAAGGGACAGGTTTCTGGCTAAATCAACAACATATGGAATATTAAGATCTTTATGGATAAGTTTATTTGTAAAAACATAAGGGTCAAAGGCGATTTTTCGAAGGATATATGATTGGATACGAGGAGAATTGAAAAGTTTAGGTAAGTCACAAAGATCAACTCCGTATGTCCAAATAGGTCTAATTACTGTCATGTAAATAAGTCTTTTGTAATAAATTGGGAGCATTGAACGCCAGTATAGTAAATGTTAACGTAGTTTATAACGACGAGCAGTTTATTGTTGGTAAGTGAATTCCAAGTTAGATGTTTGCCTAGATAGAACAAGTTCTAGGTAGCGGACTTGTTAAACAGGGGTTAGTGGTATATTGTTAAGGATATTGTCGGAGAGGAAGTCATAGATTTACGACGAAGGGTAAAAAAAATCTGATGAATTTTGTTTGGATTTATTTTAACCCTTCCATTTCGACACTATTCTTGAAGGTTTGCAATGTGTGCTTTTTGGATACAATTTTTTGGGATCATTAATTTTTGATAAAACATACTAGAAGTGAAGTAAACATACACAATTATTTTCGTACTATTAAAAAAAAAAAAAAAAAGTGGAACAGATAGGAATAATAAAAATTATTCAAATAATGTTCATGAGAACAGTATATAAATGACACTAGAGGGAAGACAAGAACAATTTTGTAGCCATTGAAGAAATCAGTGCCTCATCGATCGGGATAATTAATTGCGCTTTCGATCAAGGCTTCAGCTCAGCAGGGACTTTCTCATTACTTCTTAAATGAAATCCTCTTTTCAAATTAGTTCCTGCTTGGGAATCTTGCCTCCTCGATCTGCGTAAAATATGACCTCATTCAGGTTATCTACATACGTTGCTGACTTTGTTATTGTGTCAATTTTCTCTGATATGAAGTAGTATAATGTGATATGAACAACTGAATATAAATATAATAATATAGTAGGGCTTATTGTGATTTTTTCTGTCCCTAAAAAAAAAAAATGTTCTAAAACGATCTTTATCGCGTAAGCTAAGATGTTCCGTTGCCCGCGGCATTATTTGACTATCCAAATAATTGATAATTTTTTTTTTAAAGCTCTTTTTTTATTTTTATGTTAATCTAATATTATAACCTTCGTAATATTATAACTGCTCCGTATTATGTCTTTAACGAAACCCTACACAATGATCTCAACATACCTTTTGTCCTCCCAGACACTCAATATCCCATATCATAAACCTTCAAGAATGGAGAACCAAAATAAATCCCATCAGAAAAACTTTACCCTTCGTTGTAAACCTACGACTTCAGTATCCTTTATTGATGTTCCACTAATCCGCGTTGAGCAGATCCACTACCTAGGACTCCATCAGGACAAACGTTTTACTTGGAATCCACATACAAGACTAAAATGACAAGAAACTCTCCGTCGTTTTAGACTACTTGACAAAGTTCAAATCTTCCAGATAAATACAAAAGACTCATTTACATAACTCATTAGACCAATTCGGACATACGGAGTTGAGCTTTGACGCTTCACTAAACCATCCAATTCATCTCGTATCCAATCCTTACAATCCAAAATCCATAGAAAAACCTGAACGCCCATTACTTCGTCACAAACAAACTTATCCACAAAGATCTTAATATATCTTTCGTTTCTGACTTAGCTTAAACCAGATATTTATCCTTTCATAGCAAACCACAACCATTCAAACCCACTCAAGTTCTGTGCAGCTGTGAACTCTTTGAGTCTGGCTTACTCATCCTAATTGAAGGGACAAACTTGATTCGGGGTTACCTTGGGATGCTTGTGGATATTGTATATATAGTATTATATTTTATATTATATTTAAGATTCTTTTTTTTTTTTGTTCTTGAATTTTTGTTTATTAAAATTATAAATATTAAATTGATATATTGGTTAAAGAATTGATAAAGCCCTTTTTTAAGGTAATAATTATAGTTAAATTGATATCATGAAGGCATTTCCAATTGGTCCATCAACGCGCACTAATAAGCCTGACCATCTTGAAACACGATGAATAAAACTTTGGAAGTTGGATAATTATCGCTAATGGCTGTTCGGTTCATTAAACCCCCGATCTAGCTGGCGGTGGGCTAACTATATTAAGATTAATCTTTTTAGTCTTTTACAGCTGATTCCTTTTTGTTTCGGAGCCTTTCAGGAGAGGCCCATTTATCACACCTTTACAGGACCATTTTAAACCTTCCATCGATAAAGACAGATTATTCTCAAGATAAGTTATGTTCTTGGCATAATAGGGTATCGGATTGCTATTACTAAAACGAATGCATCAAATGTTCAATTTCGTTTTAAAATTATCTTAATACATTCAGATATTTATCTACATTCAGAATTATTTAATCTAAGAAGTGTGTTATTTTTAAAATATTGGCTGTTGGTCACAACGATTTCGAAGTTGGTCAATAATAATAAGAAATAAATTTTTCGTTGCATACCAGAAACTGCTTGTCCTTACTGACACTAAAACATTCACAAGACTCAAAGTTTCCAATTAGTTACAAAATACATACTTACAAGACTCTAATTAGATCCATTTGGAAATAAGAAGTTGAGCTTTGGGCTTGAGCTCCACTAAACCTTCCAATCCTCCTCGTATCCAATCATTACAATCTAAAATCCTTCGTATAATCCTCAATGCTCTTTATCATGTAACTAACAAACTTATAGATCCTAATGTTCCATATGTTGCTGATTTGGCCCAAACCAGATATCTAACCTTTCATAGTCAACTCCATACCCACTCGAATCCACTAGTCTCCTAATTTACATTACATTAAATTCCCAATAATCCTCCGAGGCCTCCGAAAAAGATATAGTCAAGAGACCGTTTAATGTAGAAATATTAGAACTAGTAATACCAGTGAGTAGTTATTTACATGTTATTGACATATTATTGTAATCATTTTCCTTAAATATACTTGTATTTAATGTATACAGTTGTAAATATCTATAAATAGTATATATTAAAAAAAAATTTCTTTGAGTTTTGGAAAATTATTATTAAAACAAAATAAAAATAAAACGCAATGTGATCCTTAAAAGATACAATAATTTAATTGGTAATTTTCTGGCTCTTGACTCTTGAACTTTGAACCATTACTTTCCAAGAAACGTTAACCAACTTAAGTGAAATCTCTATATTTGTATGCACATGAGCCTCACGGCCAAATTCATGAGTTCTTTTCTCTCCATTCTTATTCAAAGACAGCTTATTTTATTTACTAAAAATAACTTTTGTACTTTAGTGTTCCTTTATATTTTTTCTTCCTCTATTGTAAGTTACACCCTCTATATTTACCCAAAATATAATGTTAAATTTACTGTTTTACTTTTACGGACTACATTATAAATATGTTTATTTTTTAAACAATTTTGGGCAGGCTAAGATAGGCAGGGCACGTAGACCATATACATGGATCTAAGATCTCGATAAGAGTCCTTGAAGAACCATTGCACCGTACAAGAAGAGTTGGCAGGCCGAAATTTTGATAGTTAGATAGTATGGTGGCTGACGGGAGAGACCTGCTGAGAGCTGTGAAATGGAAAACGATCACACAGAGCAAAGAGGACTAGTAGAAGCTTATTGAGAAGGCCATGACTTACTAAGGGTCGTAGAACCAATTATATAGAGGTAAAAAAAAATGGACATTTATTGAATATGATCATCAACAGCCTAGGTAGGCACGAAGCAGGCGAGTACCCACAGACACATTCTCTGAGCTTAATTACAAGACATCATACTCATTTCCGAGGTCTCTCATCCAGCTCCTCTTCAGTCTTTAGGATTTGTTGTCAGCCATTTTAGTTGTAGTCATGTCATTTACTAGTTGGACTTTAATTTGTCATGAAATAGTTTATACTGTGTTTCTTAATTATTGGCATGTGATAGCCAGTATGTAATATTAGTTACTGTCCTTAATATTTCAGCCTGAAAATTTTGAAATTTATTCCTTTGGGTCTATTTGCCAGTCCGTTATATCTGTGAACCGTAGTTCCCAAATAGATTTAAGTAAGTGTTCAGTGTCTGTTTAAGTCTAAATTTTAAACGTTTTGCAAAAAGTGAGTAGGTTATTTTTAGTTTTAGATTTAAGATTTCCTTTTTTAATTGATGCGTGGAGTCCAAGGCATGGTAATTAAAAGATATAAATAATGTGAGGATAAAGAGGTACTAACAATAGAATAAAAAAACACAAAAAATAAAATAAGAAACAAGTGGTATTCCTATAAAATAATGCTCGACCTCCCACTTTAGTTATAATAGGTTAGTAGCTCATATCAACAACCCGTCCTTTCTGAGCTTATTAACCTTAATGCTCTTGTTTACTCCCTTACAGAGGGTAAATAAGGGTCTTATAATTAATAAACATCAATATTGTTCATTATTTATAATTTAAATTAAACTTTTGCTTATTTTGTTATATTTTGAAAATAAGGTTATATTATTATTATTATTTTTTATGTATTTGCATTTGTAGATTTAGTTGGATTAGATTGTAGAAAAATTTTATAGTTAGGCAAAACTTCATGGCAAAGCAATCGCCATATTCCAGTTATGTAATAATCCTTGGTGTGGAGCCTATTTTTCGGCTCAGAATATTCTTGAGCAATATTGCCTTTCGTTGGGGGACAAAGGAGTACCTACCAGCCGGCGGAACGAGGGAACAATTGAATCAAGAGTGGAGTTGAAACGGGAGGTGGTTGGGAGGAATCTTTTTGGCTTCCGAAGGAGAAGTTAGATGCTCAGTTGCTTCTTTGAAAGCAGTACATTTACGTATAGGGGTAGTCTTTTGCTCCGAAGATTTTAATGAACACAGCTTGTGAAAAGCCTGTCAGTCAGCATTATCATTAGCGTGAGGTTTGTGTATTTTCAGTTTGGTCGGGTCCGGATCAACATTATTCGAAAAAAGGATGCCAGGACCTGCATGCCTGACAATTCATGATTATTCTAAAAAAAAATTAATTAACTAAGTGAGCTCCGTCCGATACTCAATTTTCTCTAGTTCATGCTTTTTCGGCAACAGATTTCATTTCACAAAGTTAAAAAACGTGGGTCCATATTAATTAAATCACGTCAATTAAAAAAAATATTCTAAAAAGAGTTAATTGTACAAAGGACATACTAGTTAATAACCTTGACTGGTGTTAAATGAAAAAAAACAATACATATATCGATGCCTTACCTCACAGATGTTTTAATAGAATAGAATAGAAAAAAAAACCAAGTCCCTTAAGAATAACAAATTGTACATAAGGAAATGATATTAGTTACATCTGGTCAGAGACATGATGAAAAATAACACGAAAAAATAAAAATACAATAAAAATAAAAATAAAAAATAATAAAATAAAGAAAAAATATTAATATAACAATGATAATATATACCTAGATACTAATGTGATATGTGAACAGGAACATAAGAGAATATTCTACAAATGAGATAATAAATAGGTTATTTGAGACAATGCAAATTATATACAATATAAGAACCCAAATGTTGTATTCGGAATGAGAAAAAATTATATTATAAATATATTGTTAGTAAGCGTCATCTTGGATTAGGAGGAGGTACTGGAAGTAGAGGAATTTAAATGTTTTTAAAGATTTCGCTTGTCTAATATGAGAAGGAATGGAATTCCATAGGATGGTTGAGCGGTATAGGAAAGAGCGCTGGAATGTAGTGGTTCTATGGGATGGGGTATATAGATCAGAAAGACGGGATCTTGTGTTCAGTGACTTGATTGCAGATCTGAATTGAAGCGCATTAAAAAATATAGGAAGGATGAAGGGTGCTGATGATTTGGTAAAGGAATGATCCATGGAAATATTTTCTACGGTATGTGGGATACAACCATAATCAAGGTAAGGGAATATTAGGGAGGATACTAGAAGCTTACGAGTTGACTGGGGAAGAAGGTGACGGGATCGGTGGAATAATTTAAGTAGACCTATAGAACGGCGGGAGATTTGGGCAATCTGAGATTTCCAAGATAGGGTCTGATCAAAAATAATTCCAAGATTTTTAACAGAGTAGTAAGGGATAGGATGATCATTTAGGATTAAGGGAGGATACTGGGTGTATGCACTAAGGAGGGAGCTAGATCCTATTATAATGGCCTGAGTTTTCTGTTCATTTAATTGTAATTTATTTAAGGTTGCCCAGGCACTAATTCTATTCAGGTCTTCCTGGATTTTGGCGAAAGCAGAAGGAAGCTCGGAAGGAGGAAAGGAAAGATAGATTTGGGAGTCATCTGCGTAGAGGTGATAGGAACAGTGCTTAATTGAATTTTAAGTGCAAAAAAAAAATTAAATCATCATAGAGAATCTATATATGTAGATATTCACCAAAATCTTGTTCGAAGTGCTAATGTAAACTTAGATAACTCTTTTTCTGTTAGTAGAAACAGATTTTAATACCAGTTTCGAGGCTTGAAAATTTGAAATTGAATGTTTTAATATATTTTTTTCTGTACATATATATATATATATATATATATATATATATATATATATATATATATATATATATATATATATGCATTGAATGTACCTTGATACAATGGCCAATAACTGCAAGAAGGTGAAAAAGTCATCAAAATACATTATTCTTTTCATGTTACCAATTTTTATTTTGGGTACTTTTCTTATTAAGGCTTCTCAATAAGCTTCAGTTGAATTTATTTAGGAATAATCCTTTGGTAATTTGACTTTATCCCATATCCTTGACATCTGGTTTATGAGTGTGATGGGATATCTATGAAATCGTTTGTAGTGGGTCCGTATTTGTTGCATAGATTGTGATAGATAGATGGATAAGGTTCATAAGTGCTAAATTAATTTAAAAATAAATAAAAAGGAAAGAAAATGGAAAATTGTTTAAAAAAAAAAAAAAAAAAAAAAAAAAAAAAAAACCAATCTCTCCCTAATCGGGAAAATAAATGTATCTGTCTGTCTATAATCTATTGCTTTTCCAACTATACATTTTAGAATTAAAAGGATCAAATTATTTAAATTAATAATTAAATTAAAGGAAAAATTAATGAACATTCGAAATAAACGAAGTTCAGAGAAGCTAGGAGTTTCGAACGTGACTTTTTTCATTCAAACCAATATAGCTCCTTAAAGATAGGTCCTAGTGACAAATGATATGTAACCAAAATATTCTCCATTAATTTTTTGATCAGGATATTGTTAAATATTCGATCCGAGCAATACTTATAGAGCTGGAGAGTTTCAAAAAAGTTCAAACACTTAAAAAAATGTAGGCAAAACTTGCCTTTTTCACTCAAATAAATATACTTCTTATGCGGGCAGTCCTACCAACAAATGTCATGTAACAAACAATATTCTCCACGAAATTTCATATCAGGAAATTGTTGTCAAATTTTCCTTCCGAGCAACACCAAAAAAGAGGTTGTCATTTATTTTGTGAACTTGTCAAAATGAAAGTGAGAAAAAGGTTACACTAAAAAAGTATAGACCTCTAGTCAAAAGAAATCCTGCCAAAAAAATAAATAAGTGTTTTGTAATTTTTATGATTCAAGACCTGATTGAACATTAATATAAGGCTAAAATTTAATCATTTACTCAAAATATCTATTATTTTTAGTTTTAAAAAGAATATAATTTTTTTTCCAGTACATTGGAGGATATAATATCTAGGAATATCTAGAAGGTAGAGAGGTTTTAGGGAGAGGATTGGCTGAGGAGTCTCAAGAGTGATAGCCAGAGGAAAGCTCTGAACCTAAATCTAAATGTAATAAACTTTTCGCTTTAATTTTGAGGCAACCATTTTTCCTTAAAAGCGTTCCTCAATAATGTCTTTTCATTCACCACAACCTCCAAAAAAACCCGTTTCAAATTATTTAGTTATTCTATTAACTCTTAATAGAACTAGAGGTCACAGAGTAAACTCTATTTTTGTTGCGAAGCAAAATGTCAAGACTATAAAAAAAAAAAAATAATATATCTCACATCGTTTTCATGATAAGAAATTCTTCATTATGACAAAGGAAATATTTCTTACATTCATATAACAAAGCTCCCTTATCATACATTTAACGAGACATAAGCTCAGATATGGTTGAAAGCTGGGACCAATTGTGGGTGAACTCATTCAAGTTACCCAGTTTACACTAATTTATACTTCACATTACACTAAAAAAATACGAAAATATACAAAGTAACTGCAAACTGACAGAACACGGTAACTGTAATCTATATTTAAAACGAGTTAACATTTTATGATGAGACAGATGTAATGAAGACGGACCGATTTTAGACGCGTACTTTATGAATGTAAATTTTTTTAAAGACAAACATTTGATCTAATAAAAAGTATTATTCTCAGAAATGAAACACGACCAGACACAGAAGAAAATTTATTTTCTAAATTTAAGACAGACTTACTCACATTTACAATAAACATAGGTATTGACTAATAATAATAGGCAGTTTCTAGATGGCTTGGTTTAGATAATTTTTATTGTTTTTGTTTTTTTCATTATAATATATTGTTATCTGCTTTTGTAATTATAGAAGTAGCATGCTTATAAGGCATAGAATATGTAGATATATCAATAAACGATCCCTGGCAAATATAATCAAAGAGACCCTAAAAGATACAATTTCCGAGGTAAAATGTTTGGTATTTGTCACGACCGTTTGAAATCAAGACAGGTGTGAGGCAAGGTGATGGACTATAACCGCTCCTATTCAAATGTGTCTAGAAAAAGATTGTGAGAATTAAGCACTATAAACATTAACGCCAAATAATAAATCCGATCTGTCTAAGATTTTTGGAACTTTGACTAGTACTTCCAGTTTGTCAAGCCGAAAAAAACAAACAACAAAAATTAATTTTATTTAATTCAATATAGTTTATTTATGAATCAGGTTGTTTATCTATATTAATGTGGCATTTTTCGTTAAGAAAAGAAATATATTTTTTTTTTTTCGGAATCTCAGGTTGATGTGGCACAGTTAGGATGCAGCTTCTCGAAAAACATCAATAAAAAAGTTTCTTTATTG
Organism: Euschistus heros; assembly: GCA_003667255.2. NCBI lineage: Eukaryota > Metazoa > Arthropoda > Insecta > Hemiptera > Pentatomidae > Euschistus > Euschistus heros. Next base: position 5,172,831 of record RCWM02000016.1, on the reverse strand, counting down.
TTCCCGGTCTAACTACCTGATTACTGTATTATCAGCTATACTTTGTAGTTTGTCTATTTAATCATATATATATATGTGTGTGTGTGTGTGTGTGTGTGTGTGTGTGTGTGTGTGTGTGTGTGTGTGTGTGTGTGTGTGTGTGTGTGTGTGTGTGTGTGTGTGTGTGTGTGTGTGTGTGTGTGTGTGTGTGTGTGTGTATATTTTATACATAGTATCAGAAGTATAAGAATACCCCGTCTTAGGTGGACGGGGGTAGAGGTTGGCGTAGCAGAGGGTACTAGGGGGATCCTGGGAGTCGAGGATTGGAGGAGAGTTGTCCAACGACGAATTGACTGAAGGAAGGTATTGGAGAAACCAGGAGCGAGTAATGATCTGTTGAGCAACTGGAAGAAGAAGAAGAAGAAGAAGAAGAAGAAGGGGAATGTTTTAATATAAAATTTCTTTCACAATCTAATGAGTTTGCACATAAATACTAAATAAAGGACATTTCCTACATTATCTTGAAATCTGAGTTTGAAATACAGCTCAGATCGTTAAACATGGTTTTTCCAGTTACATAATAATCGAATCAATACCTAATGGAACTTGATAAACCCTTGCTTTATTTTAATATTGATCTCGTATGTGGTATTTGCTACCTCAATCAGATCCTCTAAGATAGCCGAATAATTAATATAATTATTGGCAATCATATTATTTAATTGGGTTACTAAATTATACTACTTACTAGTTGATTAATTAACTCGCAGGAATTGCTAACTTCTCCCTCTAGGCTCATTGTGCTGCTCAACTTTTGAACAATGTCGTCGCTGACGAACTATATAGCGAGGGATATAATCATGTTCTATTGCGATTGCATGATAGATGTTTATCAGATATATTGAGGATGAGGTATATGAAACATCTACATTTTACGAAAGATTTTTATAATTTTTTATCTCGATTAAGTAAATTAGGTTTTAAATTAATGCAAACAGTGTGCTCTTCAATTAATCACAAGAGGAAAAAGGTTCTAAAAACCTCTCACATCCTAATAAATTTAAAATAACAAGTTGATAATTTAAAGATAATAAGAACCATTTGAAAACGAATTAAGGATAATTTGATTTCAATTTCAAACAAGCTATTCTGTTATTTGTGAAATTTTTAATTATTGAAATAAAAATAAAAAAATCAATTTCTTCATTAGATTTTATTTTTCTGTGCAATGAATAAAGTATATATTTTTCAAGCAAGAGTTGATAAATTAATATTTGTCCATAATGTTTGACTTAACTACTTAAATATGCTTGGCTTAACGAAATAGAAAAGCTTCAACACTTGAAAATACTTGGCAATACCTAACTTTCTTCGTGCAAACCAAAATAGTAGCTAAACGGCAGGTCTTATTGGCAAATGTTATTTAACAAAAAATATTCTTTATTACATTTCAGATAAGAAAAGTGTCGTCAAATTTCCGATTAGAGGAATACCAGAGCTTGTCAAAATGTTACATTTTTGTGCGTAAAAAAAAGGTTACACTCTAGGTTATCTATGTATTGTTATTATAATAGTGTAATATTTTGCATAGAGTACAGCCAAATAGATTAGGGCGTGTATTTCCTACAGGCGTGTGCTTCTCATAGAAGCAAATAGAATTCCTCTAATTCTGTTTTTGGTCTTTATTGAAGCTAAAATAGTACTAAAATGCATTTTGTATTTCTCCCTGACTTAAAAAAAACAATAGATAATGGGTACAACTATCTATCTATAATATACTGTCTTTCCCAATTTACATTTTAGAATTAAAAGGATCAAATTACTTAGATTAATAATTAAATTAAATTATATCGAAAATAATTATTCGAAATATACAAAACGTGTTTTTTTTTTTTTTCATACAAACCAATATAGCTCATAATCGATACTAGGACCTATCGATTTATACATAAAAATTTTATGTATCAAAAAATATTTTCCATTAAATTTCTGATCAGAAAACTGTCGTCTAATTCTCGATTCAAGCAATAACAACAGAGCTAGAGCGTGTCAAAATGTTATATATGTTATATTCCTGAGTGTGAAAACAAATTTATATAATTAACTATAGACCCCCAGCAAAAATGTATATCCATTTCAATGCAGCAGTGTATTATTGGTACGCCAGACTAACTTCATGAAGAATTATTCTTTACCGTATCAATGCCACTACACATAATAGACTTAGTTTGCACGAGTATATGATTAGAATACAATACATAATATAAGTGAGACGTCAATATATGGGCTATTGTGTTACTAGGGACGATAGTTAATATTAATATAGTGTACTAGCAACTATATGCGCTAGCAACATAGCAATACCAAAATGAATAAAATTACCTCTGTTTATTTACTGTAAATTTATAACTAAAATATAGAATTTTTTCTACAAATAAGGTTCCTTGAGAGTGCAGCATTACAAAAGAAGTCATTCCGGTAAACAGTTGTTAATAATCTTGCAGCATTCTTCATGTTTTTCCTTAAAAGAACACGGATTAGAGACTCATTTTATTTTCACTTTTTACTTCTTTATTTTTGACAATAAAGAACTTTTGGAACTTCCCAGGGTCCCTCTTGTATATTAAACAATTCTCTAATTAAAATTTAATTGTTCCTTTGTTCAAAAGGGGAAATTCGTGTTTCCTTGATAACTTTTGAAATAAAAAAGGGAGTTTGCGTCTCTAAAAAGTAAGGTTGTAACCTTTGTTGATGCTTGGAAGACATTTTTTTTTTTTGGTTCAAATTTATAATATGTTTTAAAAATAATTTTTTTATTTTATTTCTTAGAATAATTATTAATGTTCACGAGCTCTTAAACATCCAACTCTTTTTTGTTAGCATTTCAGAGTTGACTTTCGTTAAATAAATTTCAACTTTCCCAGAGTAAGTTGGATTACATATAGACAAATAAATCTTTTTCTGTTTCAGGAAAAAAAAAAAAAAATTTTTTTGATAATCATATCTGTTATAAACATAAAATACTTTGTGTATAGTAATATATTTTATAGAAATATAATTTATTCTTTAATATAAAATATGATATATAGCACTTGACATTATTCTCCCTCTTTTAATTTATTGAAGAATTAAACATGTTTTGGAAATAATTTTTCATATCTTCAGAAACTTTGTAACAGTCTTTTTGTAATTCAACAATAACTAGAAGAAAAGGCTGTTCGAAAGGTCACCAGCCTTATTAGGTTACTAGTATTACTAATACCAGAGAAGTATTCAAAATTCCAATAGATTTTTTCTAATCCTCTATAATCCTTCCTCGCACGTCAAAACGTCATTGGGCTTGAGAGCTATTATAATCATAGACAATGGACTTCTGGCAAGATCTTTTCTCATGTTCGGAATGTTAGGCACTCTCAATACACTCCAGTGGCTGATAAAGCAATAGCGTGGTGAGAGAGAACCGCTACGATTTCCAGAGTCTTGCTTAACCCCGTTATATTTTAATATTTAAATACATATGATTGTGTTTTAAATGATTTTATTTGTTTACTTCTTATTTATCAATTTTACTCTATTTAGATTGTATCGTAGTGTTTCTTTTATTATAATTTATTTGATAATACGTTATGAACGTACCAAGATCACAATTACTTACTGCCCTCGAATGTGGCGAATTGAGGTAATTTTCTCAAAAAAAAAAAAAAAAAAAAAAAAAAAAAAAAAAAAAAAAAAAAAAAAAAAAAAAAAAAAAAAAAAAAAAAAAAAAAAGTAAAATAAATAATAATAATAATTGAACATTTCACCAAAGTAAATTTTTGGTTTAAATGTTTGGAGTTAAAATATGTAGCTTATTCGTAGGGGTAGTGGTGTAAGGAGTTGAACTAAATTAGTGTTAGTAAAATTGTTATTGGTATGCTGATTAATTCTTTGGAAAAAAAAAAATCATGTTTTTGTTAGCGTTTCGAAACGATAATGTTTTTTTTTTTTTTTTTTTTTTTTTTTTTTGTTAAAAAAGAAGTTAAAGTTTTATCCCGAGATCAAAGTGGGCTTTTGTCAGGTAAAGAAACGACCTAAAGCAGAAGCGAATTCAAAGAATATTCTTTCCCTTCCTCGGTAATACTATATAAGAATGCATTGAAATGGTCCGATAGAGGATTCGGAATTCCTGGAAAAGTTCTTACGTTATTTACATGGTATTGTTGAGTAAGAGTATAAAGTAAGGATTCCTACTTTTTGCTGCCCATAGAAATATTACTACTGAATGTATGCAATTGTATGTTGTCGTGTATAAAAATTGGTGTAAATTCAATCTTATCCAATATCATAATTGAGTCATGGAATTCCATAACCAGCTCCATGTCCAATTTCCGGATTTTTTTTATTTTTGTTTTTTATTGAATAGTTATTCTACTAGACTAGCTTTAAGTAAAAGGTTTTCTTTAAAAAAGTAGTTAAATCACATTGAAAACAGCCATACAAAAAATATGGTCCCTCTTAATCCACTGTGACCTTTCCTTTTATCGACCAGCTGTGAAAAATTTGAATACTCATCTACTTTTGGAATTCTACTCTTCAATTGTTATTAATATAAATAGAATTTGTTTTATTCGTGCAAGGAAGGATTACAGAGGATTAGAAAAAAAGAGTGGTGTCATTTTGAATATTTTTTCAGTGCTTAATCGGAGACTGTGAATGATAAGATCACAATGTAAGGTTTTGTTGGAAACGTAGTTAAGGGTGTTAGATTTGGTTCCCATGGTTTTATATTGGAAGCATTTGATACGTTTGATCGTCATATCTGTTGCAGTCCTGTGAAGTGCTAGTTTGAATCTAACTATTAACTGGGCTTTATATGAGTCTTTAGTTAAATATGAAACCAAGACGTTGGTAATGAGATTTTGTTATAATGGCCGGGTGCATAGGAACTGTGACGAAAGGTATAAAGAAATTAATTTATTCAATTTTATTTGTCTTATATAATTAAAATTAGAAACAATTAAAAATAAGAATTCAGTTATTTGTTGTGTTGTTTATTGGCCAGGGATTGAGAAAGGAAGTAAGATTTGCTCGGAATCAATGCAACCGCAAGGTTTTTTCCCATTTAAGAGTACCCACTTTACAGAGGCTGAGTGAGCCACAGGATGACCTTTAGCCCAGTCGAGACACTGCTGAAATAACAGAAAACTCGAGAACGCGAGTTCTGAATACAGAGCTACCGGGCCTATTTGTTTTATTATGGTTCTTTATTAAATAATAATGAATTCAGTTGTTGTTTTTTCTAGTCTGAATTTTATATTTTAATAATTTTAATTCATTATATGAATATGCACTTGGGACTCATTGCTATATGGGGCAGAAGTATGGGGACTTAGGTACTTACGTCTTCTGGAAAAAGCCCAGAGCAACTTTTTCAAAACATATTATACTTGCCTAGAAACACTCCTAACTACATAATAAGAAAAGAAACCGATTCGATTAATATCAGTTTTTATGTCCTAAAACAAACGATAAACTGGTGGACTAAACTGCTAGAAATGCAAGAAGACAGAATTAAAAAAAAAATTCTACCTTAAACTAATGTCCATATCTTCATCCAATTCAGATCCAGTACATAATTGGGTTTTACAATTGAAAAACTTAATATATGAGTTTGGATTTGAGGCCGTATGGGATGCAAAAGATTCAAAAATAATTCAGGAAAGCAGTAAAGCTATTCTAGAATCCTATAAACAGAAACTCATAGAAGAGGACCATATCAGTATTAACAACTCTAACTATAGCCATATATATCAATATTTACAACAGAACAATTACCTACAATTCAATTGCAATATTTCAAAGATTAGACTAGTGAGCCAATTAAGAGTTGGAGGAACAAAACTAATTCGAATATATCACATATTGTATAAATTGCGAGGAAGACAGTACTCTCTGTAACTTTAAACAGGAGGAAGACTTATTTCATTTGATATTTGTATGCTCACATTATGCTCAGTTAAGGGATAATTATATTAATCCAATCGTAGGACCAAATTATAATAGAGATTGTCTGGTATTTGTGCTGGAAGTGGATAGCATGCCAAAGCTAAACCTCATTTTTTATTTTTTTGTAAATTTACTAAAAACAAGAAGTTTTTTAAGGAATGAATGAAGGTAAAGAGACTTATATAAAAGCTGTAATATCAACCGATTATTGTAATTTTCATTTCGTATCTATGAAACTAAGGAATGATTCTGTGTATTTTTAGGTTTATTCAATTATAATGGAAGATTAAGCTTTATGTATATGTATGTATGTGGGTGTATGTGGGTGTGTATGTATATATATAGTTATTTTTGTGAATTTAGTTATTTAGTTAGTTTATTTAGTTATTTAGGCCAACTCCTTGCTATGAGATGTATCTCTACAAGCAATAAAATTATCTACACTTTGGACTCTTTAAAATGGTTACCAAGATAGTCTCGGGTATGCATCCTCACTTAAGATCCAGAAATAGAAAGAGAAACAAAATAGCCTTCCAGGCGTTGAAATGCCTAATGTAAACCCTTTTTCATGAGTTTAGGAATACAAAGATTGCCTAATAAATTGAATATTTTGTGAAATAAATAATAGTACTTCATAGTAAAATGAAATAAAATTGAAGGCTTGGTTGATCGAGTACCGAGTGTAATGAACTATTTTGCTGTCAAGAGATATATTTGTAAAGATGTTTTAGCGAAAGAAATTTAATGTAAAAAGAAAAAAATTGGTAGACTGTCAGATGCCTACAAAAATTAATATTTTTTTTAAACAGTTGAGGGAATTAGATTTGAATAAGAATCACTAAAATTTATTCTTTAAATTATGAATGATAGTATAGATTCATGGAACAAAATTCTGCTTGTTTTTCACTCGGTTCAAATTAAAGTTAACAGTTCGGGTTTCTTCCCTCCGTGGCTATTTGGTTGTAAAGTTCTTGTTAAGTTTTACGATGGATTCAACCCGAGGTGGCGGTAAGGAGACAGCCCCCGGCTAACGAGATACTACAAGAGTAATATCTGAGCCAAGTGGCCTGGAAGAATCGATATCGCTCTGGCTACTTGGTATTATAGCACTCAGTCAGGTCGCATTTACTCGATAAATAACTTTGCATGGTCATTTTTCAGTTTCCCATCCCTCCCTTAAATTGGATATTATTAAAAAAAAAATGGAACCTATTATATTGTATTACCCTTTAATGCAAAACAAAGTAAAAACTATGAGACAGAGATATAATATTTATCTCATTAAACTTTAGAATTTTATGATTAATTTAAACATGTCCTTTGATTAATAATATTGATAAACAGTTGTGTTGTAGGTCATAAGGTCATAACATAACATCATAGCTATAGCCATAAGTTCATAAAAGTATAGACAGTACTTAGAATATCATCAATACTTTTGGGTTTTAAAATATTAAGGAAATGATGAAGAAGTATAATGTGGAAGATACTTTTTCTATTGGAAATTCTCAAAATTGGAGAATTGTTTTTGAAAAAATAATAAAGGTGTTAATACTAAATTTCATGTCAGAACAGGTCTTGAAGGCTACAACATCCACTTCCTCTGTTTTATATAAAAACCATATCCTTATCCTACCTGCAATAGTTATATAAATAGTGCCCTACAATTGAAAGATATTTGTTGGATTATGAGAATCAGGGGAACTTCTAAATGTGAACTACAAGATGTATGGCACAGGTATAGGAAAATGTACATTTTGTAATAGATCCGAGAGAGAGGATGCATATCATTTCCTAGCGGCATGTCCTATCTTGAGTTAATTCAGAGTAAAATTTCCGGGAAAACCGTTCCTTAATGAAGATGAGGCTCTGAATATTTTAAATGGTAAATGTTGGTTATATTTATCGAAGTATTGTCAAACAGCATGGAAGTACCGTTTAAGTTTAGTTCAAGAATTTAATTATTGTTAAATATCAAAAATGTTATTTTCCAATTTTTATTTGGTGTTTTTAGTGTTGTATTTTATTAATCCAACAAAAAATATGCCCTCTTAAGATAAATTTCAATAAAGATATAAATCGACCCAAATAGTTTACCCATATTTATATAACTTAATAGAATTAATTTCCTAAAAGTAACTAAAATATTAGCTTTACTCATAAATACATAATAAAAAATATTTCATTTTTTAAATTATTAAAAATGAATAAATTTATTGAATACAAACGCACTATAATATTTACAAAATATAATTTGTTTGAACACTCAAGTATATTATGATTTATGAAGGTATAAGAGGATGTATTAAGTTTTATAAGGATATTGCACAGCTTCGTAGCTCAGTGGGTAAAGCACTAGACTACCAGACTCACGGGTCCGAGTTTTCGATTCCGACTGAAGGCAGGAAATTTATATTCCGTAATTTTAGCCGTGGATCGCTTCGAGATTGGGAGACCCTCCTAGGGCACACATAGCCTCTATAAAGTGGGTACCCTTAATTTGGAGAAAAACTTGGTGGTTGAGCGTGATTTCGCATTCGTTCCATTTTAAGCTATATTAGCTTTTTATTTTCCCTAAATACCGATGCTATTTTGGTTAGCTTTGTTTAGTCTCCTAAGAAAGTCCATGATATTTGCTTTAGGTTATGCAAAAGCTAATTAATTTATTCTTACATTTCTAGTAGTTATTATGATTTCACATATTATATAACTATTAATTACTTATACACTTATTACTTTTAGTTGGAGGTGCGGTAGCACTTACCTTGTGTGGTTAAGGTATTAAACTATCAAGCTCCTGGTCCCAAGTTTGAGGGAAGGAAAATTTATTTTCTATTATTTAAGCCTCCGGTCAACGACCCTCCACAAGGACACCTAGTCTCTATTATGTGGGTACCCTTCTCTCTCTTTCGAAACGGCCATCTAAAGACCACAATATTCCACGTTTTCCGGGGAGTGGGCTTTGATGTTTGCCTAGTACATGCGCATAATATGTACACTTATATATGAAAATATGTTAGTTGAATGCAACTCTTTTCGGATTATTTTAGTAATAATCTTTCAAGTGACACTCTTATAGAAAATATATTATTAAAAATTTTAATTAATACGTTTCAGTGAATAAAATGAATCGCATTGTTAGTTTTTTAAGAAAAAAAAAATGATAAAAATAAAATCCTTAAAGCACGGAGTGAGGATATAAGATGACTTGTTGATGGGGGTGTATCGATCTTCCTATCTCCTCGATCTGACGAAGGTGGGTAGGAAAATTGATATGGAAAGTTACTAAGTAATTTTGACTAAGTAAGAAAGGTTAGCTTGACTAGGAACTTAATCTAAAGCCCCTCGAGCCAACCGATAGAACCTACTAGGTTGCTCTTATTAAATTTTTATACGCAGGAGTCACGTATCCTCGGCTCTGGGATAATCCACGGAAATTGAATATTTGCCAACAAAAGCTATTCTTTCGCTGATTAGAGACGATTGTTCGCCCCTGTCGGGGAGACAATATGTCATCTATTTCCCTTTGTTTGGGAAATTCACTTCTGTATGCTTTTTAAAACAATGGAAATACATTTTATTGTGAATTTAGAAGCAAATAAAATCATATATAATTTGATATAAAATATAAACATTGAGTTTTTTCAAATACTCAATGTCAATCTGATATAAAAGAACATATTACTTAACGTAAGGCAAAAAGTAAATACTGTATTTTCATTACATTTATGACTGATAAAAATGTATTTATTTATTTGAGGCGTAGAATTTCATACCCAGCCAATTATTTTTTTGAAAAATTTTCACATCTGGTCGATAAAGGTAAAGGTCTGACTGGATTAGGAAGAGGTCTTATTTTTTGTATGGCCGTTTTTAATTTGATTTAACAAATTTTGGGAGAAAACCTTCCATCTAAAGATAATCTAATAGAAACTAATAAACTATTAGGTTATCTTTAGATACAAATATTTTTTAAAAAATCGGGAAATTGGACTTCTACGCATCGCATATTTAGTTAATATCTCGAAATAATTTGAAAATTTAAAACTATCTAGGTTCAGAAAACAATATTAACAAATCAATATTTATTTTAAGCTGTTAATTACACCCTTGCCTAAGTATGGATTAAAAAAAAATTATTAATATTATAAGCATTTATTGCATTACTGATGACATTGCATGCCTCCCCAGTTGAGCCTTTCGCTGTGAAGCATCAACCCAGGATGGATTCGAACTGCCATTTCTCTCGATCCCCAGTTTCAGAATCCATGATTCTAACAACTAGACTGCCCTATAAATATTAAAAGGTATTTATTGTGTACTAGCATCCCCCGTTTATCATAAGTAAATCATTTTAACAACTAAGTTTTATTTATTTCTCGTTATAAATCTCGTATTGTAGAGAGTATGCAGAAAGAAAAAAATGGATTCATAAGACATCCGAATACTTTATATTTCGAGATTTGTCTCATGCTATTGCGACGATATAATTGTTAGGTTTTCCAGTTCTGTCGCAGTGCCAGATTTGTGCCTGCTATTTCAAATATTTGGTTGATTAGATCACGTAAAAATATAATTAAACATCAAATATTTAATATTAATGTATGAGTTGGTAATCCAGATGGTCAGAGAATATTTACTACACGTATTATTAGCCGTATATCCATTGATTTTCAAACTTCGCTTGGATCCTCAACATCGTACCACATATTTATTTATTTTTAGTAACAAGTTAAATGAAAACGTTTCAATTATACTATTAACTTAGAACTCTATCTAACTCTGATATCAGTAATCATTACAAATAATATTATTTATTTCTAATAAAGGAGTACATAGTAGAGCAAACTATCCTTGACGGAGGAGTAAAATACATTCAGCTAGGCTTGCCCATCTTCGAATAATATATCTAGATTTATTAGTCAGACCTTCCCAGTGTCAGTAGCTGCTGGTATGCGATGCCTAGCACTTAGTAATGACCTATTACGAATTTTGCTTGCTGACTAGTGAATTAGTTATATGTTGAAAGGTCCGTGTTCCATCTGCTGACCGGTTAAATCTGGGGACTTGTTCCTATCCAAAGACGCAAAACGGTCAGGTCCATTTCGAATACTCCCACATCTATTCTAGTCCAAAAGATCTTGTCCACTCTAAAAATCCTTCAAGTCATGTTCCATGCCACAACTTCCTTTTGTCTTCACCCTAATGGTATCTTTATCCCTTTCCGGGATTGGCTCTATGTTTCTCTTATCCGCCTACTTTTTGCAATATTTTGGATCGTATTCTAATTATACTGTCAATAACTTTTTTAATACATAGGTTTTTAATCAGGATTGATGAATGAATTGCCACTTCTATTGGGATTATTTTATTAGAAAACTAGTTCCGAATGCTTAACATTCATCTTAAGTTCTTAGGAGGTCTAAGAGATATAAGATAAGAGAGTTATCTATTAGACGTCCTAAGAACTGAAGATGAATGTTTAGCATTCGAAACTAATAAAATAATAAAAATGGCGGATGGAGAATAAAAAAAAAAAAATGAAGAATTAATGGCATTGTTTGGTGAGCCAGATATAGTCGCCCAAATAAAGAAGGCGAGATTAAGGTAGCTGGGACAGGATGCCTGCAGATAGACTTCCTAGAAAATTGCTTAAAGAAAAGCCAAAATGTTTTAGAATTCGAGGTCGGCCACGATTGAGATGGTTAGATGACGTGGAGCAAAACCTCCGTCAGGCAGGTGTTAGAGGATAGCGCCGCAAGTGGTGGGGATCGCGATAGTTGGAGGAGACTTATTGAGGAGGTCCTGGTCCTGCTCTAAGGACTGTCGCACCGAATAAATAATAATAGAAATAATATTTATTTTCTTCTAAATGTATTTGTCAATCTTTATAAAAAAAAATTTTAGTTTCGAATATTTAGATATTTTGTTTATTATATGAGTGGATCCATTATCGTACACGCTGCTAATTGCTCTTAAGCATGGACAAATCAGACTAAATAATACTAATCAGACGAAATTTAATAACCATTAAGAACAAAGGGAAAATGTTCTCTATAAAATGGGTTAAAGCACACTTTGGAATTGAGGGTAACGAAAGGGCCGATTACCTAGCCAAAGAGGCGGCTAAAAGTAATTTGTTACCTTCGTATAACAAAGTTCCATTATCATATATAAAGCGGGACATAAGTTCTGATATGTTTGAAAAGTGGGACCAATTGTGGGTGACCTCATCAAAGTCACCAAGCTTACACAGATTTATACCTCACATTACACACAACAATTACAAACACATACAAAGTAACAACTACAAACTAACATAACTAATGACAGAACACGGAAACTCTAAACAATATCTCAAACGATTTAACCTAATACGATCTGACATATGTAATGAAGACGGACAGACTCAAAATTTTAGACATGTACTTTATGAATGTAAAGCATTTGAAAGACACAGGTTTAATCTAGTAAAAAATATTATTCTCAAACATAGAACATGGCCAGGGAAAGAACAAAATTTGTTCTCTAAATTTAAGACTGACTTACTCACATTTATACGAAAGATCGACTTTGACAAACTGACAAATGATGGGCAGCGAAGGTAGTTTCTTGTTGGCTTTTGTTTTAGTTATTTCTTTTTTTTTTTTTTTTTTTTTTTTTTTTTTTTTTTTTTGTGATTTTGTTTAAATATTTTTGTTATATTACTACGTTATGTACGTTATGCTAAACTAATCATGTTAACTTTTAATAACATTGTAAAGCATGTAGTATGCCTGTAAGGCATGGAACATGTTAATATACAAATAAACGGTCTTATATGGGGGAAAGGAATCATAAGGAAAAGAAAAAAAAAAAAAAAAAAAAAAAAAAAAAAAATAAAAAAAAAAAAAAAAAAAAAAAAAAAGCAAGCATATACCATAAAAACTTGTCTTAGTATCTTTAAAATAATTATTTTTTAATATAAGAAAAAGGAAATAATACATCAAAAACGATCCAATTAATGCGGTAGTTTAACAACAAAGAATGGACCAGATAATTTATGGACAGCAATCAGGTCTGTTATAGATTGAATAGAACCAATCTATGTATTGATCACATGTCTCTAACATTTAATTAATTAATTAGCTTAGAGTCAACATGACTCAATGCAGAATTGGCAGTTAACGTTAATGAAGAAAATATTATTTTATCATTAGACTAAAATAATAGCATCTATTGAGTTCAATGATTTATTCATGTAAACATTTATTAATCAAAACAATACAGTAAACATAGTTACATAAATAAATTATTATAATTATTATTATATCACAATATAGGCCAACTAAGAACCACGTGTGAATCATTTCTTGTCTTTTTTTTTCTTGTTTCTTTTTTCTACGCATAGCCTTCTCATCTTCTCTCCTATTGCCCTCTTTTGTTCCTCCGACCAGCTCTTCTCCTCTACCGCAAGAATCTTTATGCTTCTCACCATTTTCAGAATTTTCACTCCGGCTGAATATTCTTAGGACTTGTCCCCAAATGGATAAAGAATTTAGTAGCATTGTTGTCATATTAAAATTTTGTTGAAATGTAAAATAATATCAAAGAAAAGCTTATAAATCTTAAAGTTATCCATATTTTTAGTGAAGCAGTCCGTACACCCTGACCGCAAACTGCGAAGACACTGGATCGATTTCCAGAGTTCAAGGAGATATTTTGCCAATTGGGTTAGGTCAGGAGCTCGTGAAGATAACAGCGCGGCTGATTGAATGATAATCATTGCAGAATAGAGAATCAAGGTTCTGGTTCCAAAGTCTTATCTAATTTATCATGAAATATGTTCTTCTATAGATTTTAATTGTCTGTATGTTAGTTTTTTAAAAGTAAGTCAGCCGAGCGCAATTGATCTATTAACCAAAACCGAGATATAGAATATTGTTCCTAAAATATTGGAAGATGGCATTGTCATCTTCCTGAAGAACAATATTGTACTAATTGTAAGTAATAAATACTATCCTGTGTGGATCATTCAATTAAATCAGACTATGTGTGAGAAAATAAATTTTAACAGCATTTGTGTCTGAATGAGGGATCAATAATAATTACCTTTCGGTTAAGATATCCTTTAAAATGTGCAAAATTTATTTTTAAATTAAACTTTTTAATGACTACTTCAACACTTACTAGACATGCGTTTATATCTCCTAATTATTTCAAAACACTTATCTACATGGCAGTAATTAGACCCATTTGGAAATACTGGGTTTAGCTGTAAGACTCTACTAACCCTTCATATTCTTCTCATATCCAATCTTTTTAATCCACAACCATTGGTAAAATCTTCAATATTACTAATTATGTCGCTGACAAGATACCTATCCTTTCAAGAAATGCCACACATCCATTTGAATCTACTTACTTTCTATTCGATTCCCTACAACTCTCATAGTCTGAAATGAAGATGGCATACGTCATCTTTGTTTGAAGAAAATGTATTGAACTAATGGGATTACTACTAATGTGTAGTCCTTAGCACGTTATCGACATGTGATTATAATAATTTTACTGTACATTAAATTATTTTATATATTTTCTACAGTTGTAAATAACAATAGAGTATGAAAAAAAAAATAGTTGAATTATTTCGTTTTTTATCCAGTGTTTTTATCCAGAATATCACAAAGAACGACAAGTTTTTATTTTAGCAACTTATTAAAATGGGAAACCATACTCATGGAATTCCCTCTTCTCTGATGTTCTCGTCAAAGCACTAACAAACACCAAGAATACCATGATATTTTTTTTTATTTTCAATAAAAATATGTTGCTAATATATTTCGATGATCTTAGATTTACATACTTATATCAGTCACTCGTAAATGTTTACGTGCTTATTATACGCGCCATACACTCGTACCATAGCCTTTTAAAAAAGGAATATAATTACTTCTATCCTGTATAAACGCTAGCTGTAACCGTAACCTTTTGTTTGTCTGAAGTATGGTCAGGCAAGTAAGGATATTAAGCTCTTAAGAGGTAGCGTCAAAAGCTTTTAAGAAGATAAAAAAGGAATATCAGTTGAATTTTCGGAATCTTTCTACCTTTTTTTTTTTAAGTCTGAAAGTTGTTGAATTGAAAATATTACTGCAAGAGATTGTAAAAAAGTTTTTTTTTTTTTTTCATAAAATAGAAAGTCTTTAAGGTGAATATGAAATTAGGATTGATGAATTAATTGCCACTTCTATTGAGATTATTTTATTAGAAAACTAGTTTCGAATGCTAAACATTCATCTTCAGTTCTAAAACATACAAATTTTTATTTTTTTTCAACACATCAGTACTATGTTACATAGATTATATATACTAAAGTTTTTAAACTTTAACGGCAATTAATTCATCAATCTTAATTGTATCGATCCTTCTACACCATCATGCGTACCTCAAGTGAATATGAAATTATTAAATAGTACTTCTGACCATTTCACAACGAACGATTCCAAACATTTAATAGAGGTGTATTTCTCATAACTGGTTATCAGTTAGGCCGGTTTATTCGAAGGTCCTGGTGGAAATTTTTACTTAAAAAGAGCTTATTTCAACAATTACCTGTACAAAAAAAAAAAAAAAAAAAAAAAAAAATCAGTCATTGTTACCCATTTCAATGTTTATGCATACAAATAATGAACAAGAAAAAAACA
This sequence comes from Euschistus heros, assembly GCA_003667255.2. Classification (NCBI taxonomy): domain Eukaryota; kingdom Metazoa; phylum Arthropoda; class Insecta; order Hemiptera; family Pentatomidae; genus Euschistus; species Euschistus heros. The sequence goes on along the minus strand of RCWM02000016.1, from coordinate 5,157,184 downwards.
TGCATTACACCCTTTTAGTAAATTTGAAAACATGATACATTCAAACTTACATCATTGTATAAAGATTTGTTTATTTTCTGTTAAAAATATTGCAATAAAATATTTTTTTGCATGTTCTCCACGTTTGTATTTTTACACTCCATACATAAAAATGGCATTCTCGATGTTTTTTTCTTCATATTTTCCAAGAAAGGCAAGTTTTTTTTTTCACATCTTGTTAATGTAAGAAATTATACTTTTGAAATTCCTCCACTTCTTAACCCATTTAGGGGCAAGGCTAGAAGTAGTTTAAAATTTTCATTTATCTTCAATGTTTTAGGATAGTTTAATTAAATCAAAAATTATTTTTGTTTTTGTTCAACCATAATAACGGCAGAAAATGTAACGGTCACGCAACATTGGCCTGTAGAATATTTTTTTTTAGAGATAATACTGTTTCATGGAAACCTTTATTCCGAATGTTTAAATCATAAAATCCTTCAAAGAAGTAAAAATGTTACATTTTTTAATAAAGAATCATAATTTCAATTTTTTATTAACCAAGCAATCTGGGTGTAATTTAACATTACACCACTCACACAATTTAATTGTAGCAACTATTATTTGACTAAAATCAATATTTAAACCTTTCTACTCACATGGGTTGAAAATGGAACTATTGTATTATACCTAATTATTGTTTTTCAATGGATTAATAAAAAAAATTAAAATAATTCCTTTTATTGATTACAAACCTTCAATAATTAGCTGATTTAGTAAAAAAAGAAAAAAATATATAAACTTGATTGTGAATACAGAAATAATTGAACTTAATGGGTTAACACAAATACATTGGCTTATTCACTCCAAGAACATGCTGAAATCTTTCTTCATGCCAACATCGTAAAACGAAAGAAAAAAGATTAAGATATGCCTGCAATCATAAGTGCACTAAAACTATTTAATCCTGTTTAAAATCGTTAAAAAAAACTCTGAAAAATCTTTAACTTTGGTTCACTGAATATGCTGGTTAATAGATCTGAGGATGATTAAGAGGGGTTCTACTGTCTATAAGCCATAGAAAGGATTATAGATATATTATGTAAGCTAATTAAAACTAACAAGTCAATATATAAATATATACACTATTTAAAAAAATGACTATATACACTAATGAAACAAATATATTATTTCCTAATATTTATATAAATAATAGTAAAATCCCTTACACTATTTATTCTAGTACTAAACTTATAGTATAATATAATTATTGTATTGTAGTAATTTGTGAATTCTTACTTTTTACTTACTGAAGTTAGCTATTGTGTGTAAAGTGTACAGCGTAACTGGGGTTGTGTTAAGTTAGTAGAACTAAGAATAGTTAATTTACTTTGTAAAGTTTCTCCTATCGCTATAGCATCCAATGTTTCAATTATAATTTCTAGCTAGATTTATAATAACTCAAACAGACAGAACAGCGATGCTACCTTCACCAATATTTATCTATTTCTAAATAGAAAAACGTTTAGCCATTGGTAGGTATGATGACGAAGAATATTTTTTATTAATCGGAATGAAAAAAAAAGTTTTAGAGTTCATTTGATAGTGCTAGGTAGTCTGATGATGATAGCCAAGAAAAATAAACTAATGATGGCTATACCTACCGCCATACATCCTGCCATATTACTTCAAGTTAAAACTATTCCGCTAACCATAGCTGACATAGTACGGTATCTTGGCTTCTACTTCGACAAAAGACTTAGATGGAACCCTTACACAAGAACTAAAAGGCATGAACGTTACAGACGCTTCAGGCAATTGTACAGACTACTAAAATATCCCTCTCCGTTGAAAACATTCTCTTCATATACAAAAACGAGATTAATAAATTGCGTCACTAAGAATAACAAATGGAAAAATATTTGGAAACAGCAAATTCTAAGTCATTTATTTTTATAATTCACGGAAAGAAGCCATATTTTGATGACAGTTGAGAGAAGGGGCGGGTTCTAGTGTTAACGCACTCGGCAAAAGACTCCGTTACGCTAGCCAGTAATTTAGTGCAATTAATTCCTCGACAACCTCCCGACCAGGAAAACTCTTGTTGCCAAGGCGACAAGGAAACTCAATTTCTCCCTGACTGTAAATAACAATAGACCATGAATATCTGCTCTATCTAATAATCGACTGTCTATCTATAATAACCAATTCACATTTAAGAATTAAAAGGATCAAAATAATTAAATTAAATTAACAATTCATGATTATTCGTAATAAACACAGAAATAAAAACGGGTTTTTAACGTGATATTTTTCATTGAAACCAATACAGCTTCAAAATGGTAGGTCCTAGCGAGAAATTTTATATTACAAAAATGATTCTGCATTAAATTTCTGATTAGGTAATCGTCCGAGCAACACCAACAAAGCAAGAGTGAGTCAAAAAAGCCCTAACACTTCACAAAACGTAGGCAAAGCGTGACTTTTTTCATTCAAATAAAAACTGATCCTAAACGGTAGGTTCTAGTGATAGATGCTATATAACAAAAAATATTTTCCATTGAATCAGGAAGCTTTCGGCAAATTTCCGATCCGACCAGAGCTAGATCAAATGCTAGAAAATATCTCATTTTTGTATAGTATAGACCCCTGCCAAAAGCCATATCCGTGTAAAACAAAAAATTATATTACATATTATTTAGGACTGCACACAACATCCATTTCCTTGTATATTATTACAACCAACAATATTAAACTATTATAATATTTTTTTATTTGAGAGATTTTTGAGCGTAAAACCTATGGGCCATCAACGCTCGTCTGTTCTTGATAGGAAGTTATTATCTATATTTTGTGGTATAGGTTTTCTCTATAAAGGAGAGCTATCACTTTTTCAATTATTTTTTCATCGTTTCCCAGCGCCTTTGTGATGTCTCGAGGTATTCCTGATTCAGTTAACCTTTTGGTGTAGTATGGGCCCTAGGTAAATTATAATATTTTAATTTACAGTTATATTTATTTTGTTAGAGTTCATCAATCTTCCTTGTTATTTTACATATGATAGCATATTTATACATATTTATTTATTATTATTATTATTTTTTTCATTTTATTTATTCATCATGTCTCTGACAAGAGACCCCTTATTCTTAAGGGGCTTGGTCCCAGAGTTAAATTATTTTTCTATTCTATTTCTATTCTATTCTATGATACTTTCTTAATTTGAAAAAAAATGTATTTGACTGTATTATTCATTAAAAAATAATAACGTCCATTAGAAACATTATTTAAATTTTTAATTTAAATACAATTTTAACGTAATTAATGATATTTATAATTATATCCATTCCTCGATTCAGTAGCTTTCAATGATATATAAACTGAGAACGACTAAAGTCCTTTTAATATTATTAAATTTAACTTTAATCTATCTATATCTATTGTAAAAAAGGACGAGCCTTATTTCTTTTGTGATCACTAACCGCGAAAACTACTAAACCAATCTGTCTGCAATTTAAAACGCATCAGCTTTGTAATTTCCATGAAGGTTTACTGATTTTTGATTAATTTTTTTATCGAAAAAGCGATACTACGTGGATAACAGTTAAGTTACAAAGGTTAAAACCTTTGTTTAACATAACACTGTTATGTTACATAGAACTTGAAAAGTTTCCAATTAAGCTTGAAAATCGACCGATATGTGGTAGTAACATTCAACTATATAGTTCAGAATTTTCATTGCAACATCTTCATAGTTCTAGGAAGGTTAATCAACAATAAAATTTACAATAAAGAAAATTGAAATGTACAATGTTGGGTGACAGAAACGGGGTTTGCTATACTGCTATACACTTTTGTGGTTATAAATTAAAATCCAACCAGATGAAACCAATGAAATTATTTTTGATTAAAAAATCAGAATTACGGTTCTTTCCTTTTTGATATTGTGATTATTGTGAGTTAAAACAATCCATGGGCCTTTAATTGTAAGCACTGATAATGCAGTTCGTTGGACAATTGGATGTCCAAATATGCTTTTACGTAATATTTTCAATACAATATTAAAACTTAATGCTAAAAATTAATACAATTGTTACTAGGACTTTGTAATATATCAATTTCCCATCACAAAAAGAGAAATAAAAATATTACAAGCAAATAAAAGTGTTACTATTGTAGATTTAATCCAGTTGAAATTAAGTATATATTTTGAGAATTAAATAGGAACATTTATAAGAATAAATGAAAATAAAAGCACTACCCTCGCAACTCATAAAACTAAGGAATTCCTTTGTTGAGGTTTGTGGAGAGTACTCAATTTGAATGGACAGTGGTATTTTTAATCAACGTTCAAAGGACGAAAAATAAGAAAAAAGCCACTCGAATCGCCATTGCTCTGTTGCAGTCTTCTAGTACATGTGTAAAGATTTAACCCTGATTAGCAAAACTAAGTTTCAGAGCTTTAAATAGTTTTATATTATATTTAACAAACAGAAGTACATATATGTTGTAACTTATACCAACCATTACAGAAGTTATTAAAAAAAAAAAAAAAAAAAAACTCAATTTCTCTATCTATATAGGATATTCCTATCTGTATATAATCTACTGATTTTCCGAATTAACATTTTAAAATTAAAAGGAAACTGATATAGCTCCTAGAATGCAGGTTCAAGCAATGTTATATAACATAAAAGTATTCTTTATTAAATTTCTGATCAGGAAACTGTCGTCAAATATTTCATCAGAGCTACACCAACAGAGCTAGAGCCTGTCTAATGTTATATTTTTGAATGTGAAGAAAACGTTATAGCAAAAAGACTCCCAGCCAAAAGACATATCCATTTCAAAGAATAAAAATATTGTAAGTTGCTCTACAACGATAGCTATAATGACAACAATTATGTCTGCTATGTATGTATGCATGTAGAAGACAATTTGTTATATCTAACATTCCAAAAAAAAATTAACTTAACCCCACAATATGTTGTTTACAGATGCTTCATTATACTGTTTTCGATATGATCTGGTTTTTAAAATATAACAATATGTGATACCAAGAATTATCGTGTCACTTATTTAAAAGCGAAAAAAGTATGACAGAATAAAGGAATTAAATGTCTAAAGTTGCATGAAAATCCTGGATAACTTGATTCATTAAGTTTTCGAGTTCCTGATCTTGATTCTTCATTTTGCATTTCAAAATTGTGCATACAGGACTAAGAATGTGTCAAATATTTTTTTTTTTTATTAACAATATAGAACATTGGGTCAAATGTAACAAAAATATTTAACGTGGTATTGTTTTTATTTTGAATTCACTCATACAACTGGAAAATTCATGTTAATAATTCAGGCTTTGTTATCCGAAGGGTAGATACTAATATCATGAACTGTTCAGACACTGAGTTCTATGAAAATCCAAATCTGCACAATCGGCCTTAACACAATCTTCCTCGGTTTAGATCTATGTTAGCCAATTTTTTAGAGGCTTGTTAATTAAGATGGCCAATAACTTTATATTCTTATTTGAACCATCTTGGATATTATTCAATTTGAGGTTTGTGGAATTTTAGAGTACTCAATCAAGGAGTAGGAAATAATGCTACAAAACCTTTTAGCTTTTGCTGAAATGCTCAGGGCCTTAGAAAAGATAAGCAAGATAAGAAAATATTTAAAAAAAATATGAGTTATGATGAAAGATGAATGAAAATTACAGAAATTGAAAAATGAAAATAGTCAATGAAGATGATATAGAATATAAGAAACAAGTTAATAAAACAATATCATTATAAAAAAATGGTAATAATAAAGAACTAAAATATGCATCAAAAAACAAATACATGATAAAGGTAGTTTATATAACAATAAAAAAAAAATAGGTGAGTTACATAAAAATAATATGGAACGAGAGTAATACGACTCTTTATAGTCTTTTATTTATTTATTTATTCATTATTTTAAAATTTAAAAAAATAAAGAAGCTTGTGCCTTTATTATCTAAAAACTGTTAATACATCCTTAAAAATTACTGCTGAGAAATATTCACTCGACATACATTTCGAAATTTAATTGAACCATTAATAAGGTTGCAAACAAATTCTATATAATAAGTATTAATTAATTAATAAATACTGATACTTATTTTTTGTTATAATTTTAAATAAATAAATAAGTAATAATAAGTAAATAAATCTACTTAACAAACTAAATTCGCCTGGTATAAGATCAATAGCGTACGTGGATTCTCCAGTCTCTGTAACATGATGATGTTAAAAAAGAGAAACAGAATCGTACGAAATTCTATATTCATTATTTATAAAGATGCTTTCCCTACTATAAAATCCCAATTTCATGAAGAAAATACATCTGTTGGAAATCAGAAAAGCAATCTCTCGGAGGACGGGATGTTGGAAACCCTATTACATAAAGGACGTGTAAGGCAATACCTAAGCTGAAATATACGTGATCGAAGGGGGAAGATTATTTCTTACAGTTCGCTACGTGACTTCAACGGTTGAGATCAGAATGAGGGTATTTATATTTTTTCGTAGTACTTCTGACAAATTCCACTCATTGGTAGAATGTCAATCGTATCAAGATTTTAGTAACATAAAGTAATAAAAAAAAATCTGATACATTTACAATTATTTTATATTTATAATCTGGAGATCTTGTTCTTGTTCACAGCAATTATGCAAACCAAATAGAATATCGGATTTTATAGTCATTTGATTATTGTTTGTTAATTGACTTCAACATCTTTATGTACTCTAACTAGGGCAGGAAGGACGGGTTATCCTACAGGTTACCAACCTATTCTAACCAAGGTGGGAAGGCCAAGATTCATTTCGTGGGTACAACACGACCTTCAGTAAGAATCGAATCCCCTAATTAGATAATATAAAACGTCAAGAAACAAACCATATTTACAAATAAAAGCAAAAAAAAATATGGTACAAACTTATAATAAAAACATCTGAAATTCAAAACAAATGTTCACTTATTTTTTTTATTTTATTTTTTTTTTTATATCCATTTACTGAAATTTAAAACTGTAAGAAATATATACATCAAGTAAATGTGTTGATAACGATTACAATATGCCAAAACTTGTAAAGAACCACTCATCAGAAGCACTTCAATAAAAATCTACACTAAAAGGTCTCTAGGACTTCTTCTTTTGAGACGCCTCGGAGGATTATCGGGAATAGAGTGGGAAGCAAGTTGAGAAACTAGTGGATTTGAATAGTTATGGAGCTTACTATGAAAGGATAGGTATTTAGTTTGGGCTATATCAGCAACATATTAAGATCTTTATAGACAAGTTTATTGGTGACAAAGTAAGAAGCATTGAGGATTTTTCGAAGTATTTTGGATTGTAAGGACTGGTACGAGATGAATGGGATGGTTTAGTGGAGCCCCAAAGCTCAACTCCGTGCGTCCAAATAGGTCAAATCGTATTGATGTATATGAATCTTCTGTAATCAATTGGGAGCTTTGAACGTTTATCTGGTAAATGTTGAAGTAGTCTATGACGACGGGTAATTTCTTGTCGTTTTAGTCTTGTGACGTTCATTTCTAAAAGTGATTCGTTCAATTTTACATATCTTTATTTTAGCAATTGCTTAAAATATTTTATTATTTTTCCTAAAATTCGTGGTGTCCTTAGAACAATAGTAAATGATCCATATTATATTTCAAACGGATTCCAAAGCAATGATCTCAATATACCTGTACCTCATGTAGCCTAGCTACGTCTTCAACCTCATATCCTTTACTTTTTAAAATTCCTTCTTAGCTTTTAAACCACCATAACCCTCTTGCTCATTGATAATCCCCTTCCACACATCCTTATAACACAACTCACAGATTAAAAAGGTAGTAATCTACAAAAATATTTTTTAAATACCCTTGTAATAACCAGATTCTCCATTCAAGTCTTACTGTGACATAGCGCTTACGCTCATCTTCCGCTGGATTTCGTATTTAGTCACTGAGAGTGGTACGCTAGGGTCCCTTTAGGTCTGGCTTGAACTCCAATTAGCAAAGGAACAACCATGGTTCGGAATTCTTCGGAATGCTTAAATATATTGTATGTAGAGTATGATTGTATTTGATTCGTTTTCTCTATTCTATTTTATTTCTACCAACTACTATTTAGTATGATTATTTATTATATTTTATTTTATACTGTATAGTCAGAAAGGTGTTGTAGCTCTGTGGGTAAGTTACAATACTTCAAGCTCTCGGATTAACAAAAGGGAATTTATCATGTGTTATTTCAACCGTGGGTGAAAAATAAAATGGGCGATAATACGATAATAGTTTTAAAAAAAATCTTGTTCCAGAACTATTGTTGTAGAAATAGCACATCCTTACGATCCAAGGCCCTTCAAACTTTTTTTTTTTTTTTTGGCCGTCTAGTACCGCGTCATCATATGAAATTAAATGAAAAAAATAATCTTTATTCTGGGACTATATGCATATGAAATCATTTCCGTACTTCTTTTCTTGATTTTCAATAGTTTCCTTCACTCTTCTGTACAGATGCTAATTATTTCCCTCTTTTCCTTCTATTGAAAACCCTTATTGTTTAATATTATTCTTCTGAAAGCTATTCTGTCTTGTATTAAGTTATCTGTTATACCAATCTTTCTTAATTCCGTGAATCCAATGGTCACCATTTTTGAACACGATCAAAATTTGTTTCGTAAGCTTGTTAATATTCATCCTCATTATGTGACCAAAGGCTTTGATTCTTCTTTTCCTGATTGAATCTGACACCCTTTCATTCATTTTCTCTTTGTACAGGTCCTTGTTATTCCTGTGTCTACTTTCTCCCTTGTTTGTTTTCAATGGCCCCCAAATTTCCTTAGAAATTTCCTTCTATTTTCATCATACCTACTATTTCTCCAATTTGCATGGTTAACATTCATTCTGAAGCATAGAGACTCCTTGGTATGATTACTGCATTGTAATGCTTAGTTTTCATTGTAAAGACTGTATTAGTAGATGTTTATTTTATTTTTTATTTATTTAAACTTTATTTGCACATATTATATTAATAGATTTATTGCGCTCAATGTTCTTCTTAAATGAGGTAGATTGTATTATTTATTTAATTAAACAGTTCACATTAAAAAAGTTTAATGATTAAAAAAAAACACAATGTACTTCACTTTAAATTGTTATTTTTTTATTAATTATATCTTATTTTTAATATGTATTTATCTTTGCATGATATTAAAATATCGAAGACAGAAGTAACGATGACAGGAAAATGTTTTTTTTGTTGTCTTGAGTATATGAAAAATCAAAAGTCAGAATATGGCCGTTTCTCCCAAAGCTAATTTTTAAATAAATGAATTCTACAATGATTATTATAAGATAGCTTGTATTGGCTTCCTTCTACTATTTCGAACTCTGTTGAAATTAATTGATATTTCTATCATCAAGAATATTCTATACGTTCTACAATAAGAAATTATAATAGTAAATTTTCCTTTTTATTAAATATGTTTTCAATGATAACAAAAAATATCTTATTAAGAAGAACTATTAGTCGTTTACAATGACACAAGTGGCAGGGGCTGTTGGTAGGAGCGGTAATGAAAGGTGTCGCCAATTGATTTTCACTTTAGCAAAGGGCTCCTGCTATTATCTCACAGCTGCACCCCAGTCTTTCTCATTACAACCGTTCTTTTCCGTTAAAAAAAAAAAAAAAATATTTTTCTTATTTCTTTCAACTAAAGAGGCACGTTTACTTTAAAAATATTGCCCGAATAAAAAATAAGTCCAGCATGCTTTGAACAACAAAAGGACTTATGTTATAATTGTAATATGGTTTAAAATTAAATTTATTTCTTCATTCTGATTGAATATATGAAATAAAAGAGAAAGTCTGAATAATTATATTCATATTATTAATTTATTTTAGACACAATACCATAAAAAGACCATCTTACAAGCTTTTTGTTATGATTGTGCATGTTAAAAAATTATCAATTTTCCTATATATCTAATAAGAGTATCAAGCGTTTAAATCAATAAAGTAAATGCTATTTTTTAATTTTTTTTAATAATTGTTCTCTGATTTTTAGAACTGTATACAATATATACACCATATAAATGTGTAGAATAAGAAAACAATGACATGTCAATAATGTTTACAGAACTCTCATTAGTAGCACTTCAATAAAAGTTCTATATTAGAAGGCCTCAAGGCCTTCTTCTTTTCTTTTCAGGCTCCTCGGAGGGTTGACACTAAGGTTGTGAAATATATGCATTTGCTTATTTCTCCTAGCCTACCTATCTACAGAGATCTAATATCAAAATGTATGTTTTAAAAAAATTAATACCAAAACATAGCTATAATAGTTTCCTCCTTCTGTTGCCTGTTTCACACAATTAGTTATTTAAACTTAAAAGTATGTATTACAATTTTTTTTTTTCAAAATAGTGTAGATAGTTACATGTTTTTTACATTATCATATTTTACCCAATACATTTGCATATATAGGGGCTTATTTGTCAATTTTTATTGCATATAATTCAGACCCCTAGTTATCAGGAAACAAATGTGAAGTAAGTTGGGAGACAAGTTGATTTGGATGGGTATGGAGTTTACTATGATAGGATATCGTATAAATCAGCAACATATAGAACGTAAGGATTTTTATGGATAAGTTTATTTGTGTCATAATATAGAGCGTTGAGGATTTTACGAAGGATTTTGGGTTGTAAGGATTGGATACGAGAAGAACAAGAAGGCTTGGTTAAACCCTAAAGCTCAACTCCGTATATCCAAATAGGTTTAATTGGTGCTATTTAAATAAGTCTTAATCAGTATTTTAAAAAACTCATTTACATGGCACTAATTAGACTTTTATTTGCATAAATAAATTGAATAAAGTCTAACGTCAACATGTTTTATTTTGACGTGACATTTAATACTGCTATGTCCGTCTCTGTGTGAGTCCGGATCAGCATTAATCTAAATAAGGGGATGCCAGTCAGGACTTAATTGCCTGACAATTTATAAATAAGTATTTTTTAAATAATTAATTAATTTAATTAAGTCTTCTCCACAAGGTGATCGTGGGGTCGATAATTATATGTGTTCATTATAAAGGAGAATAATCAAAAGAATAATCTAGTATTAAAAGGTAAGGGACAAGCAGGTAGGGAAACTATCCTTGGTGTATGACCCAACAAAGGATGTGGATTCTCGGACCACCCGTGAGAGGCTACCCTTTTGGAATATTATGCTTGTTTAATAAAAACCTATAGGTTTGATACATAGCGATGCTTTTAATTGAAAATACTTTTTTTTTAAACAAACTACATCTTTTACTATGTTTAAATATTTTATTAATTTTAATTGAACAGGAAAATTTTTTTTATAACTATTTTATTTAAATCAATAAATAAAATAATTATTAAAAAAAACATTTCCTGTACAATACCTAATTATTTATAAATAAACGAGAATAAAAAGTTAATTAATCTTTAAATTAATGTTAACAAAGGAATTGATAATACGTGGGAAGCATGCAAGGAAGCAATGTCTGTAACAGCGAAAGAGATTCTGGGAACCAAGAAACCTGAAAGGGGGAAAGGATGGTTTGATGAGGAATGCCAAGCAATAACGGAGAGAAAGAATAAGGCCTACAGGACCATGGTACAAAGAAGACATACACGTAGATCGGTGGATGATTATAGACTAGCCAGAAGAGAAGAAAAGCATACTCATAGAAGGAAGAAAAGACATTGGGAAAATAAACTGCTAGAAGAGGTAGAACAGTCTTTTAGTGAAAAGAATAGCAGAAACTTCTTTCAAAAGGTAAACATGGGACGAAAGCCCTTTAATCCTCATAGTCAAGCCTGTAAAGCGAAAGATGGAAGCCTGATTACCAACAAGCAGGAGACAAGGATAGATGGGCTGATTATTTTAGCCATCTTCTCAATAGAAATGGAAAACCACAAGAGAGATGGGACTTACAGGAAGCAACTAGCAATGAGGTCTTTATTGAGCCACCTGATGAAGAAGAAGTACTGGAAGCTATAGATAAATTAAAAAATCATAAAGCGCCTGGTTGTGATGAAATTCCTGCAGAGCTCATAAAGCATGGTGGTAGTGAATTGATTAAGCTACTACAGGAACTATTAAGTGAAATATGGAAAGAAGAAAGACTGCCCATGGAATGGAAGGAAAAAACGATTATTTGCCCTATATATAAAAAAGGTAACGCACTGGACTGTTGCAACTACCGAGGCATATCCCTACTTCCATGCGCCTACAAGATCCTTTCAACTATCTTATACGGCAGACTACTACCTCTTGCTGAAAAGGAAATTGGAAAATACCAAGCTGGATTCCGAAGGGGAAGGTCAACCTCTGACCAGATCTTTACCCTCCGGATACTACTGGAGAAGACGGCAGAATACCAGATTCCCACGCACCATGTCTTCATAGACTTCCAACAGGCCTATGACACCATAAATCGTCAGGAAGCTTATATAGCCATGTTAGAAATGAATATACCCCATAAACTTGTTCGACTAGTAAAAATGACAATGGAGAACAATATCTCTTATGTTAAAGTTGGTGGAGATTTGTCTAGAGGGTTCACTACAGAGACTGGTGTCAGGCAGGGTGATGGCCTGGCTTGCCTTGTTTTTAATATAGCCTTAGAAAAGGCTGTGAGAAATTCAGGAATACAGGTAGTAGGGACCTTGTTGAATAGATCTGTTCAGCTTCTTGGATATGCCGACGATTTAGACCTTATGAGTAGAAATGGAGAGATGTAGCTACATCATTAGAAGCACTAGAGGTATCGGCTGCAAGAATGGGACTCACAGTGAACAACGAGAAGACAAAGTATATGACTACATCAAACCAACAACAGGAGCAAGAAGGAAATGTCGAAATAGGGATTCACAAATTCCAGAAGGTACGAGAATTTGTGTACCTAGGGGCCCAAGTCAATTCCCAAAATAGGATCGCAGAAGAAATAAACAGACGCATATTCTCAGCAAATCGATGCTATTTCTCACTACAAAAATATCTCCGAAGCAAAGCTCTGTCCAGGGCTGCAAAGCTTAGAATTTATAAGACGCTGATCCGCCCAGTCCTTACCTATGGCTCAGAAATGTGGACAATGACAAAAGCAACCGAATTGTCACTCCTGAGGTTTGAGAGGAAAATTCTCCGAAGAATATTCGGACCAGTATGCATTAATCAAACCTGGCGAGGAAGGACAAATAATGAGCTAAAGGACCTTTATAAGGATGTTGATATTGTGCATGTCATTAAACTAGCCAGATTACGATGGGCCGGTCACGTAATAAGGATGAACCATGAAGCAATTCCAAAGAGGGTGTTAGGTGAGCGGGTGTACGGAACAAGAAGAGTTGGTCGTCCGAAGCTTAGATGGGAAGATTCCGTAGCTACTGATGCCAGGATTCTGCTTGGTACCCGAAATTGGAAGGCAGCAGCACTTGATCGGGAAAACTGGCGGTCGATGTTGGAGCAGGCCAAGTCTCAACTTGGGACGTAGTGCCAATAAATAATAATAATCTTTAAATTATTATTTGTAAATAATTTAACAGTAGTAAATACGTAATTTACTCAATATAAATTATAGTTATAAACAGTTTTGTTATTCAATTATAAAAATCAACAAAATTAATCAATTCCCAATCTTCTTATGACTAATTATTGAATAACTAATGCACTATGTTAACTGTTTTTAAATTTAAGCTTTTTAAGATTTGTCTCACATCTTATTAAAATATATCTCTAATGATGTTACATCCTGAATGAACACAAAAATAAATTAATTTATTTCCCTCATATCTTTTATTCCTTACCATGTTTATTAGATGCTGCAAAAATATTCTGCCGCCTCAGTGTGTTTGAAGGAATCGATTCAGGAGAGATATTGCCATACATTGACTTGCAGCAATATTGGTATTAGATTAAAAATAAATATATCTTTGAAAAAAAATATTTTTCTTATTTAACGAAATTTCTGTAACATAAAGAAGACAAATTTTAACGCTTATAAACAATGACCAGTTACTTAAAAAAAAAATAATAAGTTCTTTATATTAATATCCATTTATTTAAATTAACAACTGTACACCAAAAATTCATCTACTAAATGTGAAAGTAATGTTTTTTAGTAAAATTTCATTTTTCATTTTGTTTAGTTTCCCAAATAACTAAATATAGCTAGAAACGATTCTATTGAGATTGCCATTTAACTCACCAGTTGGAGAAGATATTCAAATTCGTTCTTTGACTGTTTATAAGAAATTAACGTTGATTTTTTTTTGGGGGGGGGGGGTGTTGAAAAATATCAGAAAAAAATGGACGAAATATATTCATCACAAGTTGTCAAAGGGATTTGACAACATTTCTATTTTAGATGGATATGAATGGCCTCAGAAAGGATTATTTTACCGTGATTCGAAACTGTGGTAAATATTAAAGGGTTACCCCAATCAAAAGGAAGGCTAATATTATACTTTCTATTAGATTACAGGGTGACACTATACTGGAGGAGGTGAATATATTGTTGAATATATACGTTTGCACATTTTTTAAATTTTATTTTGCAATATACTGTGATTAAAAGAACTTAAAGGTATCATTATTTTAACTGTGCAAGTTATACTGTTAAGAGCGCAAAATCAATAGTAATTAAAAAAATATATATATTGATTAAGGAGCATATCAGTGAGAAAAACACCTAAAACGGGATAAACGGGCTTCCCGAGAATGATGGACAACTGGACTCTCTATAAGGGGATAACTCATCTTATTAGGTATAATAGAACTGGATTATATTTTTTTTATATGAATATTTAGTAACTCACAGTAAACCTCTATAATTTATAACTGTTATATCTTCTATTCTTGTTCTCATTATATATAATTAAAAAGATTGTAATTTTAACGATGAAAAAATGATTTAACAAGCCGGCAGGGTAATGTAGGAAATGAAATCAAGATGTCATTAAACCCAGCCTAAATTTGTTTGGGATGGGGAAGTTGGTGGCAACTCATTAAGACAAAAACCCTTTTTATATTCCACTTTATTATTAATTAGTACGCTACTTCATTTCTCATAATGCCTTAGTTATTATTAGAGAGATATATGCTTTATTGAGACATATTAACAATAAACATAGTGCTGCCCAACTTTATTGGGTTGCTACACACACACAGCATACTCATCAATCCAATTACAGATAACAATATAATTTGTAATTTAGTTATATAATATATACTTAATACTACCTAATTCTAGAAAAAACCAATAATAGACAAACTAATAATTTTTTTTTTTTTTTAATTTTTTTTTTTTTTATATATTTATATATTTTTTTTCTTATTTATTATTATTATTATTATTTCCCTTTCCCTATTTATTCCTATTCCTTTTACTATCTTTTCCTCTCTTTTTCCCCCCTTCTTTTCCTATTTCACTTCATTTTTTTCCTTTTATGTTATTCCCCCCCTATTATTCACATATATACCACACATTCGTATACATATATGCACATAGAATCAGATATAGGATAAATTACTACATATTTAACAACTGTAAATTGTAATGGGCCATCCTATGCACCATGTATGTGGTGGTGAATAATTCCAAGGGAGTCCAATATTATATTTTCGGCCATTATCGCTATTTCCCTCACCTCCACGCCAAGGTCCTCCAAGAAGCTCCTTGTTTTTTTTTTTCTTTTTTTTTTTCCGGAATGACTCCGCGAGATCCAAACCATAATCCTTTCACGGAGAAATCTCTATTACCGAATGTCTCGCGGAATTTCTCTTTGAGGAAAGGGATACATTTTTCATAGATATCCATTTTCTCCCTTTCTACTTCACCTGATTGATCGAGGTTATTATTTTCATACCTTACAGTAGGATCCACTATCAGCGCTGTCCGTCCGTTCTTCGGAAACGCGACAATGTCCGCATACCTCGTGGATCCGTTGGTATCGATGCAGTATACCTCGTCAAAGCAGGTAAAGCCTTTATTCTTGAGGAGCCTTATCAATTCATTCTTGACCCTGTGGTGACGGCGTGTGATCAGGAGTGAGTTGTTGGGACATTTTCCCAGCACATGGGCTGGTGTTTCGGACTCTTTGCCGCACTTGCGACAAAGGGACCCAACCTCTCCTATCTGCCCGCTGGCACCTGGGACTCCACGCAGGGGTGCATAATTGATGTTGAGTTTTAGGGCGTTGGTCCATTCAGACCCCGAAAGTATTTGTTTTTCACAAATATATCTATTAGCTTTCGGTGTCTCCTTAAAATGAGATACACCAACGCCCTGCCACCTGCAATTGGCCCATTCCTCAAAAGCGCCCTCTCTCAGCGACCGTCGTAGAGCTCTCACGCTTCGGTGGCTCTGATCTACACCCAGCCTCTCAGCACATTCAGTAATCTCTTTTTCATAATGGAATGTAGACTGGAACAGAGCGTCCGGAACATTAGACAGTCGCTGAGCAATGGACCAGTGCTGCAGAGGAGCCTCCCATTGACAGCGGATCAGTCCCAACCCACGGTACCTTCGCGGAGCGTAGAGCATCGCAGTTGAGGTGTTCGAAGGGAGTCCGACAATGGCCTTGACGCTCCTGCGGATCATCACATCTATACCATCCAACAACGCAGGGCTGAGCTTTGTAAGGGGTGCAGTCTGGAGAGGATATGTCAATCCGGGAAACACATATTGATTGACAACATTGAGCTTTTGTTCCGGTTTAAGTAGGCAAGAGGTTACTAATTTATCTAAATTTTTATTTAGTTTCTCTATTGATTCTTCACTGAACCTTAGCTCTCCCGAGAATGTGCATCCCAAGTATTTAATATAGTCGTCTTCCTTAGCCGTGTGGATGACTTCTCCATTCTCAAGAGAGAGCGTCGTTGCTTGCATCTCACCCCCATCCAACACAATGCCCATACTTTTCTGTGGATTTACAGCCAGACCAATCTCCGCCAGTATCCTTTGGGTGCTATTTATAATTCTCTCAGCCGCATACTTATTACGTGCAGAGACCGCCTGATCATCTGCAAATCCTGTGAGGACCACACAATCTTGGTCATCTCTCAGCTTGTACCCGTATCGTCTCGAAAAATCATGATCACAAAGGTCTTGGTACAGATGATCAATAGCTAAGTTAAAAAGCGAGGGAGAGAGTGGGCCGCCTTGGGGAACTCCTCGCAGCACATTGATCTGGCTAGTAGAATGAGCTCCAACAGTTACTTTAATTTTGTTTGTGGATAGGAGTGCAGCGATAACGTTTCTCAGGTCCAGTGAAACACCTCTTGCTTCTAACGATCTAACAATGTGATCGTGCCCAATGTTGTCAAAAGCGCCAACAACGTCAAGAAAGACCACCGCACAGTCATTTTTCTTATTTTTTGCGTCTTTTATGACTGCGTCAATGATTCTCGCGCTTACGTGTGCTCCCGGAAGGCCCCTAATAAAACCTCTCTGATTCCTATGGAAGGTGACCTGCTTTCTCAGTTCCTGGTCCAGAACCTTTTCTATGATTCGGCGCACAATAGAGTATATCGTAATGGGCCTCCATGATGAAATATTTTTAACATCGCCCTTACCCTTGTAAATTAAGATTGTGCGCCCTTGACGTAAAGGTTCTGGTATATAGGCCACCTTCAGCATGATCTCCGCTATTGTCTTAATAATGTGGGATACATCATAGAATTTTATCGTGCGGATTAAGACCCCGTCAGGCCCCGGTGATGTGTCCAGTGACGTAGATTTAATGGCTTTTCGTATTGCCTGGACATCAAGATTCATGACATTTGGCATCGGGGCACGTTTCTCATAATCCGCACGTTTGCAGGAGTTCACATGCTCAAAGAGGTTTCTGAAATGGGCATCGATTTCGGTGACCTTTAAGGGACATTGCTTAGGGGCATCGGCATTCATTATTGTCTGGACGACCTTCTTTCTTCTGTTATAATAATTGTACTGGGCCATCTCATATTGATATTGTTCTTGCCGACGCCCTCGGTCTGCTTTATTCGCTCTCTGCGGATTCGAAGTTTTACCAGCACCCTTGTCTTCTATATTGTTTTTTTCTTTTTTTCCTTAATTTGTAAAATTTAACTGCCGGGTGCTGTGGGCCTGGAAGTTCTTCATTAATATTATTTAAAAACTTGAGAAACTCAACGACCGCTGCATCGAATTCCGCAGTTTCCATATTATTTTGGCTACAAAGATTTTTGAACGTGGCAGACCATTTAGCAATGCCCTCCTTAATTTCAGGTAATTCTTCCTCTCCATTTTTAGGGCCCACCACCTTTTTAATTATTCCCCTTAACGTATTATTATTGGCCTCCCTTGGATGCTTCTTGGCAATATGGGTTCCAAGGCCTCTCTCACCCTTGAATGTCAAGCCACAAATAGGGCAAACTATACTAAAGTAATAGTTCAAAGTCAATTCATATTTATTTTTTCATTTAAACCGATATACAAAATGAAGTTATTATCATAGCAATTAAAATAAAACGAGTTGTTTCAATTGGAACAATATTATCATGGTAATTAAGTTTTATATAAAAGTAATATTGATTCATTTTAATTTCCTTTTTGAATTGATATACAATAAAAAAAATATCATAACGAATGATTTAAAACGATTTGAATATCAAAGTCTACACCCTACAGCTGGAACACCCATCTTCAACAAAGACCTGGGTACAATGTTCAAAAACTATCAACCAGATGTTCTGAAGTTCCTCAGGAATTGCAGAATCTTTAATACCATTTAGATAAACAAGAAATCAGAATTTGGTGCCTCTGGCCATGTTGCAGTACACGGCACCTTAAAATAAAATAAATAAATAAATGAAACGATTTGAATTAATTTGAGAAACAATTAAAAAGGTAATTTCATGAGATAAAATATATTGTGTCAGCTTTATTTTGTTTTTTATACATACTTATATTTTAATTTATGTTTGCAGATTTCCTTTTATTTTTCATTAATTTTTTATTTGTTTATTTATTTTTTTTTTAAACATAAGTTGAATGAATGATTATTTCAATTTCAGTATAGATGACCTTAACTGTCTTTATTATTTTCAAAATATGAAAAGCATAATAAATTTAAATAATTCCGACTACTCCAATATTTACTACCCAAGCGTTCAAATCTTCCAATAAATTACAAAACACTTATTTACCTGGCAGTGATTAGACCAATTTGTACATA
Source organism: Euschistus heros (assembly GCA_003667255.2). NCBI lineage: Eukaryota > Metazoa > Arthropoda > Insecta > Hemiptera > Pentatomidae > Euschistus > Euschistus heros. Next base: position 5,137,939 of record RCWM02000016.1, on the reverse strand, counting down.
TGGAGTTGATCTTTGGGATTCAAACCTTATAATTCTTTATCATATCCAATCCTTACAATCCAAAACCCTTCGTTAAATTCTCAATCCTCCTTAATATGTTAAAAACAAACTTATGCAAAAATAAATAAACAGTCACAAACAGATCTTAATGTTCCATATATTGCTGATTCGGCCCAAACCAGATACCTATAATTTCATGGTAAACTCCATACCCACTCGAATCCAGTAGTCTCTCAATTCGCTTCACAGTCCATTCCCGTTAATCCTCCAAGGCGTCTGAAAAGAAGATGGCCAAGATACCTTCTAATGTAGAACTTTTATTGAACTGCTACCAGGAAGTAGTTCTTTACATGTTACTGGCATGTCATTGTTAACATATTCTACACATTTACATGGTGTATATATTGTATAGGAACAGTTCTAAAAATCAGTGAACAATTAAAAAATAGCCGTTAATAATATTTTATTGATTGAAAAGCATAATATTCTTATTAGATATATGGGAAAAATGATAATTTTTCATAGGAAAATTATATGTTCAACATATTATAGGAAAATTATATGTACAATAATAACAAAGATGGTCTTTTTATGGTATTGTGTCTGAAAGGAATTAGTAGGTAATATGAATTTATTAATTTAGACTTTCTCGTCATTGTAAACAATATTTTTAAATTCACTTATTGTAAATAATGTATACAGTTGTAAATTTCGAAAAAAAAAATAGTTAAAGAAAAATAATGAAAATTCACCATAAAGTGAATTTATTAACATTTATAAAAATAAATAGGTCCTACATGTTTCGCTTCGTATTAAATCCTCATCAGAAGAAAATTATCGATCAATATTTTAATCATACATAAAAATTTTACATTAACTTTTCTACAAATTGTAATTAAATGTTATGTAAATATTGTTCGAATAAACTTTTTTTAAACATCCTATATATGCTTTATTAATGTATGAAATATACGAAAATAATATCTAATGTTTGTAATATTCTTTATTTTATCATATGGAGTTCTTATCTTTTTAAACTCAAAAGCCGTTTAAAAAAATAAAAATAAATTATTCATGATTAATGGATTTTTTCATGTTAAATATAAATGTGTACTTTTTCAATATTTTTATTGGATTAAATTAATTTAAAAAACTACCACAAACAAAATAAGTTAATTATATAATAAGAAAGGTCATATAAGATATTATACATTAACTAGTATTTCATTTTCAAATAGTAATTAAAATGCGGCTAAACACTTTTCTTACTTTTTTTTTTAAATTTATAATTTTAAAAACATTATAGCAAATGGAATTCTAGGGCTAAAAAAAATTGTCCGAACCAGGGAAATCTTCTCTCTTCACTGATCCATAACCCCGGGCACTCGCAATTGCGATGTATAATTCATCCCCGAATTGTACATCGCAAGATTTCCCTGGTTCGGATACGAGCTCGGTGGCCTAGTGGATAAGGCACCACGCTAGAGAGGTGGAGACTTGGGTTCGAATCCCAACCGGGGTCAAATCTTTTCTCTTCAAAAAATAAAAAATATATTTAAAAAATATTTAATAATCAAGAATCATTTCATAATGTAATATATATATATGACAGCTCGTCAATAGATCCGTTTAAAGTAATGTTCAAATTGAGCATTCATCCCCGAATTGTACATCGCAATTGCGAGTGCCCGGGGGTATGGATCAGTGAAGAGAGAAGATTTCCCTGGTTCGGATACGAGCTCGGTGGCCTAGTGGATAAGGCACCACGCTAGAGAGGTGGAGACTTGGGTTCGAATCCCAACCGGGGTCAAATCTTTTCTCTTCAAAAAATAAAAAATATATTTAAAAAATATTTAATAATCAAGAATCATTTCATAATGTAATATATATATATGACAGCTCGTCAATAGATCCGTTTAAAGTAATGTTCAAATTGAGCATTCATCCCCGAATTGTACATCGCAATTGCGAGTGCCCGGGGGTATGGATCAGTGAAGAGAGAAGATTTCCCTGGTTCGGATACGAGCTCGGTGGCCTAGTGGATAAGGCACCACGCTAGAGAGGTGGAGACTTGGGTTCGAATCCCAACCGGGGTCAAATCTTTTCTCTTCAAAAAATAAAATATATTTATATATATATATATATATATATATATATATATATATATATATATATATAATACAGTTGTACTATTAGTTCGCCTTGAGTTCTAAAGTTTGTAAAGAGCAAAATATGTTTTCTTTAACGGTAGGAGACTTTGAAATGGTTAGCAAGACCAGGGCAGTGTGTGTGGTCAATGAAGTGTGTTTCCGACAGCACCAACCCATGGCAAGACGCCTTCGATCTATGGTATTACTTCAATACTTCAGTCTAGGAGTTTATAATAGGTCTTATATTTAGATTAAACATAAACAAGGTCGTAAATTTGATTAAATGTTTTGCTATTATTTATTTTCAATTTTTGTTATTTTTTAGTAAATCCTTTGAACAACTTGTAAAAAATATGTTAGAATTGTTGATTTTTAATCTGGAGATAAATAAGTTTGAAGATTTTTTAAGGAATCATTGTTACTTTATTTGAAGCTAACGTTTCACCCATTACAGTGATGATCATCAGAGCTTTCAAATATTAAAAAGGGAATGTATAAAACTAAATATATCTATTAGATATACCAACAAAATAATATCATGTTCAATATATATTTGAGCTCTAATGATAGCTGATATTATTACCGATACTTCGGCACCTGACAAGGGGAGGACACTTTACCCTCTTCAAGGAAAATGAAATTTTTAAACCAATTATTGGTTACACACCTTGAAATCGCCATTACTTTGTCACACAATTCACTGGTTAGTATCACTAGAAACAAGTGAGTCTCAGCTTTCTTTTGATGCATATAAATGTAAAATTTGATGAATATAAACCTATTTTAAAAATTGGGAAATCCGAAAAATATTTTGATTTTTAGCTTGAGTTTGAAACCAGATAGGATGTTGAAACCAAAGACATTTCAAGCTTATTACCACTGTATATTTCGTGTAAAAAAAATAAAGTTGATACATTTAACCGTCTAAGCGAGATTCATGTTTTTCTCAATTTAAACAAAAGTTGCCTACCATTTTTTGGTAAGGCTAATTTGAAGCTTACGAATTCGAGTCCGATGTCGGTTTTTGTGAAAAAAAAATATATTGAATGCACTTTACTTGAACAATTTTAGCAATTACACTGTAAAATGTGATAGACAATTTTTTTTAGCCCTAGAATTCCATTTTAGCACCCTTAAAACTTAGGAAACGTATGTATATATATATATATGTATATATATATATATATATATATATAAATATATATATGTGTGTGTGTAATGATGTTTAAAAAACATGTGTTATAATTCATTAATTTTTTTGTGTGTTTATTGAAAAGGTTAAATTTTGTGTAATTGCTTATATAAGAAAATACTATAAAAAGTGATATTGTATGTATGTATGGATTTGTCTATTCATTTAATACATTATATTATTTAAGAGAAAAGTAATGTAATTTTGTAAATAAAGATTTTGTAATTGTAGCAATTCAAAAGAAGTTTATAGTCTTAAACTTGAAGATCCAGGTTATAAACTTATAAATCAGTTTTTATAGCCTTTTCTTATACAAGCAATTACATAAAATTTAACCTTTTCAATTAACACACAAAATATTTATTAATAATAACACATATTTTTTAGATATCAAGGCCTTGTGCCTTTAAACATTACATATATATATATATATATATATATATATATATATATATATATATATATATATATAAATATATTTGATTGTTATGTATTTACAAGTTTTGTTTTATTTAGCATTTGAACATGCTAAAATATGATTGTGATAGTTATAGCAATAAAAACTAAAAACAATAAAAAAGCCATAAAAACATTATAGCAATATGTCCTCACTTCCGTTGCTAACAGGATTTACACGAATACACGAAATATACGGTGGTAATAGGCTTGGAATGTCTTTGGTTTTATCTTCCTATCTGGTTTCAAACTCAAGCTAAAAATCAAAATGTTTTTCGGATTTTCCATTTTTTTTAATAGGTTTGTGTTAATCGAATTTTAGATTTATATACATCAAAAGAAAGCTGAGGCTCTTCTCATTCCAGTGATACCAACCAGTGAATTGCGTGACAAAGTAGTTTAACGGTATGTAACGAATAGTCGGTTAAAAATTTCATTTTCCTCGAAGAGAGTGAAAAAAATGATATTTTTTTTATTGTGTTGAATAAGCGTTTTCCAGTGTTTTTTAGGGTGCAGAATTAGAATCTGACGTCAATTTTTGTGGGAAAAAATCTATAGATGTAGTTTACTTGAAAATCTAAGCATTTTTATAAAATTTAATTAACCTAAACCCAAATCTATGGAGCGGCTATATTTTTCCTTAAATTTGCAATTAAAACTAAACATCTTAGTGCAAGAATCATGTCGATATCATTTTTTAAACTCGAGATATAAAGTAATTTGTTTTAATGCAATTTTTTTTCTCGGCTTCTAGGGCCTATTAGTCGGAACGACAAAATACGTGTCTAATATTTTTTGACCAGGAACCTCCAAAAAAATTGCTAACAAGATCCGTGAGAGACTGAGTGTGTCCTACCTTTGTAAGTCTGATAAATAATTGATTTATACCACAATGCTTACTGTTTTATTGTATTTGTTGAGATTTTTTTTCTCTGTATTTATTTTTTTTTATTCAATTAATATTATTTTTGTACTTATTAATCTGGTAATAAAGTTCAGAAAAATTTAAATATTTGTAGAATATACCATTGAATTTCACGCTCCAAAAAATGCATAGTTGATATAACTATCTTTATTCAAGTTTATTTTGTCAGAAAAATAAATCCAATCAAAACATCACTATATTTTTATTTTTCTATACGTATTTATAACAGTAAAATACAGTTGGAATTCTAAAATCTGAAAAAAAAAAAATATATGATTAGGGATTAATAAATGATTCGCAATTCAGTTCTTAAGACGTACAAACATTCAGAATATTAGTATTTTAATAACAGATTAAATTTATTATATTATTAAATTTTATAGTATATATAAATAAATAAGACGAAAGGTCAAATGCATATGAGCTCTCACCAAGACTTATTGTTGGTGACAACTGTTTACTTCTGGCATCACTGGATAAGTAAGTGTATATTGTGATAAAGGGAAGGAGCTAGGTAATTATAGGAAAATTGAAAAATCTTAGGGGTTTTTACAGTACGTTTCATGTGCATGCCAATCCGATAAACAAAAAAATAATTAAATGAAAATAAACCTTACGAATTCAAAATATGTCAATAGTATCTGTTCCGGATAATGATTTTATGATCGCCTATTAAAAAGGCCCAGATATGTTGTATACCTTATTTTCAGGAAATAAACATTTAATTTAAAATTAAATGCTTTATATCAACTTTAATTATAATAATCAGGAAGCGTTGATAAAAATAAAAGTTTTGACACAATATTGGAAGTAGCTATAGAAATTTCAACCCATTGGCCTAATGAATTTTTCTTCCCGGTCTTGTAAACTTTATCACTTGCGAAATTCCTGGGCCTGATAAATTGAAATTTATTACTAAAGTTATGCCTTAAGATATTCGCTGAAATGTCGTTCCCCGCTAGAGGAAAAAAAAAAAACAATATAAGAGGAATGTAATTTACACGAAAACTGTTCATTAACTCAAGTGCCGCTGGAGGTATTTCAGGGAATTTTTCCATGATTACGCTTTAGCCTTGGAATTATTTTGATTTAGAGCCACTTCATTAGTTTATTTATTCTTTTTTAAATTAATCATATATATCACATAAGGCGTTTGTTAGAACCTTATTATAAAAATGATAGGCAGATATTATTTGTATTTATCTTGGGGATAAATATGTATAAGTTAACAATGTAAGTCTGGATCTTTAGAAAGGAAGCTCATGTGGTCAGTGTTTCTCGACTTAGCGTGTTAATGTAGAAATTTCAACTTTTTTTATATAGATCCTGAGGACTGGAATAAGGTGAATTCTGACTTACATTTGTTTTTGTTAAATATATAAGAACAATGTATTGATATATAGCTTGAAGGTATTTAACAATGTACAGTTACTCCGTAGCCTCTAAATGTTTTTTTCTAATATATGTTATATGTTTTACCAGACTTTATCTCTCAAAGGTGTCATGTGTATCAATTTAAGTATTATTGGTGTTATTTAAGAATTATTAATGGTATAAAAACTGATTTTTACATTCTCATTTATTAATCTCATAAGATTGTCTGTAGAGGAAATGATATGTGAACCAAGGTCTGCATTAGTTAGGATTATTAAATAAAAGCAAACAGTATTTAAAAAATTTATAAATAAAATTATGAAATTTTAATTAATATGATTTGTTACAGTTTTGCATTAGACGAGGCGTATCCCTAAAACAATTATCAAAATCACATTAAATGTGTGCATAAAATTATATATGTAAATTGTAATGAACTGAGTGAGTGGATATAAAACTTGTCTATACTATTATATAAAAGGATGAGCCATTATTCGTTTGTGATCACTATGTGAAAAACCTACTTGACCAATCTGTACCAAATTCATCATCTTTAAAGTTTCAGGAAGGTTTATCAATATTGAAATGTATTGATTTTAAATTAATTTGATATTGAAATGTATTGATTTTAAATTAATTTGATATTAAAAAAAACGATAATATGTGGGTAACAGTGAAGTTTGAAAATCGAACGATAGGTGGCGAACGGCATTCTACATGAGAGGTTACAAAGGTACTGTGTTATATAGAGCTTGAAATTGTTAAATTTAGTTCAAAAAGTAAATTATTAAAAAAGGTTTATTAATATTTCCGGTAATAGAGACGCTTCAAAACTATGTGGTACGATGTATGTATCCCAGTGAAGTTTGGAAATGGATGATGCCGCAATAGAGTTTACCACTATACATCTGTACCAAATTTTAACTACATCTTCATAGCTCTAGGAAGGTTTAACAATATTAAAATTTACCATTGTAATGTCCCTCCAGAATCAACAGAACACTTCACTCAACAATAGTTTTCCTAAACACTTTCCTCCACTATCATCAACATCAAAAGCTCAACAACCTCTGCATCAGCAACCCATCGAACCGGACGTTCAACATACTCAATCCCAGCCATCAACCTCAGCTGTGGGATCATCTCAACTTCTTCCTTCAGGCGAAGAATTCACAACTGTCGAACGAAGAAACCGACGGCCACAAAATCAGGCGCCTCAAACATCCCTTCCATCCCGGCCTCTCAAAATAATCAATCCCTCTCCATCAACCTAACTGACCCCACAACATGTAAACCAACAGAACAAGACTCCATCCCAAATTTATGAGCAAACCATACCTCCTTAACAAAATCCAAGCCAAATCCCATTCCAGGTACCGTCTTCAAGACAGTTTAACCTTCCGCCTCAAATATCAGAATCCTATCCTATTTCCTCCCAAAGTCTTGGTGATATTTCGTCGATTCTTTCCTCCCTCCTTCATGAACTCCAAGAAAATATCGGACCTTTAATTACCCTTCTTACAAGAGCGCTGTCAGAAATCACGTCTTTTGCTCCTCGATGATCCGAAACTCCTTGGCAGTTCTTTTATGGAACGCAAATGGTTTGCTCAATCACAGAAATGAACTTGACATATTCTTACACGACAATAACATTCACATTGTCCTAATTACCGAAACTCACTTGACGCCTACCTCTTATTTCCACATTAATGGCTACATTACTTACAGAACTTACCACCCCGACAATACAGCCCACGGCGGTACTTGTATCTTTATCCATATATCACTAACCTATACTCTGATTCCTTCACCTATAACCTATACTTTCCCGTGTATCATCCTTAAACAATTACCCTATCATTTCTCCTAACAATCCTACCTACTGGCCTACATCCCTAAAAAAACGCCCAAATATTCTGGGCATATTCGTTGCCTCTCAAATACCTACTTCCAAAACTACAATAGATTCCTTAGATTACCTTTCCCAGTTTTGCTTAACCTACATTCTACTCCTATAATCAAACCTTCTCCTCCATCCTTGATATCTGGATGCGTGGACTGGGACGAATTCCGTTCGGCTTTAGAAAACCATATTGACCTCAAAATTCCACTAAAAACTTGTCAACAAATAGATGCGGCAATAGAACATCTTACTAAATCAATAGAAACCTGCATAACAGAAAGCACTTCACAAAATAGAATTAAAATTTCAGAATGTATCTTACCACCAAAATACTCGTGTTTTATTGGTAGAGAAACGTTGAGCTAGGGCCAAATGACATAGGACTCGATACCCATCTGACAAAACGTATTATACGAAATTAACCAACAAACTTAAATCAGAACTTAAAAAACTAAAATTTCAAAATCTACAGAAACAAACTGAACAACTATCTGTTTCCGACAAATCATTATGGACCACGACCAAAAACTTTTAAAATTCAAAACCTTCAATCATCCTCTCCTTACTCCAGCTTAAACCTGGACCAAATCTGATTCAGAAAAATCGCAGGTATTTGGTGAACAATTACATAACACTTTTAAACCTCATCCTGAAATCCTAAATCCTACTTACCCATGTAGAATGTATTGAAGCAGAACTGACTATTCCTCTCCAAATGACCCTTCCTCCTAAAGCCTTCCTCCCTTCAGATATAATAGCCATAATCCATAGATTTCCCTCCAACAAAGCTCCTGGACATGACCTTATTACCTCAAAAATCCTCAAATGTCTTCCAAAGAAAGCAGTATTACTCCTAACTTATATGTATAACGCTATCATCGTTACTACATATTTTCCCGATTCCTGGAAATTTTAAATTATTAAAATGATCCCAAAACCTAAAAAACCGTCAGAAAATCCTTCCTCACACAGACTTATTTCTCTCCTACCTATCATGGGCAAAATCCTTGAAAAGCTTCTTTTGAAACACCTTTATCCCTTCCTTGATTCCAATCAAATTATTCCTGACCACCAGTTTGGATTTCGTCAGTTTCACTCCTCTACCCAGCAGTGTCATCGTGTGGTGGATGTTATCTCATCTGCATTGGAGTGCAAGATGTATTGCACGGGTGTCTTTCTTGACGTTGAACAGGCCTTCGATCGGGTATGGCATCCAAGACTGCTAAATAAACTTCGCCAATTCCTTCCATCTACATATTTCCTCATCCTGCGTTCCTACCTTTCTGATAAAGTATTTAGAGTTAACCACGATTCTAAATACTCACCCATCTTCCCCCAGACCGCTGGTATTCCTCAAGGTAGTATCCTGGGTCTCATTCTTTATACCGTTTATACAGCTGATATTCCAACTCATCCTAAGACTATCCTCAAAACCTTTGCTGATGACACCAGCGTGTTATCAGTTAATGATGATCCATTTTCTGCATCCCAGACACTCCAGTCACATATTACTGCCCTTGAAGAATGGTGTCATAACTGGGGAGGCAAGATAAATCCTAGCAAATTCCAACAAATAACTTTTACCCTCCGTCGAAAACCTACGTCATCCTGTCCTCCAGTATCCTTTAATGGTGTACCGCTAATTAATGTGGAACAAATACGATACTTTGGATTTCATCTGGAAGCCTCATAGAAGATTGAAAAGACAAGAAGCTGCACCTAGATTTCGACTACTACAACTCTTACTTGACAAACGTTCAAATCTCCCGATTCACTATAAGAAACTTGTCTATATGACGATTATCAGACCTATTTGGACTTACGGTATAGAATTGCGGGGATCCACTAAACCATCGAATTCATCCCGCATCCAATCACTCCAATCCAAAATCCTTCGAAAAATCCTTAATGCTCCTTACTTTGTCACAAAATAATTATCCATAATGACATTAATATCCCACATGTCGCCGATTTAGCACGAACCAGATACCTCTCCTTTCATAATAAACTTAACACTCATCCAAATCCACTTGTTCACAGCTAGCTTCCCATTCCTTTCCTGGCAATCCTCCGAGGCGTCTGAAAAGGAGATGGCCTCGTGATCTTCTTTTGTAAATATTTCATTAGAGTACTACCAATAGGTAGTTTCTCTACAGGTTTTATTCATGTCAATATATCTCATATATACCACATATTTACTGGATGTGTTTTCTAATACGGTTAAAATTTCTATTAATAAAAGTATAGAAAAAAACAACATTGTAATGTACATTTTTGCGTAATAAGAATGAGGTTTGCCACATTTTCATATACCTACTTTTGTGGTTAGAAATCAAAGTCCAAAAATATGAAATCAGTAAGATTATTTCTGTCGAATAAAAATTATTTCTAAATCTAAAGTCGATTCTTTGCTTTTTGATAATGTGCGTAAAAATATGATACATGGGCCTATAGTTGTGAGCACTGATAATGCAGTCCAGTATATGCAAGAGTTTCTTAATAGTCTCTGTCCATATGAATTACCAACTCATACATTAGAATTAAACCAAGGGATATGAAACGTATTGGAATTATTGAAAAGTTAATTAAATAAATGCAATAAATATTTTAAAAAAATAAAATGTTTGAAATTTATAATTAACTACCATCTCCAGTCGTGGCTTATTTATTTCTTTGCGGCAACATATTTCTCCTATCTACGTCTTCATCTTAGACATATATCAGTTGGTTCACTGCAGATTGTTTTTAACAAAAAGGTTGTTCATCTTGGTCAGTTACACCCCACATTTACCTTAATGTTTTATATTTTATATTTCGAATGATTTAATGCAATATTGTGGAAAATTAAATTAAAATATTTGCAATAAATAATAAGGATCAGCTATCTAGATAGAATGAGAAAAAAATTCAAAAAAGTTCGTTTTTTTTTTTCTAAAACGTCTCATATTTTTTTTTTTAAATTGTTGGCAAAGGGTAGGTAAAACGAACGAGGTTTACTAAAGGCAAATATTACATTTCAAGAAAAGAGAAAATTTGTCAGTGACAGCTTGTTATGAAAAGGTTGACAAGTAATTATTGGCGAAGAAATACCTCGGCTTGGAAACAGTTCTCAACCCAGCGGTCTTGATTGTATGATATTATTACAAGCCAAAGGAAAGGAACAAATAACAGCTTGTTTCAAGATATGAATTTTCTTAGAAATGGATACATTTATTCGGCATTTGCAAATGTCACCCCAAAATAAAGCAGAGGAATTTGTCTTACAGCTGATATTAAAAATTACTTTTTAACAGTAAAACATATATAATATATATATATATATATATATATATATATATATATATATATATATATATATATATATATATATATATATATATAAAGCTAACTTATTGTTAATGTTTAATAAATTTAAATTTATAAGTTATTATTAAGTTGAAAGACGATATACTTTTAGTTAAAACATTTTCTATGATTTAATTTATTACAATAAATTAATTCACCTGACCAAGTCCCTTAATAATATCTAAGTACAGAAATTAATAGAATTAATTACATCTGTCAGAGATATAATAAAATGAAAAAAAAATACAGAAGAAATAATAATATAACAATGATAATGTATACATATATACTAATTAAATGTATAAAGAGGAAAATACAAATGAGAACTACTAACATTCTGCAAATGAAATGAGAAATAATTTCTTTTGACACAATGCTTATTGTATACAAAAGAAGGACCTAAGTGTTATATTAAGAGTAAGAAAAAATTATAATGGATGGTATCTAAATTGTACAAATAGTTATCGAAAGTATTCCAGAAAAAGCTTGATATCATTTAGTTGAGAAGTAAGATTGTTAGCAACATCACCTAGGATAAGCATGAGGTACTGGAAATAGAGGTATTTAAATGTTTTCAGCGATTTCGCTTGTCTGATATGAGGAGGAATAGAATTTTGAGGATGGTTGAGTAGAAGAGGAAGGAATGTTGGAATGCAGAAGTTCTGTGGGATGGGGTATATAGATTGGAAAGACGGGATCTTGTATGCATTGAATCGACTATGGATCTCAGCTTAAACATATTTCAAATATAGGAAGGATAAATGATGCTGATCATTTGATAAAGGAATGTTCCCAATTTTTTACGGAAAATGGGATAAAGACAATTTAATTCGGAATAGAGGAAGGAGGCGTGGAAGCGCTTCGGGATATTGAAGACAAATCTGGCAAAGCAGTTTATGATTCGCTTTCAATCTGTTTTCAAGAACCGTTGAGAGACCACCATAATCCAGACAACCATAATCAAGGAAAAGGAATAAGAGAGAGGAGACTAAAAGTTTACGAGTTAACTGGGGAAGAAGGTGACGCTATCAGTTGAATAATTTAAATATACCTACAGAACTGCGAGAGATTTGGGAAATCTGAGATTTCCAGGAATGGATTAGATCAAATATAATTCCGAGATTTTTAACAGAAGATTGGAAAGTGATAAAATGATGAATTAGGATTAAGGGAGGATAATGGGTGTATGAACTAAGGAGGGTGTTAGATCCCATTATTAATGCCAGAGTTTTGTTTATATTTCATTGTAACTTATTTAAGGTCGCCCAGGAACTGATTCTATTCAGACCTTGCTGAATTTTAGCGAAAGCAAAAGGTAGCTCTGAATGGGAAAAGGAACTGATGAAGGAAGGAAATGATGGGATGCATTTCAGGGAGTATAAAAATCCACCTCTAAAAAATATACATCTACATTTTTACGGTTTCCGATATGGAGAGAAATCTAAAATATATATATATTCAAACAAGTTTATGGATAGTTTCATTGAGTTTAAATTTCATAAAGATGTCCTTATTAAATGAATACTGGAAAAAAATATTTACGTTAAGAGTTATTCCCTTACTTAATGGGTATTGGGTGTAAGATTAGGTGTATGGATACTTTAAATGAAGAACGAAAACAAGTTAAGAATGTTTTATTCGTCGCTGGTGTAGTTTTTATATGCTCAATCCCCCAGATCCCTTCTTTTTAAGAGGTAACATACCGCCTGTTTTAATTTTTTTTTTCATCTTAATTATATGATATTCTCATGCTCTTGAAAATTCCTTATATTTTAATAAGGTAGATCTGAAATTCCTGAAATAGTTTCCAAAAATTAAAATATTCAAGGTGAATGTGAAAGTGTTTTAAAGGTTTTACTTCTGAATATTTTTTAAAACAAAAATAATATATTTCCCTGTAAAGTTTCATATGTCTAGAATATATTTACCGATTGAAATCACTTCCTGTTGGCTGTATTAAAATATCCTTAGAATGGAATTGAATTCGCTTCCTAGTCAATCGGTCGATCAAGATAAAGTGATCTTGTTGAGGTGATTAAAGGAATTTTCTTTAGCAATTCACCATGTATATATATGATGAAAGTAAGCATTGCTTCAAATATCAAAATTATTTTTCTTTCTTAAACATAATACTAAAGTAATTATTTAAATCTATAAATTGGAATAGTCGTTTCAGGTGATAAAGTAACCGAACATTTAACGAAGCTGAGTCCCTTTGAAATGCGTAGGGTATAGGATATTGTTAAAGTGAACTGAAAATCCTGTTCCTTCCCAAGAGGATTTGACAGATTTTCCTTTTGATCCCTTAATGTAACCCTTCCAACTTGGGCAAAAGTTAAACGGCTGGGAAAATATCGCTTTCTAAGTCTTGACACAGTAAAGATAAAAAGCTTTTCTTCAACTCTACTTAAGGTTGTAGGTTGTATCTACTTCCCCTCTTTTTACTTTTTCAAACTTCTCAAAGGATTGAATTCATTTTATCTTTGTGTTCTATCTGTTTAGTCGGACCATCATCAGGGTTTGGGAATTTGATAAACTTTTTAAGATGGAGTTAATCCACTCCTTTCGTTTATAAATAGCTTTAAGTTCGAGTATTTTATTTTATTTTATCTTGACAATGCCAGACAATTCGGTTTATTTAAATCCACATTGAAGATATTTTCAGTTATAAAATTAACTCTCAAAAAAATTTGGACTTTTTGGAGATCAATTAATGGTTTTAATTAAGAGTAATTTATATTGATCATAAGTAAAAAAAAAAATCATACCCTGCTTACTATTTTTCAATTCACTTTTAACGATTAACAATAATAATTATTTTTGACAATCACTTTTTTAAATCAGTAATATATTTTTTTTTTCAATTATCTCTAATATATTTTGAGTTAGTTGTATGTAGGTGAACAAATATGTAAAAAATTATAAAGAGAACATTTTTGTTTCCAAAACGCATTATTAATTTTGGATTACAATATATGTATTTGCACAGTAATGACATATATATATATATATATATATATATATATATATATATATATATATATATATATATAATACAGTTGTACTATTAGTTCGCCTTGAGTTCTAAAGTTTGTAAAGAGCAAAATATGTTTTCTTTAACGGTGGAAGACTTTGAAATGGCTAGCAAGACTAGGGCAGTGTGTGTGTGTCAATGAAGTGTGTTTCATATATATATATTTATATATGTTGAGTAAGGTTCTTGAGGTTCAGTCATAAAATAAAAAATCAACTATTTTGGTGACGTTTCGAGACTATATTGTTCTCATAATCATGCCAATGTCACTGGTTAAATATATGTGTGTGTGTGTGTGTGTGTGTGTGTGTGTGTGTGTGTGTGTGTGTGTGTGTGTGTGTGTGTGTGTGTGTGTGTGTGTGTGTGTGTGTGTGTGTATTAATAAATTAATTTGCTTGTAAGATATTTTTTCTGATCGATATTTTTGTAATCACAATTTAATGATTATTATTTATGTAATACCGTATCACTCAATGAGTGATCATTTTTTTTTTAATTCAATCAATAAATATCAGAGATCGGTTCAAATTTATATGTGTAAATCAAGCATGGATTTTAAATTAAAAATTAAATATAATATTTATTATAATGAGGTTTTTAGAAAAAAATAAATATCGATTTCATACCCTGTTAACAAATAAAGAAAACAATTAATAGTGGTATGTGAAAAAATTGCCAATATAGCATTAAATAAAAAATACAAATAAACCTGTACCACTAACAGCCCATGAGGGTTCAGTACTTAGTTATGGATGTACTGTTACTAGGCCAACGGCTGTGAAAGGAGATTTGGCCTAAATCACGCTCAACTACTGTTTTCCCCATTGAAGGGGATATAGCATAAACATGCAAAATTTATGCATTTATTTATTAATATGGATGAATTAATTTTTAATTATTCATAAACACAATGTATACATCATACCAAAACCCAGTGACATTTGATTGATGCTATCAATAATGCATACATAATGATACATAATGATTGTTGCATTTTGAATCGCTTTGAACAGTACTTACAAGGGGAGGACACACTCAGTCTCTCACGGATCTTGTTGGCAATTTTTTTGGTGGTTCCTGGTCAAAAAATATTAGACACGTATTTTGCCGTTCCGGCCCTAGGAGCCGAGAAAAAAAATAAAATAGCATTAAACTAGTTTATTTTTTATCTCGAGTTTAAAAAATGATATCGACATGATTCTTGCACCAAGATTTTTAGTTTTGATTTAAGGATTTAAGGAAAAATACAGTCGCTCCATAGATTTTGGTTTAGGTTAATTAAATTCTAAAAAAATAATTAGTTTTTCAGCAAACTACCTCTATAGATTTTTTCACACAAAAATTGACGTCAGATTCTAATTCAGCACCCTCAAAAACATTAAAAAACGCTTATTCAACAAAATCAAAAAATATCATTTTTTTTTTACCCTCTTCGAGGAAAATGAAATTTTTAATTCGATTATTGGTTACATACCTTTAAATCGCCATTACTTTGTCACGCAATTCACTTCTTTTTATGTATATAAATGTAAAATTAGATGAACAAAAACCTATTAAAAAAATTGGAAAATCTGAAAAGCATTTTGATTTTTAACTTGAGTTTGAATCCAGATAGGATGATGAAACTCAAGGTAATGTAATACATTTCATGTGTATTACCACCCTATATTTTGTGTAAAAAAATAAAGTTGATACGTTAAACCGTCTAAGCGTAATTAATGTTTTTATCAATTTAAATAAAAGTTGCCTACCATTTATTTGGTCAGGCAAATTTTGAAGCTTACAAATTTTTATTTTTCCATTTCGATGAAATTTCGTATTTAAGGGTTCTTTTGAATGATTTATTTGAATCCGATGTCGGTTGTTGTGAAAAAAGTATATTGAACGTACTTCACTTGAAAAGTTTTAGGTTTTACACTGTAAAATGTGATAGAAAATATTTTTAGTCCTAGAATTCCATTTCAGCACCCTCAAAATTCAGAAAACATATGTATATATATATATTATTATTGTTAGTGTTCATATAACATAGTATAAATTTATTAAATATTCGAATCGATTTAATAGAATATTGGCTCAGATTTTAAAATTATAGATAAAAGATATCTGCTTTGAGCTAAGACAGAAGCGTATGGTACATTAAGATCTTTGTGAATAAGTTTGTTTGTGACAAACTTAGTGGAGCACCTAAAGCTCAATTCAAGGTGTGGGGAATTTGTTTTTAATTCAACAGAAATTTCAAAGTCTTGACGTATTAGTTTCAGTCCTGGGTGTTTATTGAATTATTGGTTATTTTCATTAAAACTGATAGAAAATTTTTCTTATTATTGTATGCTCTTATATGTACTTTTAATCGATGATCCAGTTTCATACTAGATACTACAATACTAGATAAATATTTTCATTAGTCCCATTTTATATTTGTTTCCAGTCAGAACGGTAAAAACCATCCAGAGAGAAATTCTAAAGGACCGTTCTTTACTCAACCTATTTTCTTTTTACATTCAGTTTGCTTCAGGAGCTGATATCTTTCATGCCCTTTTCATTTTTCCTCCTAAGTTGAGTATCAAGATGTTTGATTTCTTGTCTTCCATTTTTAAAAGATATAATATATATAATTTATAAACTAATGTTCTACTGATGTTTTTAAAACTGATGATGAATGTTTAACATTCGAAACTAATTTTTAAAAGAAAATAAATGTAGAGGCAAATAATTCATTAATCCTAATTGTCAATAGATTGCTTCGTTTATTACAGAGTACACTATTTTGCCTCCTTTGGTACGAATATTGTCTCTTAAGGGAGGGGTCTGGAGAGCCCGGTACTAGAACCACTAACGAATTCTTCTTTCAAGTATCTCCGTTTTACCAATATATATTTTATAAAATATACGAAATATACTTGTACAGAAATCACCTATCGATATCAATTCTAGAATTATAGCAATATATCAAAAGATCTGGAGGCTATATTCATCTCAGATGCCTTAAAAGGTTAAGGAAATAGATCAGGAAATAAGGAAAGAGACTAGTGGATATGGAAATTATTAGAAAAAGGTTAAATGCGACACTTCATTTACCAATTTAGAAATAATTATGAATTAAGTTGAAAATAATTAGATGTATCATAAATAATAAAAATTCACACATTATTGTTTAAATGATTACAATTTGATGGTTATAAATAAATATTTTATCGTAAAACCTCCCTCATAGATTAATATTGTAATCTCAGACTGATTGGTAGTTCCTGTTGCTTTGATGTATCCCCATCCACACTGGACTCGCTCTAGTTTCAACCCTAAAGAGATCCGATATCTTTGAACCCTGCCTTGGGGATGTGACCTCGAATCTAGTCATCACTCATGGGATATCACGTTCCTTCTCTCAATCGTCGAGGATGGAGTACTATTTTTGTTCAAGTCACTTGTGATTAATTGACATTCATAAAATCATTACATAACAGTGGTGTTCATTTTTAGATATCAGCAACAAGCAACAAGAGTGAAAGATAATGTATACTATAAGATGTCGATGGCTTTATAAATACCTTACCAAAAAGTAACAATAACAGATATAATTTACATACTTAATGTACTATAATTGTTCTGAATGTCATTCCTCTTCTCTTATACATAGTACCGATCCTCTTCTGACTTGATCCAAGTCGAAGTTAATCATGATTTTACTGCGCTATATTGCAGCACTCATAACTATTTTCCACTAAATCTTCTCCTGTTTTGAAGAAAGGGGTTACTTTTCTAATTATAAAACTATTTTAAAATTTCTGAGTATTCGCTTAGTATTTTCTAAATGCCGATGTTTCATTCCCCCCCCCTTTTTTTATAATTAATTAATGTTTTCAATAATTTTATGAAATTTCTCTGGCTTTGTTAGTTTGGAAACAACGTAAAATTAAATTATTTAAAAAACGGATGAGAAACGAGATATTATCGAGTTTATAGATAATTTTTGGTTGCAAGTGATGCCCAGTATCGACTCCTGGAGTTAATGTAGTCATGTAAACACTGTCTAAAAGAACACGCTGTGTATTTCCTGATTCTACCTTCTACCTTAAAATATTTTTTTTTATTTTTCAATAATATACTAATAATAATATCGGAGTTCCCTGGTGTTTCCTAAAGTCACATATTTGCCTAATTGATAATCCAAAAGCCGCTGGTGGTAAGTAGAAATCAGATGAAACCACCTCATCTAATTTTCTGGTCAGTGATCTGGAAGGCATATTGAATTTTCAACTACGCTTATAACTCTACCTATGCTAATGAAAAACATTTTAATTATTAGACTCCATAAAAAAAAAAATAGTCTGCTATATACGATTAAAAAGCATTTCAACTTTATAAAAACAATTATTCAAATTTTTGGCGTTGTCTTCACACCTTACTTATCAGAACCTCCAGTTCTATATTGCTGTATTAAGAGTTGATAAAACCCGATTTTAAGTGATTTCCATGTTTTGCTTGGAATAGTAGGTGGACATTTAAATTAATACATTTGAATCCATTAACTGTTCATACATTTTGACTTGAACTCAAAGTAATCAGTCTTGAATCATTGTTTCTTTACCTTGTTTAGTGAACATTAAATTTTGTTCTCGATATTTTTTTTTTAGTTTATCAAAACCTCAGTCCTTAAAATTTAGCTTAATTTCAGACTGAGTAGGCTGTCTATTATACGCCGAATCGGATGGCGCGTAAAACGCAGATTATCCCTTTAACCTGTTAATTCACAATAAGGCTAAAAAATTACAGATATCAAAACTAAAATGTTTGAAACTATTTTAATTAACAGTATAAGGTTTAAAAATAAATTGTAAATGGATAAACACTGCAGATGAAATTTACTATTTTCAATAAAAATGAGTTGCGCATTTAGAACATTGCAAGCTTAATAACTGAAGTTCTTTGTTTTTCTATTTTTTTCTAGTATCTTTATGACTTTTGCGGGGTTGTTTTTTGAGCTATATTTATATATATATATATATATATATATATATATATATATATATATATATATATATATATATATATATATATATATATATATTTACTATATATAAAGAGGACAATATCAGATGTCTAATCTAGATTGATAAAATATGAAGTGTCTTTAGCCGCCCATTTGAAATGGGCAGCACCATTTAATAAAGAGTTAATCTCTATATATTTGATTCTACTGCTTGGGATAAGAATTAAAAAAAACTACTGCTCTAGGTTTCATAGTTCTAGAAAGAACGCAGATGATCGATATTTTGTCAAATATTCCTTCTCTGTTTTTTTTATTTAATATTTTTTTTTTCAGGTACCAAGCTTATTTTCAAATGCTTATCTTCTTTCGTAAGTAGTAAGTTTAAAAGTTTAAGATGTAAACCTGAAGTTAAATAAATGTTTATTAGGTTTATTATGTCCAAAATATCCCAAATTTCGAATTTATCTTCGTGACCTAAACGGGCAAGAAACTGCTCGTCGATTTCAACTACTCCAGCATTTACTGAACAAACGTTCAAAGCTCCTAATTAATGAAAAAATACTTATTTACATGGCAGTAATTATATCAGTTTTACGAACTAAGGTGTTTACCTATTTGAAGCTAAATAAACAGGAAAAAACTGGACGATCAGTAAATCATTATTATAAAACTCTTTTGGACATACGCGCTGAGTTTTGTAGCTCCATTAAACCTTCAATTCTTCTCGTAATGCTGCATGTTATGTCACAAAAAAAAACACATTGCGGATTGGTTCCAAACAAGATACCTATCATATAAAGCTATATGTTTCTCACTCGATTCCCGTTAACCCTCCGACGTATCTGAAAAGAAGATGGCCTAGGAATTTTCTAATGTAGAATAATTATTAAAGTGGTACTAATTGATACCCCTTTACAAGTTGTTGACATGCCGTTGTAATAATTTCAACGTACATTTACTTATTGTTTAATCTTGCAAATATGAATAAAGTATATAAACATTTTTTTATTCAATATTACAGCCCAATATCCACCAAAGGCGGAATAGAATTAAGAAAATTAGGTTTAACTCTTGCATTTAAAATAGATAAACCATTGCCCTTATATTTTCCTTCACCTAAAGACAAAAACGATAAAAAAACAAAAAAAAAACAGTGTACCGGTACGAACTTAGATGTAATGATTGTGAAGCTAAATAAACAGGAGAAAACTGGACGATAAGTAAATCAAAGATGAAAAGAACATATAAGAGCATAAAGTAATAAGACCCTGAATTCCAACTACACTATCCATTTAAATGAAAACAATGATAAATTCAATAAAGACTCGGGATTGAAACTAAAAAATCAAGTAGAAAATAACCTAAAATTAAATATTTATAAATCATTACAAATAATAAAATCGTTCGAAAACAATTTAGATTTTTGTTTAAATGGCCTGATAAATATTTCCAACTTTATATTCTAATTTTTTTTTTTTTTCCAATATGAACGAAAAAAATCAACTAGTTATAGGAAGAAACCTAAAAATTTTACCTACTTGGCCCTTTCCTCCTTCCCTTGCACTCTTGATAATTTACAAAAGTACGTTTTGTTGGTAAGTTAATTACCAATGTACATATTTAATTTTTTGCCTTACATTTTTTTAAAACTTATATATATATATATATATATCTTATATATTATATATATATTATATATATATATATATATATATATATATATATATATATATATATAAAATATTTGTTTGTTTATTTCGTTTTACGTCACTTTATGCTGCTATGGCTAATCGGATGATGCTACAGTGGGAGTCCTAAATTTTTCCTATCCAGGTATAATTAGGATAGGGATCTTTAACGAGTACCTGACATCGCACAGGCTCGGGACCCCCATTTTACGTCCCTTCCGAAGGATGGCATAGCTAAGGATTTTTTGCTCCCTTTAAAAAATCCTAAGGTCATCTGCCGGACTGCGAACCCGCGATCTTGGGTTTAGTAGGTTGCTATGCTAACCACTACACCACAGGTGACCCCTATATATATATATATATAGTATAATCTATGAAAAAAGTGCTGATATTTTAAAAATTTTGTGTTTAATGAGGAATGTTTAAAATTTTTAGTTTTCGAATCAAACTATTCCAATAGAAGTGGCAATTAATTCATCAATCCTAAAAAAAAAAAATCTTAGTTCATGTATGTGTATGTCAGAGATTTTCTCATAGCTATTTTTAAACTTTATAAAATAAATTTTGATACCCATTGGAATAGATGTTGGAATGGCTGAAATTAGACTAAAGGGAGGGTGGAGGTAAGCTTCCCCAGGGAGAGAGAAAGGATTAAAGGTTTTCATTAGCAATCGAAGTGGCCCTGTCCCGGATCTCAAACTGATTAATCAAGTTGGCTTTGAATTGTAGGGGAGCGGAATGCGCTACCACCTTTTAACTTTTTATGAAATGGTTTGGAGGCGTTAATAAAGAAACAATTTTAAGCAGTTGTAAAGCGGGCTTAAAAGGGTCCCGACTACTGTGAAAGGCAAACGGGCCTTAAAGTCTATTTAGCGAGGGGCACCCCCTTTTCAGGTATAGTCCCCCCCGCTAAAAAATCCACAGAAATCGAGCCTGTAGGTGTCGGTGAGGAGATCCTAATTGAGTCGTTTTTTGCTTTTCGCCTCTTCCCCTTTTCTTATTTATTTCCGTTTGCCAGGCAGGGCCCTCGTTTCCGGTTGAATAGAGGTACTTTATTGAGGTTGCCGATCTGTTTGGTGTTGACCATCCCTCGCCATATCTAAATTGCTTCTCCCTAAGCTCTCAACTTCATTTTCCTAATGCAATATTTGTGATCTCATTTTCCCTCTATTTAAAATGAAAACCCGTTTTCAAACAATTCTTAGTTATCATTATTATTATTTTAAATATTTATTTATTGATTACTATTGTATACCACATACCAGATAAGACAATGTATAGCACATAATGACAAGAAACTGATCGTCATTTCCGACGACTCCAACATTTACTAGAAATCGTTCAAAACTCCCAATATATTAAAAAAGACTTATTTACATGAGAGAAGACCCATTTGTACATATGTTGTTGAACTTTAGGGCTCCACTAAACCTTCCAATTTTTCTCGTGTCTGTTCTTATAATCCAAAATCCATCGTGAATTCTTCTGTAGTTCTTACTTTTTCAAAAACCAACCCATCAATAAATATCATAATGTACTATAAGTTGTTGATTTGGCCCAAAAGAATTAAAACAGTAAACTCTGTCCTTTCATATTAAACTCTATACCCTCTAGAGTCTCCCAACTTGCCTCGCACTCAATTTCCGATAATCCTTCGAGTAGTCTGAAAACGATGACCAAGAGAGACCTTCTAATGTAGAACTTTTATTGGAGCGATACTAGTAAGTAGTTCTTTACATGTTATTGACATGTCATTGTAATAATTTTCCTCAAATTTTCTTGTTGTAAATATTAATAAATAGTTAACAAAAAAAAAAAAAGAAGAATTGTATACAATATATACATTAAATAAATATTTGGGAAGTGATTAATATTGCATGTTAAAAACTTGAAATGTACTCATTAGAAGCACTTCAATAAAAGTATTACATTAGATGGTCTCTTGTCTGACTTCTTTTCAGGTTATCGGGATTGGAGTAGGTAGCAAGTTGATAGACTGGTCGATTTAAGCAAATTAAATTTAAATTTAAGCCTTTTATTAAATTTAAATTACTATTAAAGGATAGGAGTCTGGCGTGGGATTAATAAGGAACATGTGGAACATCTTTACGGATAAATGTTTTTGTGACAAGGAAAGGATAAATGATATTTATAATTTTATATATTGTTTACAGTTTTTTCTTGTTTATGCTCATTACAGTATTTTGATTGTATTACTTTTTTTATATCAGTAGTTGTTATTGACTTGTATATACATATTTATTTTAGCGTATTTTTTAAAACCTTATGTTTGTTTGATATCTGCTATTTATTTCTTTATTTTAAGTTTGTGTTTTTTTTATTGTTTCAGGTAAGTTTTCCCACCTATTGATGAGTGTATTGAATGAATCACGTATGTAACAATAACATTTTAATATAATTGTAACCATATTTAAAATTAATAAAATAATAGGGAGCCAAAACAAATTCTATTGTCTGCGGTCAAAAAAAAAAAAAAAAAAATAACAATTGCGGAATATCCTGAGACCGTTAATAATCTCTAGATTCTGACAGATCTCAAAACAGTATCGTTAAGTGTCCTGTGAAAAGGATTAAACAGGAAGAAAGAAAAAGAAAATGATTAATGTTAATTTTAAAAGGAAGAAAATTATTTTGTAAAGAAGGAGAGGTCAAGAATGTCCTTCGGCCGTCAAACATCGTCAGATCCTAGCAGATCTGAAATCAGTATCCTGCAGTGGCCATCTCTTACTTCCGATCCTCACCGCTACAGTTCTATATTGTATCCAAAAGCCACTGAAGGATACTAGTATGAATATAGGATCTAATGATTTTTGGTGCCTAAAGGATATCTTTGGCTACTCCTTACCGACAATTAAATGCTCTTTTTGAAAATTTATTATATATTTTCGCTTTATTCTTTTCACAGGATATTAAAGGATAGTATTTTGATATCTAATAGGATCTAAAAATTATATTTATATAATTTGAACTTTATGGGCATAGTATGAAATGGAATCTCATAGTTATAGTCTAATCTGATTATCAGGTTAATTGAATATTAATGTTTATACAAATAGTTGCCATTCTCTGAGTGTTTTTTTTTCTTATTTACCGTACTCCCAACATCTTCCCATAGCTTTATCTGAAGTTTTTCTCTAAATAAATAATTAATATCAATATTTTGCATACAATGATTTGCCTTTTCTGTAAAAAATGATTAGTATAATTAATTTCCAGTAATCACGGAATATATTAACTTAATTATGGTAATTAATTTCAACCCTTCCTGACTATTGGAAATGTCACAGTTCCAGGTATAACACATAATTTATGCCCGGTAATCTCATAACGTTATTAATAAGTAATAATAAGGAGGACGATTAGGCAAACAGATTGATGAATCCAGTTTATTCCAGTTCAGCTGACTGGGTCTTCCAGCTCCATCATATTTCATGATGCTAACGCCCCCTCCTTGTTTGCCTTGCGTAGCATCAGCTGATTTATGATTGAGATGCAGCCTGCGTGTTCATTAGGCAAACATCGATATATTCTCATATAGGAGCTTCCTGCTCCCTCTGCCTTCTGAATGTCAGGTGTGAGATAATGTTGAAAACTCATATATAATACCAACATTACAACCTTAAAAATAGGCACTTTTAAAAACGGTACAAAGTTTTCGGAGGACCTTCCAGACGTTTTAACGCCGATTTTGATTAACATTTTTTCATGATTCTACAACGAATTTAACACCTTCGAAAAATCAATCAATAAAATGTTTAGATTTTTTTCTTTGTAAAAAATTGACCTCAGGATAACGGATAAATAATCGCTAAAGATAACGGAAGGATATTATACCATTGTTGTCCGTTGCAAAAATAAATAGTCATTTATTTGTCAAAATTTGTCATTTCCAACAAAACACAGAGGCTTTTACTTCACATTTGTCCAAGCAAAACTGGACGTGTAAACAGTATCGACTTGATTTTCACAAACTGGTGTAAAGCCTTATGGTTACAAATTATACCAACCAGATGAAATCAATAAAATTATTTCTACCAAATAAAAATTATTACCAAATCAAAATATTGATCTTTTGCTATTTGATATTGTGTGTAAAAATATGAATCATGAGGCTTTTGTTGTAAACATTGATAATGCAGTCCATTATTTGCAAGAGTTGTCTAAAAGTCTCTTTCTATCAGGATTACTAACTCATACATTGAAACTAATAATTGGATGTCCAATTATGTTTCACGTGAACTTCAACCACCTAATCTGTTCAATCGTACCAGGTTAAAAATGACTGCTATGCGTGGAAATATCATTGAAAAAATAATGCTTAGTTGCATACTTCAATACAAGATTTTTATTGATAAACATATATAACAAACAATTATTATTTAAAATGATCTAATTTCTTTACTTATTAGAGCGGCGAGAGAAGCCGCGATGGGGAATGCTAGTATATATATATGCCCAATATTAAAGAGCTGCAGTTGTATATATTAAGTATTAGTAAACTAAATAAAACATAGGCGATAGACTTTTAAGCCTGAACAGGCCAAAGCTGCATACTCGGGTGAAATAGAACAAGAGTCCCAATCTCGTTAAACTTTTAATTAAATTAACTCTCTAGTCCTGCTCCTTTTCATCCTGGGTTTATGCTCTGAAAACAATCCTTAAATGGACCTAGTTTCATAGGTCACCCTTCTGTAAACTGAATCAACGTTGACTCATTACATTTTGTAGCTAAACTATAAAGTCACATGATATATTCATCTGAAACCCTCCTATGGACAGTGTTCTCATTCGTTCTTCCCTTAGATGAACAGGGCAGATATTTCCCTATGCTAATAACATAAGGTTACTTTGATTAATGTCCAGCTTATTTCAGTGAAATATCGAACTCCAAATTGTCATAGGCCCAAAATGGAATGTTGAGATCGAAACGACAATATCCACTCCTTGATTTGATTCATTTTTCGTATGTGATCGCTAACCACGAGAACTACCGATTTCCACCAAATTTTTAGCACATCATTATTATAGTTTCAGGCAGATTTAGCAATAATAAAATCTACTGATTTCCAATAATTTGATATTAAAAAAAGAGATAGTATGTGGTTATATTACAGGAGCCGACGAAACTAAACCTGTCATGATAGCTATCCAAAAAAAAAACAAATGTTTATTTGGAAGATCATAGATTTTTATGTAAGAAAAAAATTAGCTGCCGTTTCCAAACACGGTTCAAGATGACCGCAGGAAGTAAAATAAGGTTCTAGAAGACTGTTTTTAGAAAAAAAAAACAACTGTTGTACAAATAATACAGCAGAATCCAAATCCGAAGTTTGCTATCATGACAGCCGTCTGCTTTATTCCCAAAATTGCAAAAAAAAACGCCTAAAATAGTGGTTATTGTCGGTTATTAACCTATAAAAAGACAACAAACGTTTTTTCGAAAAATGTCTTTATATTGTAAATTGTAGCTGAAACCAGTACCCGCGAAATAAAAAAAAAAAAAAATATTGGCTAACTGGTGGTCATCCCTACTTCTCCGCGGAAACACGTTTATCGGTACTCGTTTTAGACCTTTAGTTGTACTCATGAGTACTGATAATACAGTCCATTATCCGCAAGCTTCTTAATAGTGTCTGTACATCTGGATTACCAACTTATTTATAAAAATTCAAAAATGGATGTCTAATTCATGTCTAGTTTCGGACATTTAATCATTGCAATTTTAACCAGATTAAAACTTACTCTTTTACGTGAAAATATCATTGAGTAAATGATACTTAATTGCATACTTCAAAACATAATTTTTATTGATAAACAGATAAAACCTCAATTATGAGTTAAAATTGTCTACGTTCTTTATTCATGAGAGCGGAAAAATAAGAAATTATAAAATTTATATTGTTATAAGCAAAGTTTTATAAATTAAATTAAGAAATGCAATTACTGACATTGATATACACCTTGTTGTATTATTTTTTTTTTCTCTGCCCAGAGTAGCAGATTTCAGGGAACGGCAATATTTGGAAAAAGAAAACCATTTGCATTAGTCATGTATAAGTGTATTTATATAATAAATAAGTGTTTTTTAAATAAATAAGACTTTTTTATAACTTACATATGGAGTGTAATTCCAACTACCATACTTTAAGCGGTCAGCTATCTTCAAAACAGCATATGAAGATATTTTATTTTAATGGTTGGGGAGGGAGAAGGGAGGGGGATGGGGCAGCAAACTCCCCCCCCCCATGACAAATCTCCTTGTTCTGGCCTAGGGACCACATCACAACAGAATACAGAATATTTCACGAGAAATGAGGTATATGACCATACAAACATAGCTACTGTAAATATTCCTGAAAACACGTACCGAAGGCTAAAATAGGAGCTGAATGAGTGATTTTTTTAAAATTAAGAAACAATCTAAAATAATGTGAGAAGGAGGTACCGATGGGTACTGGTTTTACATGTCTTTCTTATTATATATTTTTTCAACATATTGGCTGGTTGTCTTTATTCGAAGACAGGTGTGAATGAATAAAGAAAGTTTTAAAAAATAAAATATTTATAGATTTGTTTAAATTTCTTTATTTTCTCATTTACCAACCAGGATCACGAACCAAATCCAGTTCCTCTAATCGTTGTTATTTATTGGAGCTTAACGGCCTTATTTACTCTAAATAGGGTAGGAAGGACGGGTTATCCTACAGGTTACTAACCTATTTTAGCCAGGGTAGGAAGTTCAGGGTTCATTTTGTGGGTCCATCACGAAATCGATTTTAATCCGCCCTGGTTGGATTCGAACCGAGGACCTTCTGCACCGAGCGCACCGAGACCTCCTCAACTCACTTTGCCATCGAGCCCTCACTTCCTCTACTTTCTTTGTAGTTTTATTGTAAATAGTTTGAAATATTAATACCTTACGAAAATTATTTGTTGACTTCAAATATTATATTCCTTTTATATCTCTATCCTTGTTTAAATATGCTTTCCCTTGTTTTATTATTATTTAACTGTACTGTTAGTAGTAAATATGCCGGTAGTGAGCAGCCTATAAGCTACTAGCCGAGCGGCAGAATGAGATAGTCGTTGGCCTGCCTGTTTGAGGCTGATTTGATTAGGGTTCTATCAAGTTCCATTATCATTATTAGTTTCTCGCTGTGAACTAACCCAATCTCTGTAGGTAAGTACAAACTGTCTCAGCCAAGGCCTGTTTGATTTCAAATTAATTGCATCCAACAATGTGCACTGATTTTCAATCACTATCTTAACTTTGAGCATTGGTAAATGTAATTTAACTTTTTTAAATTGGAATAGTCAAGTTAAATTTCAAACTGTTCTAAATAGTTAAGAGAGCTTAATGTAGATCGTTAATGTTCATATTGATTATCTTCTGTTCAAAAGTTGTTTAAGGAGACTTGTTTAGCAGTAAACTATTTTATGCAGTCAATTTCTTTAATGTTAACCATAAATAAATTACTTGGTATTTAGATACCAAATCATTGAATATATTTAGTACTAGTTAAAAAAATTGTGATTAAGATGTGACATTGCAAGATCATGAATCATAAGATGATAAGAAATATCATAAAGGCAGGGCTGCCGATTGGGGAAAAATTTTATAATCCTTTGCATACAAATGGGGAAATGTTTTTTGTGGGAAATTCGAGGAATTATTGGTTTTTGTGGAGGTTATGTTATCAGCAAGGAGTGATAATCTAAGATGAACTGTGAAATGGACTTGCCACTGCTGCTTTTACTTTATAATCGCTTTAATTTTTCATCATTTTTATTCAGAGCACATTTTGATTTATTTTAAGGTGCGAGGACAGGTATATATCACAGAATAGGGAGTTTGATGCCTGGAACACAACAGCGGCCGTCTTTCATTCATATAAATTTTGTTGGTGATGCCAACTATGAAAGAGACATTCACTGTGATTACTTTCAAAATGTCAAGCCTGCATTCGTAGGCCAACTCCAGAAAATTCTACAAGAACATAACGAGTATATCAAGGACTTTAGAGCTGCTGTTGAGTCTGTTCCCAAAGATCTACAAAATTTCCAGGTAGTTATCAGTGCTGACAAAAAGCCTTCAAATGCTCACTGAGGACGTTACAATACTCTTACCTCTAACGAAGTTGCTGTCTTGATTGTTGGTCAGGTATTTGAAAAGCGAGACATTATTCTCCACAGTAGGGACAAGAAACTTAATAAGAATCAGTGAGTTCTATCGAGCGTATGATTCTCTTCGGTATCGTCTCATGTTCTGCCACGGAGAAGATGGGCGCAGTATTAGCGTGACCAAAACACCAATACACCACTTAAGAAAACTGTGTCTGCAGCTGATTTTTACGCCTATATGTTGATGGAGCGAGGAGGTGAGGAACCTTAGTTACTTTAATTTCGCAATCTCCTCAACCAATTTATGCTTGATATGTACGCAAAAATAAAAACAGTAAGTCTAAACTTTATTCGAAAAAATCAAAAAAGGTGAAAAGTTGAAACTATATTCACTTGAAGTATGCCAAAAGAAAACCTGATGGTCTGATATCAGAGCTGTGTAAAATGGTTGTGCTACCTCGAAGCCTCACTGGAGGACTGTTACAATAATATAAAATTAACTTTTACAAATTGTCAAATTTACTTATTGAAATTCTAAGAATGGAATTCTTTAGGTTTATATATGTAATAATAATTATCAACGTTAAGCTTAACTTTTACTAATTTAAGTTGTTCTTAATTCTAATGATATTAAACCGTAGCGGAGCAGGGTACTTTCAGCTAGTGTTTTATAACAGTATTTTGTATTTTTCATATTTATAACATGCGGTGGCAAATCTATTGGATACCTCACTGCAGCTGGTGACAAATTCTTTAATTACTGATAAATTTTTTGTCTAGTGTAGTGAAAATGCCTTTTATTTTGTGTTAATCATTAATGTGCAAATAAATTTTTTAATCAAATATTAATCTAATCCCTTAGTGAAATATTGTGAAAATAATACCAAACATTCAGTTCCGATTTTTCACTAAAAATACTGTTCACAGGTGCTACAAATTTACCAACACAGAATGTATTTACCGATCATTTTTTAGCTACGGACTAAGGAACTATCTAGAACAGCCCATGATTAAATAGCTTTATGTCACTAATGTACGTTTTGAGAATTCAAAAGGTGTCTGTTATTGATTTTTTAATTACACTAATCTGCTGTTTGTTAAATAATTGATGAAAAAAAAAAGATTCATTAGATCCATCTATTTTCATTTGATAGTTCCATTTATTTATTCATGTTTTAGTTCATCGGCTTAACATCGATTAACCGTTAGAAAAAATTAAGTGGTGAAGCGGCAGATAAACGCCTGAGGGCTAGTCAGAAACATGGATGGAAGTGTCAGAACTAATCTTGTGCATTAATTTTTTGATATGGTGATTAGAAGAGATGTTTTTGGTCAGTGATATCGTCAATAAGTTTCAGCATATTTCTATGCTAAAAATAAGTTTGTAGAAATTTTAAAAGGAGTAAGGAACTTCAGACGAGTTATATCAAAGAATGTGTTTTCATTTTCACCTTATGTAGTAGGATATAACATTACATTTTCGCTATCTTATCTATGATTGATAAATGTATGTTGAATTATGTGAGATAGCTGAAATAACAAAGCTAATAGAGTAATAAGAAAGGCCTACCTTGCTCCTCCTCCTCCTTATCAGGTATAAATAAGAGATAAGGAGGGGCAATTTGTCTTGGGGGCTGATAAGGAGGGCAATTCTTTATCCGGCGGTGGCTACAGCGCTAATAGATATCGTTGCGATGGAAACAGCCCCCAGCGATAGCCGATAGCTTTGTCACATATTATATATCAAAATGATGTTAATGATCCCTTGATTATACTTGTACGATAAATTATAGCTTCATAACTACTTGATCCTACTAAAGGCGTAATAAAATATTAATAAAAAAGCTTGCTTAAAACTCTTGTAGCCTAGCTCCATAGGCTTTAAATGACAAAGACGTTGAATCAAGGATCAAAGCGACAATAAACTTGTATAAAAAAAAAAAAATCTTGTTATTCATGATCATTAAACTAACACATACATTTCATACCAACCCATCTTTATATTTTTGCTTGATCACCAATTTCGGAATAGATCAATAAAACTCTATTATATCCATACTAATCAACTAATTGGAAATAAAGGAAAGAAATGTAGTCATGATCTGGGCTGGATTCAAGCCCACTGTGGAATTCTTGGGCAATGGAAAAGAGACCGAAGCTGCCCATTTGGCTAGAAAAAAAATAAACATCTTTTTGATTTAAGAAAATTAAAGCACATGACCTTCCTATATTAGCTAAAATAGGTTAATAACCTGTAGGATAACCCGTCCTTCCTGCCTTATTACATAAAGACGCTAAGCACCAGAAAAATATTGCATTTCGTATTTTTCCCTGACTAGGAAAAAAAAATATATCATGAATATGTCTATCTATAACCTATTGCTTTTCTCATTTCACTTCCAGAAAACAATGATCACATTACTTAAATTAAATCAACAATCAATGATTATTCAAAATATACAAAGTGGAGATAAAATAGAGGTTTCATTCGAACCAATAGAGCTCTAGAAATTTTAGGCGACAAAGGTTATATAACAAAAAATATTTTCCATTAAATTTCTGATAAAGAATACGTCTTAAAATTTTCGATTCGAGCAACACAATCAGAGGGTAGGCCGTGTCAAAATTTTACATTTTTTAGGATGAAAAAAAATAAAGACCGTAAGCCAAAAGACATATCAATGTCAAAAAAAAAAATGTAAAGGAACATGCCTGTGACACTCAGTGGTGAGGTTATCGTTTTCTGAGTTTTCTCAGGAAAGGTGTTACTGAAGTTATATACTGTATGTGATCTTAAGAGTCTGTGTATGTGTATAGTGTACTATTCTGTGGTGTATGTACCCTGTACTGAACTGTGGAACTCGGGCGTTAATCCCCTGATTGACTAATTTGATTAATAGCTGAGCTTTGTAGCAACTAGCCTACTAGACCTAATGGGAAACTGAACAGAAATGACTGAAAAGCTAAATACGGAGTGAAAACTGGGAAATCACTGAATTCAGAAGGACATTATTAATAATAATAAACAATAATAAGAACCAACTAACTATGTTGTATATTTAAATGAACATTATCATAAATGCAATTATAATAACAGAATAGAACTGTTTTAATTCAATTATATATAACAATTGTTTAAAAAAATGTACTATAAAAAATCAAATATATTTTTGCTCATCTGAGGAGGCAAACGGACTTAAAATACTTAGAGGTGAAAAAATTTTTCTATTCTTTCGGTTTTCTATGACTGGTTGTTTTTTCCGTTTCTTTTGTAAAGCTAAACAAACAGAAAAAAAACTAGACGATCAATAAATGAAAGATTAAATGAACATATAAGAGCGTAAAATAATAAGACTTAGCTATCCGTTTAAATGAAATTAACCACACTTTCAAGAAAGACACCCGAGTGAAACTAACACATGAAGTAGAAAATAGTCTAAAATTAAATATTTATGAATTTTTGGAAAAAATAAAATCTTTCACAACTAAACCAGATTTTTATTCAATGAACAGATAAGTATGTATTTCCAATAGTCGCATTTTAAATTTGTGTTTAATAGGAACGGGAAAAATCAATCAGTCATAAACTGAAACGCAATATATATAATTAACATAATAAAGCGCTGATGTTTTGACAGTTTTTATGTTTAAGAACTTATGATGAATGTTTAACACTCGAAAGTTGTTTTTAAATAGGTAAGAATAATTCAATTAGAAGTGGCAATTAATTTATCAATCCTAATTATATTGATCCTTCCATACCATCATGCGTATCTCCAGTAAGTACATTTTTGTTATAATGCCCACTTAAATATTTCAAACAGTAAATGTTTAAACATATTTCCATTTCGAACAGAAATATCGACTACTCATGAAACCGACTGTGGAAACCGTTGAGGAGTTTCCATTTACCGGTAAGCACATATCCCCGTTCCATCTATAATAATATTTTAGTTTATATCTTTCAAAAATTTGTTTCAATATCACATGAAATTTTGTGCATCATTTTTCTCCTCATAAATAATTAACAAAAGAACATATTTCTTCAAACGACAGCGAGAACTGGGAATGTCAACCCAATAACTTTTTTCGCAATACAATGTTTACAAAGAGCAACAAGAAAAACAAGAGACTACGATGAAAGGATAAGAGAGCGATTCGAAGAACTTCCATTAAAGATAACAATGGAAAACAACTCACATTGTTAACTCATGTTTATAGCATGAATAAAAGAAATTTATTCTCAGAATCTAATGGAAACTTGATTAACAGATAAAAGACGAGGTGACTGTTAAATAATTAAAACTATACCCACAGGATCAGAATGGACAGGCATTTTTGTATAACATTTTAAAGATAATAATTGCTTTTTAAGAACCACTTAGATGAAATGAAAGAAACATACAATTGATATGATATTTTTTGTGCTCTAAAATGGCCTTCACGGCTGAGCGGAAATGTAGGTTTTTTTTAAATTGACTGGTATATAGTGGAGATTTTTCCCCCATATCTGTTGTTTATATATACTTTACTTTATATTGCTATTGGAATCGGAAGAATTATAGCTCTAGCTTTGTTGGTGTTGCTCAAATCTAATATTTGCCGACAGTTTCCTTAGAAATTTGATAGAGAATATTCGACTCTAAGATCTACCGTTAAGCTGCTATATTAGTTTGAATGAACAAATGTTTGAGACCTCTATTTATTCTCAACTTTGTACATTTCCAATAATCGTTAGTTGTTAACTTGAATTAAGTAATTTAAGTAATTTTAATTTTCACACAATTGCATCATTAACTCTTTAACACCACTTAACAATACTACAAGACTGGTTCAAACAATGGAAAATAAAACTAAACTACACCAAATCACAGCACATAACCTTTACATTCAGACAAGACTCTTGTCCACCTGTCTTCATCGACAATCAACCCATACCACAAACAAACGAAATTCATTACTTAGGACTACATTTGATAGAAGAATGACCTGGGGCCCACACGTAAAACAAAAACGTCTCAGTCTAACCAAGAGATTAAAACTTCTGTATCCAATGCTTCATTAACGGTCGACATTAAAACTCCGACAACGACTGAATATTTACACTTACTTACTTAAACCCATATGGACATACGCCTCACAGATATACGGGACTGCAAAAAATATACACCATAAAAAAATACAAATATTCCAATCAAAATTACTCAGACTAATCACGAAATCACCTTGGTACGTTTCAAACCTCACAATTCACACTGATTTAGAAATACCCACAGTAAAGGAACATATACATGACCTTTATAGACGAATTCATGACAGACTTCATGGACATAACAACATACTCATTAATGACATGGCCACGACTGACATACCTGGAAATACTCTCAGAAGGCTTAAAAGAAGCTGGATGAGAGATTTGCTCAAATAAATCTCTTTAACCCATGCCAGGAGGAGGTACTATTGAGTGCTAGTCTCCCACACGCATACAAGGCCTGTAATATTACAATTTCATCACATTCACTGATTGTTACCCTAATAACAAGTGTGAATCGAAATATTATAGAGGAAAAAAAAAAGTAATTTGATTATTTTAATTTTAAAAAGTAAATTATGAAAAAGAGTAGATCATAAATAGAAATAGGAATTTACAGCTGTATTTATAAATACTTTGCAGAGTTCCAGATCCTTCATGGACTGTAGCGCCTAATGTAGAAGAGAATAGAAAAATAGATCTAGCAAACGTGATTACAACGGGGTTAAAAAAAAAAAAAAAAAAAAAAAAAAAAAAAAAAAAAAAAAAAAAAAAAAAATAAAAAAAAAAAAAAAAAAAAAAAAAAAAAAAAAAAAAAAAAAAAAAAAAAAAAAAAAAAAAAAAAAAAAAAAAAAAAAAAAAAAAAAAAAAAAAAAAAAAAAAAAAAAAAAAAAAAAAAAAAAAACAAAAAAAAATCGAAAAAAAAAAAAAAAAAAAAAAAAATTACATTATTTTTTTTTCTTTTAATATAAAAGCCACTGAAGGATGCTGGTTTCAGATCTGCCTGGATCTGACGACTTTTAACGGCCAAAATACATCCTTGGGCCACTCCTTCCAAGCAAATTAGTTTTCGTATTTTTGAAAACTGATTAAAATTTTTTAATTTGTAAATAGACATCCTCTCTTCCCTTGTAATCATTTTCACAAGACACTTGAGGATACTATTTTGAGATCTGTGAGGATATAACGATTTTTATTCGTGATTGGATAGTCCGCCGTTGCTGTTCTTTTTGAAAATATAATTAATTATTACGTGTTTTACTAAAGACACTCTTTCTTCCCGTTTAATCCTTTGGATTTTGATCCTTTTGGTCACTTTCTAACATATCCGTCGAGAAGCTGGAGAAAGTTTTTACTAAATTAATACAATATATAAAAAATCTGATATTAAGAATAATGCTTTTTGTTCACTATTTCGTAATAAATAAAAATTATGGAGGTTTAGAAAAACAAATTGGATAGTAAGCAACACCATCAACTCTCAAATATATCTCACAATTTTACGTTATGAACTGTGAAGAATAACTTTTTTTTTTCTCACTAACAATGGAGAGAATATTCAAATTTCGTCTTCAGTTAGGAAACCTAAGCATAAAAAAAAAGAAAAATACGTTTTAGAAGAACAAGAGTTGCCACTATCTTGCCGAGAATTAATTAATCACTCCAAGTGCCATAAGAATTATTTAAAAGCGGAAATTTACAGAACAAATAGAAACAGAAAGAGAGGGAATCACTCCCCTACCTCAACCTTTTTAAACTGGTAAGGGTTATTTTAAATATTCATTTTAACTCTTTTTCTTAATTATACTCGTTTTAAAATTAACTCTGTAATGAGTTGCTTTTTCAACTGAGTCATAGTTTCAAATTACATGAATATTATATAACCTTCTAAAGCGCTTTCCCTGCTAGCAAATAGGGATCAGTGAATATTTTAACGAAATCACCGTAGGAGCTTCAGCAAAGCTGTTTTTATTTTAAAATTTAATTTTATATGCAATAGATTCTGATTCTCGTCGTCCATTTCCAATATAAATGTAAATTTATCAGGACGACAGCTTCAATCATTGAACACAACGGAAATTTAAATGCCAGGAATTCTCCCATATTTATTTTAGACATAATATGTTTATGCAGAACTTTTATATAATAATACTACGAAGCATTTTTGTTAAATAAACATTGATTGTACGAATAATCAACTAAATGTTTGTGTTACATATGAGGCGTAGGATTCCAAAACCAGATAAGTCTATTTTTTTTGTAAATTTTTCACAGTTGTTCGATAAAGATAAAGGTCAAATGGGATTAGGAAGGGGCCTTAGTTTTTGTATGGTCGTTTTGATTCTGGTTTAATTACTTTTGCCAGAAAACCTTTCACCTGAAGATAATCTACTATGTATTTATCAAATACCACTCACTCATTTAACACAAAATCTCAGAAACCACCGAACGGATTGAAATGAAATTTGATATGTAGCTTCCTCTAGAGCCGCAGGTGCTCACTAAGAAAGGAATTTAAAAAAATCGGCCGGGATCGCGTCTAATTCGCGAAAAACGCGATTTCTCACGCATAGGAAATTCTTTGAATAACTTGGAATTTATTTTTTTCCAGGAATTTCTTTGAACGATAACAATTATTTTCTAAGTTGTTTGTCATGTATCGGTACTACAAAGGGGTAAAATAAAAGTACTCATACAATTTTTATTGGGCAAATAATAATAAATTTGTTGTCATATGGTATACGGTGATAAGCTAAGTTAAAAAATAGGTTAGATGCCTAAACCGCACACTTTGACCACAAATTAAGTTCCATAGAGTAGTTAACAAAAAAAAATACGTTACTGGCATGTGGAAACCTTATATGGTACTTTCTGTAAACTTAAGTGGCCAGCAGACCACTTTATGCTTGATATGTACGCAAAAATAGAAGCAGAAAGACTAAACTTTATTCGAAAAAAAAAAAAATTGAGAAGCGGAGACTACATTCACTTGAAGGATGCCATAAAAAAAGCTGATGGTCTGGTGTCGGAGCTGGGTAAGATGGTAGTTCTGCCTCGAAGCTTCAATGGAGAACTGTTAAAATTTTTAAAAATTAACTTTTGCAAATAGTCAAATTTACTTATTGAAATTATTCTAAGAATAAAATTCTTTAGGTTTATTAAAGGAATAACAAATATCAGCGTTAAGCTTAACTTTTACTAATTTAAGTTGTCCTTAATCCTAATGATATTAATATATTTCATTTATATTTAATATATTTATTTTATATTGATATTAATATTATTTATTAAACCGTAGCAGAGCACGGGTGCTTTTAGCTAGTATAGTATAAAAACTATTAAAAAAACAACTGGAAATTCTGCTTGGGTGTTTTTGGAATACTGCGCCTCATACGCGCTTACTCCCGCTAACCATATATACGAAATATTTTTACTATTTTATTTCTATTAGCATTTATTATTTTATCCTAAAACAGATATATGAGGCACTGTGGGATGCTGGTCTTGCAAACACTCTTCTAAATTATATAACACTACCAGGGAAATCTGCCGAAACGTTGAGTATCATTGAAGTTGAATTTTTCATTATTAATATTTTTTCATTTGATTTTTTTGGTTTGATAGTTTATGGATTTAGAAATCCAAAATGAGTACATTAATAAACATTATTTTGACTATTCTTAAATTTTCGGACAAAAAAACAAACAACAAAACAAAACAGAAATTGTGTTATTAAACATAAGATATTAAATAATAATAATTTAAAATATTTTTTTACTCTAAATCTTGTTTTTGTATTAATCTTACTAATTAATAATTAATCACAAATAGTTTGTTAGTCGATATATGAAAATATGTGACAAAAATATAGCAATATATATATACACTTTTCAACGCAGTTTTAGATAAGGTCATGAAGGAACTTTGGAAAGTAAACACTGCAGGAGCAAAGGTAGGGACCAAACATAAGCACATCAAAGTAGAATGCCTTGCATACGCAGACGACCTAGCACTTCTGGCAGAATCAGAGGAAGAAGCAATAAATCAAATAAACACCCTAAAGGAAATAGCCGAAAAAAAAAAAACGGGCCTACAGATATCGTTCGAAAAAACGGAGCTCATGACAACGAACAAAAATTTTGGAAAGAAAGAAGTCAATACAAAATATGGTTCAGTAAATGTGACGCGAAAGTTTAAATACCTGGGAGAGACCATTTGTAACAGAGGATCAGAAAAGGAAGGTATGAAGGAAAGAGTTGCCAGACTGGAAGGACTGAGGTTCGCAACGAGTAACATCTACAATAAAAAGAATCTCTCATCAAGGCAAAGATCAAACACTACAACACTGTAGTGAAACCAGTAATTTTGTATGGAACCAAAACAATGAATCTCCCCAGTATGGAGAAACTGCTAAGAGTTGAAAGAAGAATCCTGAGAAGAATCTATAGTCCTAAGAAAACGGAGGAAGGATACAGGCTAAGGCCAAACAAGGAAATTTACAGGGAGATAAAGGATATGGAAACGGAGATAAGAACTAGGAGATTGAGGTTCTATGGTCACATGGTGAGGATGCCGAAAGAAAGATTGAATAAGAATATAATGGAAAAACTGTGGGGATACCGGAGTGCACGGGGCTGCATCAAACAACTGAAAGAGGAAACAGCAAGGTTGGAAATCAGGGACGTGGATTGCTTGGATAGAGACGACTTCAGGAAAAAGTTACAGGGGCTTGCAGTTCTTGAGGGGCCAAGGAGGACAAGTGGAGGAGTGGCTTGGAGAAGGAAGGAGGACAAGCACTCGAACTTCATAGATGAAGGAACAAGGGGTGGCTTGGAAAGATGAAGGAAAAGGGGTGGAAAAAGACCAAAAAGAAGATGATAATTGTGATATCAGGGTTAGTGCTAAATTAACAATTAAATGTGAGAAAACTGGTGCACGTGAGGTACAAGCTATCCCGAGTGACAGTCTTAATGGTCGGCACTCTAGGTTGAGCTAAATATAACTTTAGCTACCCACCGCTACAGTCGCTAGTAGCTCGTGGCTTAGGCTCAGGACTTGTAATTTATATTCCTGCGTTCGAATCATAATATTCGCGTGGTCTACAAGGCCGTTTCGCGCCCAAAAAAAAAAAAAAAAAAAAAAAAAAAAAAAAAAAAAAAAAAAAAAAAAAAATATATATATATATATATATATATATATATATATATATATATATATATATATATATATATATTAGATAATATCTATAATTTTATATTTTCATCAGTTTATAGTAATATATATAAATATATGAAATAAATAAAACGCTAAACACCAACGGTAAAAATTTTAAATGTCATAAAATGTTTTCATTACTTCCCCAGTGACGATGATATTAGTCATAGAAATTTCGTTGATTAACATGATATGATTTGGAAATGAAATTGAAAACCTTATATCATCCAAAGATTGCCCACAAAGAAAGCCCCTGGACATGACCTTATTACATCCCATATCTTAAAACTCCTTCCTTGGAAAGCCATCCTAAAATATATAACGCTGTAAACAACATTTTAAAATGTCATAAAATGTTTAGAAAAACTTATCTTAAAACGCTTGTGACGATGATTTCTCGATTTGACCGAGTATAAATATTTTACATTTACTTGATTCATTATATATTTAAATCCATTAGTGTCACAACTTGCTTCTCAATCCATTCCAGATAACCCTCCGAGGCGCCTGAAAAGAAGATGTTTATATATTTTTTATAATATATGTATTGATATTTTCAATCATATTAAATTTTTAATTTATGCTAGTATATTTTTGGATAGTGATCACAATGACATGATAAAACTCGAAAAAGAAAATAAAGATTTTATTGGAAGTTTAATTGAAACCCTCTATTTAGTGTCTAGTGTTCGATTAAACCTTTATTGCTACATTTAGTGGGCATTCCATCTACTTTTTTTAAAATCCCATTTGGATTTCCAATGATGGCACTTTAGATTCAGAGGAGATAGCTTCTAAAACTTTTATTCAGAAATAAACGATCTTTTTTTTTAATCAATTAGTGAGTTATTGGAAGCCACATTACCTGTTTATTTATCAATCATTAGTAATTGTTATTTTTAGTATAGAAAAAGAAAATCACTATTAAATTTTGTTGAGCAGGTCCATTATTGTGAGACATGCAAGATTTGTTTCGAAAAAAATATTTTAATTAATTTCCACACATAAGTTCAAATTACACTGCTTTATTAAGGACTATTCTTCACAATATTTTGATTATTATAATAACAATTTGTAATCACAAATAATCACTCTAAGTTTTTTATTTATGAATATTTCTCTATTATTGGAGAATAAGATCAATTATTGAAGTAAGACAGCTGTTTACAAGCCAGATATTGTTTCTATAATCAAAGCACGGTTTGGCAACAGAAGTGAGCTACCGATTAATTGTGGTACCTATGATACTATTATCATAAGAAAATGTAGAGCTAGGATAGTCCGTTTTGGGAGAGGGGTCTGGTTTAGGGTATTCCCTTCTTTATTTATAATAAGATGCTGATATGGACATTATTGGGAGATCAAAAGCTACAGTGGAAGAAGCCTTTCTTGCTGTTGTTAAATACAAAAAACCAAATATACGATTGCTGGTAAACAAGACGGTACCAAGGAAAGTTTGGTTGAAATCGGTAATTACTCTTTCGAACGAGTTGAGGAATTTGTGTACCTCGGGCCTCAGGACAGTGCCATTAGCGATAACATCAGCCGACAGGTGTTACTTTGGACTGTGTCGGCACTTGATAGTTCACTATCAAGATCTACAAAAACAACATTATACAAGACCCCGATCCGACCAGTGCTAACCTATGCCTCAGAAACTTGGGATTTTCGAAGTCAGATGAAAAGGATCTCCAAACGTTTGAGAGAAATATACTAAGACGCATTTACGGCCCAGTAAAGGATGGTTCAGCTCGGTGAAGAAGCACGAACAAGGAAGTGTACTC
The DNA here is from genome assembly GCA_003667255.2 of Euschistus heros. Taxonomy (NCBI): domain Eukaryota; kingdom Metazoa; phylum Arthropoda; class Insecta; order Hemiptera; family Pentatomidae; genus Euschistus; species Euschistus heros. The sequence continues at coordinate 5,096,707 of RCWM02000016.1, read as the reverse complement.
GCTGATTGGTGAGCCTGATGTTACCAAAATTGTGAGGATTGGTAGGCTCCGCTGGGCAGGCCATGTAGCCAGGCTGCGGACAGATGAGATCCCAAATAAACTTTTGATGAGCACCTCCATGGAACACAGCCGAGAGGTCGCCCTAAGCTTCGATGGGAGCATAGTGTGGAAAAGAGCACTGAACTACCGAAAAACCAGAAGCTGCTCCATGACCATGATGCGTGGAGAAAAATAATCCCATAGGTTTTGAGGCCATATGCGTGGAGACACCTCCCATAGGGAGTATCCCGAAAACAGTTCTATACAATAAGGTTCCAAGGAATCGTCAAAAGCTTGCCGGAGTAATCAGAAATCGAGCTGTTGACGTGATGAGTAAGCTTGAATGGGGTTCGACCAATAATAAATAAAAAAAAGAAAATAAAACTTTAGTAATTACACTTATTTTTTTTAATACCGATGAAATTCGGTTTCCCGGGATGTATAAATTGGATTTTAACTTATTCCCCTGGTAAATACAAAGTTATTCATTTTAAATATACTGCGATATAAAATTATGTTTCCATCTATACCGTTCAGAACATGGATAAATCGAAAAGGTTTTTTTTATAGAGACTGATTTACATGCCTGAACCTCTTGTGGATTTAGATAGAAGAGTGCAATGAACTGAAGGCAGCGCTAACGTTGTTCGCAACAAGGCCCTTGGTGGCTCGTCCTCGGGGGATTTTGCCCCGAATAATCTCATTGAGCCCTAACAAGGACTTGACTTAATCAAATTCGTTCGTTTACTTAGGCTTTTTCATTTTCTCACTTTTTTTAAATTGGTCATTCTCTGGATTTCGCAACGGTCCTATTAGCAAGGAACTTAGTTGCAGACATTTTTTTTATCGTATAGACATAACAAGAAATAATGATTATAATTAAATTATATTACATTATTTTGGGAATGACTTTACCTCTTTTCTTTCAATTATCTATCGGTCAATTTTTATCTAATATATGTATTATCTGAAAAGAAATACTATAAAATGAAGTTATGTTAAAATATGTTTTAAATATATATTTATTGATATTTACAACTATATAAAATGTATACATTAAGCGAATGTGTGGAAAGCAATTACAATTGCGTGTCAATAAATTGTAAAAACTAATTACAAGTAGCAAATAAAAGTTAAACACAGGAAGGTCTCTCTAGGTTACATTCTATTCAGAGCATTAGTAAGTTGAGAGCAGTCCCCTTCCTATTCAGAGTGATAGCAAGTTGAGAGACAAGTTGATTTGAGTGGTTATGGAGTTTACTGTAAAGAGATAGGTATCTGGTTTAGGCTAAAACATATGGAACATTAAGATTTTTGTAGGTAAGTTTACCTGTGGCCGATTTGAACATTGCAGGTTCTTAGAAGGATTTTTGAATGTAAGCTCAGCTCCGTATATCCAAATAGGTCTAATCACTGTCATGTGAATGTTTTTGTAATAAATCGCTAGATTTGAACGTCTGTTTAGTAAATGTTAAAGAAGTCAAAAACGACTAGCAGTTTCTTGTCGATTTAGTCTTGTATGTGGATACCAAGTATCCAATCCAGATGGAGATATATCAGATTTGGTCAACATGAATAGTGGAAAATCAATATCGGGTGATGGACAAGAAGTCGTAGATTTATTACGGAGGGTAAAGGTTTTTTGATGTGATTTGATGTATGTCATGAACAGGGATCGGATTCGTATGTATTTACATATTTTTTTCTAGGCAATTTTCAGACGTTTTTCAACTAGAAGAGTTCATATTGACACTTTTCAAGCCGTTTGAGCCTACTTTTATTTCACATATTTCCACATATTTGGATGTTATTGCATATTTATACATATTTGATCGAAATAAATACATATTTCCACATATTTGGGGACAATACATTCCACCTATGGGAAAAATTGTAGAAATTGGCCAACTTGCGGCTTAATTCCAACACTATTAGTTCGATCCCAAATTCCTTCTTTTTTATCTCAAAGCTGGTTAAATTTACTATTAGATCCTATATATTTATATTCAATCTTGTGAAACACCCACGCCAGCAAGTTAAATGTGTGTGTTTTGACAATTATGACAAGCTCAGTGGGCTGGCTTGGGTATTTCATGGGATTAAATATAAATTATATTTATATGACCAAATTGTAAATTTAATCAACTTTGAGATGAAAAAAAGAAATTTGATATCGGAGAAATAGTTTTGGATTCATAGTGAAAAATATCCATAAAAAACGTGATTCACAAAATAACAGGAATTGAATCGTTCTGGTATGTTTATTTTATAAGACCTAATTTAAACTTTATATATGACGCCTAATAGTATATTTTACTAGCTTTTAGAAGAAAAAAGTAATTTTAGATCTGACTAAAAGTTTTGGAGTTATAGCCTAAAGAGTACGACAGATCATCGTCGCTTTACGTTCCAACATTTGAAATTCCATGTGGTTGCAAACAATTTCGCAGAGAGAAGTTTTAAAAATTGAAAATTTAACACATCTTTTATTATTATATACTGTAAAAATGTTCTTTAGTTGTATAAATCATTATAACTAGTAAAAAAAATTCTTTTGTTCCTAAAAATTATTATAAGTTGTAAAAAAATGCTTTTGTTCCTAATAATTATTATAAATTGTAAAAGTGTTCTTTTGTTGTATATATCATTATAACATGAAAAAAAAAATCCATTTTCATAAAAAAATGTCCATTTTACTTAAATTTTTCTGAAAATATTTTAAGAAAATCACATATTTAACGAAATTAAATAAATGAATATTTTAATTAAATATTTGGCATTTTTAAATACATAAAAATCCGATCCCTAGCCATAAATATGAATTTATAATCAGGGAAATGTACTAGTGAAATAAACAAAATTGCCTGCCAGATGTAAGGAAAAATATAGCTAGCGGAAAACTATAAACATTTTTTGTAGCCCTTTTAGAATATCCTTTCTTTTTTTTTCTTTTTTTTTTTCCTTTTGTATTTTTACTCAAAACATTAATCCTTATGTATTCATAACAATGTAATGTTTTTACAAAATAGTCTGAAAAAGTTACTTGAATTTCCTGAAATATTTAATGGTGTTCCAGTGAAGTTGGTAACTTAAGCTGCTAATGGTTAGCAGGTATTTTTCCTCCCACCCCTTTATGCTTTGAGACCCAATAACATCCAATCAGGGCTCCGTTGACGTTACTCATTAACGACATCCTTTATAGATTCGATATAAAAAAGTCCTTAATACTAAATTCTACATTTTATCCACCAATATACAAGGTTTTTTCTGAACATTGTTCGAATCCTGTGTAAATGTATTAGTTTCTTGGACTTTCATATTTCACTCCATATGACCACATTATGGACTACAGGAACTAACTGATATACTTTATTAGTTTTTATTACTTGTTTATTTGTGTTGAATATTTGTTTATTTTCGAAATTTTCAATCATAAATTATTATTCATTAATTCAAGTATAATTTTCATATTTCTCTAGTACAATCAGCGAATGAAAAGTGAATACAGACAAACATGATTTAATTGACAATTAATTGGAAGGTTATTTAGATGGACCAGTCAATGTGATTAAACAATAAGTATTGTAAAAAACTAATAAGACATTGTTTTTAACTATAAAATGTTTCAGCCATATATTTAATGGACACCATTAGGGCAGAAGGACAAAATAATATCCCCCAAAAGTTAGAAAATTAAATATGATCTTTTTTTTATTTTCAACATTAGTTATTTTCAATCCCATTGACTGATCCCTTTCAGTATCCATCCAGTTATTAAAACAATCTGTTTGATTAAACCAGAAGTGTAAAATCTAGTGACGATTCTCTTTTATTTTTATCCCGTTTTCATTTTTAATTTATATGAACTAAAGGTTTCAAAAATTTAAGACGAGAAATCAGGTGAGTACTAAACCTGAAGATATCTAACAAATATATGTAATATATCGTATATGTGTATATACATCGTAGAAGGGGGAGTGGCTAGGTAGGTTAAACTTTTGAGATTTTTACCTTGGTGTTTCCCCTATGACTTATTGGATTTTTCCGTTCCGTTTCCCATTGGAAATAAATTTAAAATGGTGCTATTGGAAAATTTTATCTGATCATTTAAACAAAAATCTGGATGGGTGTTAAACGATTTTATTATTTCTTTTTAATTTTAAACGATTTTATGAATTTATGAATATTTCATTATTATTTGTTTATACTGTGTTTACACTGTAAACGACAATATATACTTAACTGATAATATGTGTCTTTATTGTTTCCATCAACTAAAAGATTATGGGAATCATAATACTGAGGAGAATTTTTTTTTTTTTTTCGATTACTTTTATTAGAATAGCAAGGCTACCCAAATATCAGTAACACCTGTGTTAAATGCAAATTACACACAGGTACTGGACCACATCAAAACAAATTACAGAATATTTCTAGACAAGCTATATGACTATATATCTAAACAGACTTATACAATAAGTATTCCTCACAATACGTACCGGAATCTAAAAAAAGAGCTGAATGAGTGACCTTTATAATTAAGAAACAACCTTAAATAATGTCAGGAGGAGGTACCGATGGGTATTGGTCTCTCTCATGTTTAACATGGCTTATTTATTATATTTTTTTCAGCACATTAGCAGGTTGTTTTCATTAGAACAATTTAAAAAATTTGTATTTTGGACTTTTGCATTATATTGGTAACACCAGATGCCCTATTTTGTTTTTATTCGCCTAATGGTCTAGGCTATACGGCTAATACAGAAATGGATGTCGTTTTGTGAATCATTGTGGAAAATATTCTATACTTTCAATTGCATTTTCCTAAAATACGATTTTTGTACTCAAGACACTATTCACTGGTGCCACACATAGATTTATAGCAAATTGCCGACTAACCAAGTCTAGATTATTTATAACTTATATTTATTCATTTCCTTACTACAGGTTATTTTCTCTTATAGGTTTTTAATAATAGCCTGTTAATGTACTATATCAAGGGTAGTAAATTAAGGCTAGTGTAATTTTCGTCAATGACTTTCGAAAGTTTCAGTTTCTATCATTTTTTTTTCTGCCATAATAAAGTTTATTCAGAAGTTCAAACGCCCATTAAATAATAATTAGAAAAGTGATTTCAAGATCAAAATGACTACTCTATAGACTGATTACTAGTTATATACTTTTTTTTCTTAATTAAAGTTTCTCCTTTATTGATGAAATTTTCACATTTACTTTCACAGTTGAAATGAAAGAGTTTCCATCATAAATTTGTTTGCTTGATATTCCAATGTCGAAGCGGCCTTCTGGTAAATATTTTAGCCACCCCTCATCAATCTTTGACATAAATAAATACTATGGCTTAGATTTACAAATAAAAAAAATATTTTTGAAACTTTTCATACAGTTGTATATTTTCATCCCTTTTTGTTCTTTGAATTCAACAGTTTAAGTATAATAAAAATGAAACAAAATTAGTTTTAAGCAGTAGGTCATATCTTTGAAAAAATAAGGGTTACATCATAAGTTAATAACAAATTAATACTTATTTATTATGTGTTTGATCAGTACTTATTGTTGAGTTATTTCTTCATGAAAGAAACCCAGAAATAAAGCAGTTTCAGTGACATTATAAGAAAGGATACCTGATGGAGGAATGTATTTTAGCGAGTCCTACCCAGATATGAATAATATATCTACGTTTAGTCAGGCCTTTCGAGTGTCAGCGGCAGGCGGGGCCTCTACTTTGTTACTTAGAGGTAAAATACCTCTTTCGAACCTGGAAATAACTGTTTAAGGATTCGTTGCACAAATTCGTAATTTCGGAACCGCGGAGTTGTTGAAGTTATTTAGTTGATATACTTGCTTCTCATACGATTCCAGATAACCCTCCGAAGTTTTTGAAAAGAAGAGGACCTAGGGACTTTCTAATGAGAAACATTTATTGAAGTGCTATCAGCAGGTAGTGCTTCACATCTTATTGGCATATCATTGTAATCATTTTACAGCATAATTATTATTGTATCAATTGTGTACAGTTGTATAATCTTAATATATATAAATTACGTGTCGCTGTCTTGGGGCAGGCTGACACCTAATCTACTAAACCGATTTTAATCAGATTTACACACCGTGTGCAATTTGATCCAACAAAAAAGATAGGATAGCTTATATCTTAATTTATAGTCGCAATATTATTATATCTGCAAGTAACAATTATCTCTTAGCTCTATACGATTCTAACATATGGCGGTATAAGGTTATACTATTATATAAAAGGACAAGCAAATTTTCGTTTGTGATCACTAACCGCCAAAAACTACTGAACCAATCTCTACCAAATTTTGACTACATCATCTTTATAGTTCAAGGATGGTTTAGCAATAGTAAAATCTAATGATTTTCAACTAATTCTTTATTGAAAAATGAATAATAAGTGGATAAAAGTGAAGTTCAAGAATGGTGGCAATTGCCATCTACACGAAAGGTTAAAGGTACAGTGTTACATAGAGCTGGACATTGATAATAAAATTAAATTTTTTTCAATTATATTGTTATTAAAACAGTTACATGGAGTGAAATATACCAAATTTTAACTAGATAATTTTCATAGTTCTAGGTTTAGCAACAATAAAAATTTAAATGTACAATGTTGAGTGTTAGAAACGGGTTTTGCCACACTATCACATACTTTTATGGTTAGAAATTAAAATCCAAACAGATCAAATCAATAACATTATTTCTGTCGAATGAAAACTATTAAACATCAAAATGCCGATCCTCAGCTGTTTAATATTGTGTGTAAAAATATGAACTTTGAACCTTTAGTTGTAAGGACTGATAATGCAGTCCATTATATGCAGCAGTTTCTCAATGGTCTCTGTCTATCTGCATTACCAACTCATATATTAAATTTGAAAATTTAATGTCTAAATATGCTTTCAAACACCTAATCAATCTAAATTTAACCAAGTTAAAAATGACTGCTATGCGTGAAAATATCATTGAAGACATAATGCTCAATTGCACACTTAAATACAAGATTTTTATAAAAAAAAACAAATGAAGCTTCAATTATTAGATAACATTCTCTATTTACTTATAAGCGCGAGCGAAGCCGCAACAGGGGATGCTAGTATAATATAATATTTTTCACTTGTATTGTATTCCTATATAAATATATACTGTATTTTCTCTTTTTTTTTTTTGTTATTTTGTTTTATCCGCGCTTGTCATTTCTTTATGAGTATCTCATATGATCTTATTTTAAAATAGAGTTTACAAATAAAACGCTAAAAGTTTGTCTTAAAAATGTACATTCAGAAATGTTACTTAATCAAGTAAAATACTGTAAATTATTACTCTTTATTTATGTCCATACCTTCCTATTTATGGTTATTGTTAGATTTCACTGAACAAAAACTTGAATAAATATAAAAAAATAAATAAATATAAATATATGCTAGGGCATTTGTTCAAAAAAAAGAAAAAAGAAAAAAAAAAATTCTATCACGCCACTAAAGCAAACAAGATAAGTGTAATCACTGACGTGGGCTTTATGTTAACATTGATTTCTCGGAGGGCGATACTTAAATGTATAAAAATTACGGGCCATCATTTTTTCAAGCCTAACGAGTAACTATTAGCGATTGATTTCCTGGAGCTTTTCCTTACCTGTTATTATTCATTTATTACAAACATCAATATTTTGTTCTGATGTCATTGGATACCAACGGTTTTGTGTGAGGATATGTTGCAGAAGAAACATTTCGTTTCTCTAGCACTGTTGGCATCTTATTGTTGGATGTGAGATGTCATCTTTTACATATGTACATATATATATATATATATATATATATATATATATATATATATATATATATATATATATATACACATATGTATAATTTCAATGTAAGGATTACACATATAATTCTTTTTCATATTATTGCTTACTATCGTTTATTACTTTCATACATCTTCAATATGATTTCAATTGACATTCATACATCAATGTACCATATGATGATGATTAACCCAAACCAGATACTTATCCTTTTATAGTAAACTCCTGAACCTCCGGGCCGGACCAAATTTAGCAGCGGCTGAGGGTTCAGTTTTCAGCTGAAAACCAACTGCTTATTATAGGGCTGTATCTCAAATTATAATTACCATTTCTGTTGTATACTTATATTTCATGCATTAACAACATTCAGTGAATTTTCATACAGAACATCCTTTTTTTATCTTACACATAAATTAACTCTTATGAATTAAAAACCAATTACCATGGCAATATTCAAAAAGCTACAGTTTAATAATAACATCAATTTAATAATCAATAAATGAGATTTATACTGAAAAAATATCATTAGAGCGCACTCAAATATCAATAGATAACAACTTAATAAATAGTCTACAACGTTGATTATTTTAAATTTATGTCGCAACTAAAATTCACAAACTAGTGGCGGGTATGACGATTTCAAATGGTTTTGTTCGCTGTCGTTACATAATTCATAGGCCTTAGAGACTGTCCCACTGAGACGAATGGCCAATCTAGGAAGAAAAAAGTATAATCAAAATTAATGAAACCATTGTGTTAGGTGAAAAGGGAAGATGACTATAGAACATTATCAGAGGTTCTTTGGATTTCAATGTAAAAACAACGATGTAAATAGTATCTAACTCGACAGGTCACATTTTGTTTAAACTATACATTCTGTCAATTGAGATTTGTGTAACATCGTATTGATATTTTTTCATTGTTATTTTGTAGTTAGTAAATATGGACGATCGTTATACAAGTAAGTCGTTCTGCAAATAATTACTTAATAATTAGACCCATAATATAATATTTTTTGACGTGCTGTAAGCTAAACAATTTTTTAAACTAAAAGCATTCTTAACTAATAGGCAACCCAAAATACCTCTGTGAAATCCATGGTAAATATTTTTAGAAGGCATATTTGATACATTGAGGCATATTTTATTGGATGTCCGATAAACATCAAACATTTAGCTGCTTTTGTATACTTTCTTTTTATAGGGAAATTTCAATTCCGCGAAGGGAAGTTTTTAGTATTTGTCAAAACTGTAAGGGTAAGGTTTTGATAGTTATTATTATATTGTAACAATTTGAACTAGAAGTTAATTTTCCAATATCTTCAGCTATAGGTAGTTACGAAAATTAAAAAGGAAATGATAAGATGCTGGAAAATCCCAAAAAATCGAATTACATTTTATTGACATCCGATCATCAAGGTGATTGAGAAATTTCTTTTATAACACAAAAAGGTGTTGTATACATTGATTAAGTTATGTATACGAAAATGCATAAGAATGAATGAATATATGCATTTTTTTACATATGTATTGCATTTTTATTTAGAGAAAAAATCAGTATCTTTAGCTTGTTTTATACAAAGCATTTATTTTCTAATATCATAGTTACTATGCATTTCTTTTCTAATATCAGTTACTATTGCCCATAGTAAGATAATTTTACTTTAATTGGCGTTCTGCTGAAGTTTTTTAATCAAGAGTTTTTTTGTTGTTTTTTTTCCTCGATTTTTCATTACTTCTTATTTAAATGGAAACAAAATAACAACTGAGTGAATAGTTTTGTTCGGTGGGTAAATAGTAGGAGTTTCATAGAAGGAGTTTAAAACATTACCTTTCCGCTATGGATTAGTACACAGTTACTGAATACATCTCATTCATACCAAAAAAAGCTTTCCTTGACTTTCCATTCATTATTTTTTATGTAGTTAAAAATTGGTACAGATTAGTTCCGTAGGTTTTTCTGTTAGTGACCACAAAGGAAAAATGGCTTGTCCTTTTATATCATAGTATAGATAAAACATTGAGCAAATGTAGCAATTTAACAATAGTAACAAGCAATCAACAATTAATTTCAATAAGAAAAAAATAAAATTAAGACATTATGCATAAATTAAATAATTACGGCAGTTTTCTCAGTGTAAACATCCTGGATATTTACTATTGGTGCTTGTGACCAGACATTATCTTAGACTTGTCGTAATAATACAATAATAAAAAAAACGACACTGTTGGCCTCAACAACTCCACAACCATTCAAATCCAATAGTATCTCAACTTGTTTCCAACTCTAATCCAGAAAATCCTCTGAGGCGTCTAAAAATAAAATGATCTTGGGATCTACTAATATAGCATTTTTATTGAAGTGCAACCAATGGGTAGTTGCTTTACAAGCAATTGACATGTTATAATGAGCATTTTCTTTAAATTTACGAGTTGTATTTTTATTTTATTATATACAGTAGTATAGTTGAATAAAACACTAATAAAAAAAATATATGCTAATACTTAAAACTTTTATATTGACTTTTGAGTTTTAAATTATCAAGATTCGACTGATATAATCGATTGATTTTTAGAACTTATTTTAATAGTTATGGAATGTTATAAGTAGATTTTTAAAAGCAATATTATTTCTGAAAATATAAAGACAAATTATAATTGTAACCTAAATGAAAGATAATAATACAGTTTTCTTTACTTTTTAAAATCTTTGATCAAAGGTTGTTTTTTTTTTCCTTTTTTATCCAAGAAAGTTTTAAGAAATAATTACTGAGGGCGACCGTATTGAAAGCATTAAATAAAATCGAAGCTGTTTAAAAAATAAAACAATGGCTTTCAGTTAAGAGGAGGGTCTCAGTAAGATGGAGGGGGGGGGGGTGAAGCCTTAAAGTATTAAAGGAGTGCTTTCAAAACCCATACTTACCTTCAGGAAATATTTAGCAGGGCTCTATGAAATACCGTTGTGTTTTGTCGTTGGTCACTGTGTTTTGGACCATTAACTTTGTCTTAGGCTAAGCTCCAGTATTCTTTTAGAAGGTTTTAATTTTTACAAGTGATTTCAATAAGTCTCTGAATCAATACCAGTTTCGAGCACTTTCGTGAAAAATGTAGAAATTCATTGGCTAGCAATTGGGAAACTAAAAGGAGTAAAAAGTAACGTTGTTCACCATTAAAAAATTACCAAGAATAAAAAACAAAAGGAAATGGCTAGGAGCATATAAGGGCTCTTTATCTGAGGAAGCATATGAAACATATTCCAGGCTTTATTGTACGCAGATGACGTCCTAATGGCAGCAGAAACTATAGCAAGCTATACTCGAATGACAAGAGGGATCAAGTAATGGTTTCTCCATGAACACAACAAAGAATAGGTGACTGCATTAGGAGTCCTATTCAATGAATATAATTCGCTCTTCCGGTCCAACAATGACGTAACTGCGGAAAGGTAAAACATATTACTAAGATTAATACATCAGAAGTGCTCCAGCAAGGTTAATATATCCGAAGAAACATCCGCTGCAGTGTAGTCTGGCAAATCCACAACTTTATATGAATATTACTCATACCTTTAATGTTGGTTGATAGTATTTAATATAATTTTCTCGCTTCTCCTGTAAGTTTCTATTTTTTTCAGTTGCGTCTGTATTCTAGCAGATGAGCGATATGACCCTTGAAAAAAAAAATTATGATATTACTTCTTTGGGTTTTATCACATTTAGGAATGGAAAAGTCGATGACAATGTCAACCATAGGATCAGGAGGACCAAGGATAGATCTTTCAAATCTGTAACTCCGTCTTTAAAATAAGGGTATATAAATTAAGGTACTTTTGAACTTTGTTATATGGTACTGACTTAAGAAACAAGACAGACTTAAAAATACAATTACCACAGCTGAAATAAGATATTTCCAAAGAGTAAAGGGAAAAACAAAACGATGATGCATATGATTATTGAGGAGAGTTAGGCGTCGAGCCACAGAGAAAAATTCCGAAAAGACAGCTTGAATGGCATGGTCATTTCTGCAGAATGAGACATATATATAAAACCTAAAAGGTTCTATGAAGCCGGTCAATGAGATAAAAGACCTAAGGGTAGACCTCGACTGTTGTAAGAAGACCATATGTGAAGGTCAGGACAATCGCAAGGCGATTCGATAGGAGATATGAAGGCAATCGCCAGAGAACGATATGCTAGGCTGTGACGGCTAGGTACACCCCCACGATGATGAGGAAGGAAAAGTAGAATTAAATGTATTTTAAAAAGCATTTACTCCTCTTTATTTTTTGTAAAAAAATGTGACATATTTCGGGAAACAAGGTCCCATCATCAGACTGAAACAGTATTCACAAATCACTATAATCATTCCCTAACATCAAAACAATACAATTCTAATTTCGATTAAGCAACATTATAAATCATTTTAAATTTACCTTTTAAAACTTTCTCTTGGTGTTAACACATCGTGTCAGTGTCATTTACATGGCCAATAAAATAACTCTTCTACTCTAAGGGTAAAGGGTCAATCCTAATCTTAACTATTGTTATTAGTACTAAGTTGGCCAATCTTATATTATTAATTTGTTAATTATACCAGCATATATTGATCCTATTTTATCTGTGTCCGTTTTATAGTTTATTGCATTATTAATTGTTTTATTATATGGCTTCTTTTATTTTTCTATAATGTGTTTTGGTTTCGTGTTGCAAGATTTTAACGCTATCAAAATTGACTTTGTGGTTCAGTTATTGTGCGTGTTCTAATAGGGCTGTTTTATTACTGTTTGATTTGCTTATATTTTTAGTGTCATATTTATGCTGATTAATTTTTTTTTATAAATTCTGCTTAGTTCTCCAATATAATGTTTATTACAATGTAAGCAGTCAATTTTATATGTGACATCTTTCTTATTTATATGTTCTATTTCGTTTGTGTTATTATATTTTTTATTTTATTTGTATTATATAATGCAATGTCTATTTTAAAATTTTAATTTTTTAATTTCTTGATTACATTTTGAGTTAATTTGGGTATATATTTTAATCTTTTATATTTCTTAATATATATTGCATTGTTTATATGTTTTGTTATTTTTTCATTATTTTTATCACTTTGATCTATTTTTTCTATTTTAATTTCGTTATTCCCTGTATTGCCATACAATATTAGAAAAGAAGAATATTATGTGTAAATTTTGAATGGTATTCCTATGTATGTGGACATATTCTTATGTATTCCAGTGGTTTTTTTATCAAGTCAGTGTTTATTCCGCATTCAAGATTTAAATTAGCTTCCACTACACGTCATAGGATTTTCTCTATAACCGTTGTCATAGAGATAATGTTGATATATTTTTCATCAAGTTCTTTAGTCTCTAGCTGATATATTTTAGTTTTTTGATTAGTTACTTTTTGCTAATATCTGACAAGCGTTTGCTAGAATAATCAATTTTCTAAATACAATACAATTGAAACAAAGTGACTAAGTTATAATTGGGAAGAAAAAGTGGACTGATTTCCAGCTTTGAGTAATAATCTTTGTAAAAATGGCGGGTGAGAGCAACCTCATCGGTGAAATCAACAACACAACAAAATTTATTTTCATATATAAATATTTTTTTTGCATTGAAAAGATGGGTTTTATAATAGGTTATACGATTTTTTTCTTTTTTTTTTTTTTTTTTTTTTTTTTTTTTTTTTTTTTTTTTTTTTTTTTTTTTTTTTTTTTTTTTTTTTTTTTTTTTTTTTTTTTTTTTTTTTTTTTTTTTTTTTTTTTTTTTTGGCAGATATTGATTTTATATCACTTTTTAAAATTTATAACTGGCATTTTTGTAAGTTTAAGTTCTAGTCTGAGTTGTCTTATAAATTGTGGAACTACTCACCACTTCTATTACAATTTATTTATTCAATAACTAGTTTCGAACATACATTAGCAGTTCTACAGAGGCAAAATTCAAGGGCTATTGAAATATATGAGGACCTAGAGCAGAGGTCCTGATATCAATTAGAAGCCCTAGCACTTCGCTTCGTTAGAACTTATGGTAAATCTTTAACTTTCCTTCATTCACCTCATAATTCATAATTATTCACCACTTATTTCGGAATTTTTATATTTTATTAATTATGTTTTATCAAACCTAATTGCACTGATACTTCTACATCTTCTTAGGTGATTATAAGTACACCAAAAATAATTGAAAATTCTGCCCTGTAAACCTCAATATAAAAAATATTAACGAATTTTTTAAACAAATAGCAATTATTTGAAATACTTTTAATCAAACGTCGCATTCTTCTTCCGTAAATAAAGAACGGAATTCAGCAAAGTTCAAGTTTTTAATAAGTTCTTTTTAATATATTACAAGAAACGGCTGAAGTGAATAGCTGATGAATTAAAGTCTTCTCCGCCGGCTAAAGGCTTTTGGGATCTTCTCCAAGAAGTCGAACCTTCAAACTTAAATTAGTTCCTAGTTTCCGCTCAATTTATTTTTCAATAAGGTAAAAAAAAATTCTAATTGACCAAACTTTTCTGTTGGATTGAAAGCTGATGGCTCAAGATTTATTGACAAACCGCCACGAGGCCATTAATCAAAATACTTTATAGTTAAGAACATCAGAAGAAGAAAAAGAAACGTTGTAATTCAGGGAAGTTTTACTATTTGTTTAAGTTATGAATACTAAGGAATTACTGTCAAAGAAAAAATTTAACTTGCCTCGGTATACCTTAAATAAGATGCATGAGGTAACTAAGACTAATTTATAAGAGAAAATTTACGATTTTTTTAATTTTATCTCTCAACATATTAGGCGTTACCTTCTATTATGACTAACATGTATCAACAAACGTTTAACTCATGTGCTATTAAAACGTCTAAATGGTCTTATCCTAAACGTAAAAAAGAAAAATAATGTTATACATGAGAAGGAATACCACTCAATGGTAATTTTACAGCTATAAAAAATTACAAGTCGCCAACTTTTATTAGTTTACTAGCATATAAACTGTAATAATTGTGGTATAGAATTCTAAAACCATTTTTTAATATGGTTTTTACTATATTATCTTTAGGTGGAAGGTTTTCTTCCAAAATTAATTAACTCACATAGGCGACGCCCACACAAAAAATAAGGCCTCTTCCTAATCCAGCCAGACCTTTACCTTTATCGACCAGATGTGAAAATTAAAAAAAAATGGACTGGGCTGGATTTGGAATTCTATGCCTCAATTCTTCTTATGATTAAGGTGTTGTGTTCATGTTATGTACACTGTTGGTGTATGTTAGGCAGTAAGAAGCGTTATTTTACTAAAGAAGATAGGGAATGATCTGTTTTAAAAGTTTATATTAATACTAACATCCCTCGTCGCGGTTTCACCCGCTCTGATGAGTAGAGAACTTTACGTTAAAAACCTTGTATAGAAGTATGCAATTGAGCATTATTTCCTCAATGATATTTTCATGTATAAATAAGCATAATATGATAAGAGCATAATTTGACATCTAATTTTTAATTTTAATGTAAGAGTTGGTAAACCAGATGGACAGAGACTATTAAGAAACTCTTGTGGATAATGGACCTAATAATCAGTGCAGTGAATGACCCATGAATCATATTTTTTACACACAATATCAAACAGCAAAGGACCGACATTTTGTATTGATTAAAATTTTATTTGGCAGAAATAATTTTATTGATTTCATCAAGTTAGGTTCTAATTTCTAACCATAAAATTACATAACTGTGGGGCAACTTACGTTTCTGACATCCAATTTTGTTCATTTAAATTATGATTGTAGTACATCTAAACCTTCCTAGAACTATGTATATGACATAGATTTGGAACGGATGGGATAAGCAGTTTTACCATTGTGGACTATATTGCGGAATATTAACCAAATATCTATTTTCAAACTTCAAACAATGCACAATTTCTTGCTGCACATAACACCTTATCTCTGTAACCTCTCTTGAATGGAGCTCGCCACCTATCGGTCAAATCTTAAACTTCTCTGCGCACCACATATTTATCACGTTTCTAACAAAATTTTAATTGAAAATATGTAAATTTTATTATTGTAAAACCTTCCTTGAACTATGAAGATGATATAGTTAAAATTTGGTACGGATTGGTTTAGTAGTTTTCGCGGTTAGTGACTACAAACGAAAAATGGCTTGTTTTTTTTATATAATAGTATAGCTATAGATAATAAATATGATATGAATATCAAATTGATGATGTTTTAAATGTTGAAACTGTTAAGCCTTTCAATAACTGAAACTAAATAGAAGAGACGACTAATTTACCAATTTCAATCCTTCCATATTATACTTCTCAATTAAATAAAGGAGCTATTGAGATATATTTAAAAATTTTAAATTTAAACATTTTAAATCTTTGTATATTGAAGGACCGAATTTTTGGGAAGCATAACAGCGAAAGTGTTTAGGTTATTAGCAATAAACATCAGGTTCTGCTTATATTTTAATGTGACGGTTAAGTGGTTTGCTTGACTGAGCTTATTTATGTCAAGAAGGCGAGTTGACCTACTTATTCATGCATTTAAAACCCTGAACATAGATGAATACAAATTGTCTATTTACTGAAGATCTATGCATGGTAACAACCTTTATGATAATAGTCTATTTTATAGCCTTTTCAATGCCCCGTATCGGCACCGTTCTTCATGAATTATCTCTCATCGCTGATACATTTAAAGAAAATTATTGTAATCTCTGAAACCTACCAAATCGAAGGAGCAGTACCTATTTTTCAAGGAGAGTTGGGTTCGATCAAACCGACATTATTTCTTAAGATGAGAATCGATAGTTATCGATTGGATAACTAGCCACGAGCTCAAACTCCATTAACCCGAACCGCTAGGCCAGAACTTACAGCCCACTAGGCCGGAAGGTGCACGCCTCGTGGTTCAACTATTATTACAGCTAACAGAAAATCGCTAAACTTTAACAAACCTAAATCGCATAGGTTGCATTTTATATTTTAACGTAGAGATGCATTGAGTTTCAATTATTTATGATCATTTTATTCGATCGTCACTCGAAGATTCCAACACCAAGTTAGTTAGTCACCATAGTTCTTGTAACCATATATCACAATTAATAACACACCATAATCACTATTAATAAAACAACATAATCACTATTAATAACACGATATGAGATAATTGTAGACCACTGATTGAATATGTCACGTCTTTGACCTAATAAAGGCTATAATACGAAATATACATAGTTTTATAACGTACTTAATCTTTGGTTTGCATTGGTGTAAATTTGTATTCTTTAAATATTTCATACAATATGAGATATTAAGCTAAATTACCTTATGTTTATGTATAGATAAAATAGTAACCTAACAACTAAATTAACCAATGCCGTGCTATACATTAGCCAAAGATACCAATACCTTGAAATAATTGTGTTAATTCAACTAGTCACTTGTTTTTCATTAGTATTTGAATTTTACGAGTCTTTTGTAAGGCTTAATCAACAAGTAATGTTAAAAATTTTTGTTTATTTTTTTCTTAATCCTTTCTTCTAAGTATTACATATAAATAAAAATTGAACAGGTTTTATGAAGTACATTCCTTGATAAAAAAAGTATATATTTAGTTTTTTTTAAGCTTCCTTTTTTTTTATATGCAGGCAAGAATATTTCAAAGATTTTAAGTAAGCCTTAAGGTTATTTATGAGGAAGCCATTATTAATAAAATACATATTTAGTTTTATACTTCATTTCAGGGGAAAATTTATTTTTTCACAATTATGACAAGGATTAATTATAATGTAGTTGTTTTTAAATTATATTTTAATTCAGTTTTATATATTTTTTTTAATATGAATACCATCCAAATAAAAATTTGAAAATTAGATTGTTTTTGTAATGGTGTTTCAGTTATTTGTTTAAATAATACATTATTTCGGAGAGAAATCCTTTTTTTTTCTATCATGAATATATGTATACTTTTTTTAATTTCTATCCATTGGCATTTTCTAAATCTATTTAAACTTTTGGGATATTCCATGAATAAAATATCACAATTGTGATTGGCTGACTGCGACTACATCTCTTTACTCAGGGAAATAGCTTTTTTTTTCCTATATGCTAATCTATGAATAATTACTCAAACTAGGAGGTCATTCTGTGCACTCATAGATATAGAAGTCACCTTCAGCGGTGTTTTATGTTCTAGCCGAAGACAAGCGGGTTATCCCAGTCTATCGTCGAGGTCTTGATGCCTAACAAAAACTGGTGATGGAGCAAGGTAAGATTCGTATTTCCGCAGCTTTGTTAAAGCTCAGCTACTGGCACAGTTCTGAACTTACTGTGTCTCTTTCGCTTATCATACTTCAGCAACTTGTTATATGTTATATTCTCTGTATTATATAATTTTCATCTATTTTACTTCAGTAGCGTCGAGGACGCATGACATACTTCTCATATGCGTAATAATTTATAGTTCTAAGTAATGTAAAAAGGTAGTTAGTTCTATTTATCAATATTATTTATAGCTATTTGCTATTAAACATACTTATTTTTATAATAGTTGAACGTTATTAACTTTGATTAATACCAAGTATGCATGCCTTTATTATTTTTTTATTTTATGATATTTAATTTTTGACTTGTAGTTTATCTACATGATACCTACTTAACTCGGTTTGCAGTTCTGAGTGAACCCTTCTTTTGGTAGATTAGGATCAAAGAAAAAGAAAAGGATCAAAAATGGCGATCCCTCATAGATCGCCAATTCCCTCATAGTTTCAAGTCAAGACTAGAAATCATAAAAAGAAAATATTTATTTTTATATATTTTGTATCATAGATGTATTTATACATTTTAAGCTACTTTTTAGTTAGTTTATTTATAGAAAGATGTCTGTAATTTTTAGAGTAACTTCCATTTTTTGCCAATCATTTTTTGTTTTGTCTTCCCTTGCCTTTACGTCAACACGTGTCTATCCTGGCTGGGAAAGTAGAAATGGATAATTAATTACTCAGAATCCATTCAATCCTACGGTAGCCGGATCTGAACTCGGGATATTCATTTGTTAGGTTGCTAGGGTAACGAATATTTTTAGCAAGTGAGTTATATTAAATTAAATAGTTCCACATACGAGTATGTATGTATACTGTCATATTTTTTCATCTATGTCTATAGGTCTTATGAAGGAAATAGAAATCCGAAAATTACTGAAGAATTATTTCTCATGTCTGTTTATATGACCATCTCGTGTGTTAAAAGTAAAGCAATAATGGGAAATATTACACAGTAATAATAATTATTTCCCAAATAAATTTTTATCAATTAAAATTAAATATTTTTTTTCAGGAACATTTAATTCTACATTTTGATTAATTAATTTATTATTTAGAAATATTGGGCATACTTAACTATTCTATTTTTCTTTTTAATGTGATTTTATTTATACTAATATGTTCAGAAAACATTTAAGTTTCTTTAGCAAAATATGTATTGTTGTATTCATCTTTTAATAGCTTACAAATAATTTTGAATAATAAATCAATTATTATATTCACTTTGATTCTATAGATAGCCTTGACTAGCAGTGCTTTAAAGACACCATTTAGTAGTTTTTTTAATGCTATTTAAACCAATTCGTTTTATTTAAATTTAATTGAGGATTTATCTTTCAAAACTGAACATGTCCAATTTCGAACGAAATTTAAAAAAAATTATTTTCTGATACTTTTTTTGTAATTAAACATTTATCAAAGATTTAAATAATATAATTGTTTTCAATCCTACAGCAGGAGGAGGACTGAAGTAGTTTTTTTGCTATTTTTTAAGCATTTTCTGAAGTGAACATGTTAAGTTTTGAAGGAAAATCCTCAATTTACTCCTGCTTATTATTTGTATACTATTTTATTTTATTTTTTTAAAAAGTTATTACTAATTCTATCATAATTATTTAATATTATAAAAACAAGTAATCATACTAAAATGTAAATATATATTTTGTTTATTTCATTATTTTCCGTTTTATTTATATGTTTTATTATACCCTTTAAATTATATTACAAAGTAATATTTTTTTCCTTTTCATATAAATTTAATTCTTATTGAGTTGGGCAAAATGTAATCATAGCTAAAAAATTATCAACATTTAATCATTACTATTTGACAACTAATTTCCTGGAATTAACCACATAATTTAATAATGATTAAATTTTATAGTCATTTTTATAAATTAATTAATGATAATTTGACTAAAATATTTAATCATTATTAAATTAGGTGATTGATTCCAGGAAATTATTTTCAACTAACTATGATTAAAGTTTGCCGAACTCTGCTATCAACTCTATCCTTTTATTACTGTTTCAAGGAATTACCACAAGTGGTATATTGTAATGTTGACTATAAAATGCTTCTAAATAGATTATTAATAGCATTTCAGTTGATACTTCGGGTAAATACGATACCAAGAATTTTTGTGGAGGAATTCTGTTAGCATCCTAAATTTTCAAGTATAAGTTAAAATGTTTCTCAAATAACATCTATTAAGATTTTGTACTTACTATTATTTTGTTATATAGTAAAGATATCTTCATTAGGCTGGTAAGCATTTGTGTGTGTGAGTGTATTTGTATATATTGTATGAATGAATACATCATTATTTTTATTACTTATCACCCTTCTCTGAGACAGATTTTTATATCTAGTCTAATAAAAAATGAATAAAAAAAAAAAAAAAGTTGTAATCGTACAAACTTCCGACCATTTCAGCAATTTATGGGACATTAAGGTCATTGAGAATAAGTTTGTTTTTGATATTATAAGTTGCATTGAGCAATTTTGGGAGAATTTTGGGTGGTAAGGATTAGATGCTAAATGAATTAGGTAGCTTAGCGAAGCCCCTACGATCAACTCAGTAGACGTAGTACTGACATGTAAATGAGTCTTTTGTGATTTGGGCTTGTAATGAAAGTTTTGAAGGGTTTTGTAGTTAGCATTGATGTAGTTGAATATGGAGAATAATTCCTTATTGATTTAGTCCTATATATATTTTGGCAACACCATTAAGGAATAAAACATGTACGATGTGATATCCTCAGTGTACAACAAATATAATAATTAATTTATTAAGGAAAAAAAACTTGTGTGTGTGTGTGAGTGTATTTTTATAAATTGTATGAATGAATACATCATTATTTTTATTACTTATTACCCTTCTCTGAGGCAGATTTTTATATCTAGTCTAATAAAAGATGAATAAAAAAAAAGTAGTAATCGGATATCTTCTTTTCACACAACTGAGGATTTTATCGTCGAATGGGAAACGAGTTGGGATAATAGGTAATATGCTTTCGACCATTTCAGCAGTATATAGGACATTAAGGTCATTTAGAATAAGTTTGTTTTTGACATAATAAGGTGCATTGAGCAATTTTGGGAGAATTTTGGGTGGTAAGGATTAGATGCGAAATGAATTAGGTGGTTTAGCGAACCCCTTATGATGAACGCAGTAAACATATTACTGACATATAAATGAGTCTTTTGTGATTTGGGCTTGTAATGAAAGCTTTGAAGGGTTTTGTACTTTAATGTAGTCGAACATGGTGAGCATTTCCATATCGATATAGTCCTACATATCTTGTAAAATGTATATATTTTTTGGCAACATCAAAAAATAAAGCATGTACGATGTGAAATCCTTAGTATACAACATTTATAACAAATAATTTACTAAGGGAAAAAAAACAATTTAAAAATGTACACTAAACCGTTCTCACTAAATTTACATTTTGTTCCCTACTACTTCTCAGCTATCTTCCATTTCATGAATAAAATATTTCGCATCACTTAAATTTGTTTTACAGGAGGAGCAGAATAAGCTGGCTTTAATTAAATTAAAATTATTTTTGATATAGAGAAAGAGTGGCCGTTAAGTGGTTGAACAAGTTGTGCTTTTGTTATACAAATTCCCATCTAAAGAGGACATGAATATTCAGGTTCCATTTAGGTTTGCCGTCCATTCTGCGGTCGAGGAGTCGGTAAAGGCGCCCAATAACTGAGTTAGTCCACAATTTGTATCCATCAAACGCAGTTAGCGATATCCAATGGGGGTCTGATTAATACAATCTAGCAGCCTGGATCTTATGTGTGTTTGAAGTGCTAATTCTATATTTCAAAGTGTCATCTACAGTAAAATTTTAAAAGCCAAACGATCAAGATTACATTTTTAGAAAACATATTCAGTAATATAAGCTATTTATTTTTAATGCGAACTTCATTATAAGATATAAATTAATTAATTATATTATATGCTATATATATATAATAAACTATTTTGGTGGCGTTTCGAGACTACATTGTTTTCATAATCATGCCCTAACTAGGATTTTACTAATTCTACTTATTTCCTACTCCTCTATATTTTGTAATTATCTGTAGTTAATTATTCTAACGCATGTTTTTATATATTTATATTGTAGCTAACTTTAAATAAAATAACTTATATAGTTTTTTATAGTCCCGAAACTGTGCTACAATAGTTGTTTTTATTTATTGACTGAACCTCAAAAACCTTATTAACCTTATATATCATCTCCACTACTCTAACCTTTACCCGGCAAGTGTTCAAAGCTCCAATTAATTACAAAAGACTTATTTACTTAACAGTTATCAGACCCATTTGGACATACGAAGTTGAGCTTTGGGGGTCCACCGAACTCCTTCCAAATCCTCTTGTATCGAATTCTTATAATCCAACATCCTTCGTAAAATGCGTATATTTTACCTGGAATTGAGGAGTGCTCCATATTATGTCACAAATAAACTTATCCATAAAGATCTAGATGTCCCTTATGTTGGAGATTTAGCCCAAACAAGATACCCATCCTGCTGCGACATACTCTCCACTCCACGTTAATCCACTAGCCTACCAACTTGCTTTTCGCTTGATTCCCGATAACCCTCCGAGTCGTCTAATAAGATGAATGACTAGTGACTATTTTGATATATAACAGTTATTAAAGTACTACTAATGATTAGTTCCTCAAAAGTGAACATGTCATTGTATCACAAAATTGACTTGTATAAAGTGTATACAGTTGTAAATAACAACGAATAGTTAAAAAATAACAAAAATATATAAGTTCACTGTTTTTAGTTTTATATTTTAATGCAGGTTGCTGAAAGGGATAGTCAATAGGATTAAAAAATAAGAATGTTGAAATTAACAAAACATAATTATAATCTGCCTACGTTAGTATATTGTGAAATACAGAATATAGAAATGATAATATTTGTCAAAATGATAAAATAGAGATCTTATTGAAATTGAAAAATGAAAAAAAACTAAGTATGTAACTTACGCGATGAAAATGACAATAAGTAAGTTAAAAACAACATTACATAACATTAATATATGGAAACAGAGGTTAAAAGTAAAATAAGTTAGATAAAAGTAATAAAAAGAGCACGTAAATAAAAAAGAAAAAAAAAATGGGGGATAAAATATGTTGAAGTAAATTTTAAATAAAAACTTATTACAAGGAAAAAAACGTTAACAAATAAGGCAGAATAGGTAGGGTTATAACAAAAAAACAAAACAGATGGAATAAGAGATATAACTATTCAAGAATGATGTTTAAGGAAAGAACTGAGAAAATAAATAAAAAAATAGTTTAAAGAGTGGAGCTGGAGTTAAGAGTTCTTGTTTTTATATTTCAGTTTAATAATGATTTCTTTAAAAGCATATAAATAAATTATTAAATTCTTATATCGCAATTTCGATTGTCAGATTTTCCCTATTGGTGGAAAATATGTAATTTTATGATGTCTAGGTGTTCTTCAAGAAGGTCATATGACCTCTGGGTCAATCGTAAAAATTGACATTACAGAAGAAATCATTATCGGTAGCTTGAATCGAACCTGTGTCTGGAAAACAGTTGTTCAGTGCTTCACCAATTAGGCTATACTTACCTTGTTTCGTAAAGTAGTTTTATTAATATTTAAATCATATATATTTTTAATTCCTTATTATATATCTATATTTCATTTAAAATGACCATATTAAAAAGTTTCATACATTTCATAAATTCACTTGAGGATTTGAAATGGATTTTTTTATTTTGAAAATATTTTTGCTTTGGTTTATTCATCACTCATAATATTATTAATAATAATTTTCAGATTCCCAACAGAAAATGTGTAAATATTTATTTTCAAAACCAATGCTGTGGTAACTATATTTATTTTATTATAATTTAAAAAAAATAAAATTTTTGGTTCTTTAACATTTGCATACTCATTATAATAATTTAAACATAACATTGAATTAGGTAGAGTACATCACTGACTTAATTGATCAGACAATCAGAACATAAGAAAATTCAGAATTACAATTCCCTGATGTGTTACATAAATATTAAATAGGATATAAATAGAACAAAAAGAGGTTTTAATGTTCATTTGTAATTTTAAGAATATTTATTTTGTTGTTTTGAATTAGTGATGAAGATTTTTCCGCCTATAGCTCTTGTTTATCAGGTATTTAAAAAAAAAAAAAAAGAGAAACAAAAGGTGGGAACATTCACTGTTTTTTTTTATTTTTACAATAAGATCTTCCCAATTGTTAGGATACCGAAAGTTTAGTTTTATAACTTCTGTGATAAATGGTAATAACTAAGGCTGTATTAGTATTTAATTAATATCAATTAATTAAAATTGAAAAATATGCTAATATGTTAGGTAAATATATAAGGATATATTTCATTTTATTTCATATTAAGTAAAATATGCAACTATTTTTTTTTTTTAATTTAGAATAATAAAAGAAATGCAATACGTACTTTATACATAAGTACAGACTCAAGTTTAAGTAACTAATTGTGTTGAAAAGGTAGCAATAGGAAAATACTATTAAAAACAAAATGGCAAGTAGCTTAATTTACGCGTGAGTATGACAGCTCGAACTGAAGTTCAACATCGAAAACAGACTTTTCTGATCCAGTTGGAGTTTGTGTTACAAAAGTTATTTTATCCTGGCCACGACTGACATACCTGTAAATACTCTTAGAAGACTTAAAAGAAGCTGGATGAGAGATTTGCTCAAATAAATCTCTTTATTCTATGCCAGGAGGAGTTACTTTTGAATACTAGTCTCCCACCACGCATACAAGGCCAGTAGTATTCAATTTCATCACATTCACTGATTGTTACTCTAATAACAGGTGTGAATCAAAATCTAAAAGAGAAAAAAAAAAATTTGACTTCTTACATTTGTTTTTGTTTTGCTTTTTATGAGCTGTGTTACTATAAAACATGTAGTAGTTGATTCAACGTTATAGAAAAAATACAATATAAGACGTCTTCATTACCCTTAAAAGTCTATATTGAGGATTCCGGCACATATATTCTAACAAGATCTTTCGTCTGCACAATAGAGGTTTTCGTGTTTTTTTAGGTATACACAAATTAACAGCTAACGGATGATGTGTCTTGGTGGACACTGCCTGTGAGACTGGGTAATGAAAAGATGGTAGAAAGAAAGGAAGCAAGACAAGTGAAGTAATATTCTAAGTATTTGAGAGTAATTCTAACAGAAGTAAATGCAACCTAAAGTTAGCAAAAAGGGAAGAAATAAACACATAAAATTGCCTCTTCAAATTAATTTCCCAGATGAGAAAACCAAGGCGGGCAAAGACATTTTGGAATAGGGGTGGCTTTGCTCTCCAGTTATAACTATGAAAAAATCTGTCATGCCCATGATGATTTGAAAATATCTGGATTTATTTTTAAAACATATAAATATTTATAATTAGGAAGGGATGTACATTAATTTAACTACTCTTTTAAAGCTTATCCTTAACAACTTTTCGAGGTCCAACAAAAAGTTCCACAACAACCAAAACACTATTTTACCATTTTCACAAAAAAATTACAATCGACTAGAAGGTTTAATAATATTCATAGAGGGTACTATCCTGATAACAAACGAAAGGAATTAACCTTTCATTGGATACAAAAAGCCTCGTTATGTGGTGAAGTTGTCAAGATTCAGAAATGGTGCAAGCTAACATTTGAAAAGCGGGTAAATTCACCACAGATGGTAAAGTAACCTCGGTTGACTGTATTTTATTTTTTGTCTGATCAGAAACCTTAAAAAATTATATATCAAATGCTGAAATACAGTTCAAACTGTGTTAAAATATGTATTTAAGGCAAAATATGCAAAATTAAAGCAACTCAAATTGACTCCAAAAGTCTCAAAACACATGGATCTTGATGATATTCGATGTTTGATTTGCCTAAGAGAAATATGCAATTTCATACATTTCCCAGCCTTAGTAATAACAAATTGTTTTTGCCAGAATTATAGAGAGTTCTTCTTAAGCAGCATAAATAATGACATATATATATACATACTACATGTACGAGCTACATGTATTTCAGTGGACCAGAAGATCTCACAGCTATTTCATCTCCTGAGATATCTCGCACTCGTTATCGTGCGCCTTAAAATTTATGAAATGTGTATTTATCTTCATTAATAATTTCAGGTAATTAGCCTGTTCAATTAACGCCAGTTATTTTACTCCAGGGTTTTAATTAACGAAGGAGTGCTGTAATTACGTAATTTTCAAAATTTAATTACCGACAGGAGTAATTATTACACCAGTTATCTCTCTTTCCTTGTTACTAAACGCCTCTGAACGCTAATTACTTCAGGCGACGAAGTCTTCAATTTTCTGTAAGTCTATTCAACGATAATGCGAAATTGTAAACTGACCCAAATCCACTCCAAGACGTTCTTTGATTATTAGCTCTATCTACTAGCCGAAGTTTAGAAGACCTTTATAGATTAATCAATTAAAATAATTAAATGATACTATTTTACGTAAGTGACCCTGAGAAACTGTATACTGTGGCGTTATAGTGACGCAGTGTTCGGTGCCTTCCGCCATATTTTTTTTTTTGGATATAAAAAAATAGATATGGAATAAGAAATTTTTTATTCAATAGATGAGCCTCTAGTAATTTCTGTCTTAGAAATAGAGTCAGTTAATCATCGAAAATCATCGAAGATCGGTTTAAGAAATATTTAAAGCTCTACGGCGAGTAATACTTCGAAGGCGTTTAGCATTTTGAGTTTGATTCTGATGGTCCAGCAGTGGATCGAATGTTATTTTACTGTGAAAAGGCTGACATGGTTTATTTAATTTCTAGTGCAAATCACACGACGTTGATTTAGAGGAACCAAACCATTTTGTAACTAAATAATGCCCCTCTAGAACTGATGACCTAATAGAAATTATCGAAACTGCAAAGAGTAAATCTTAGACACTATGTAAAACTAACGAATATGTTAAATGTTTTTTGTTTTTTTTGTTCGTTCACCGATGTATTCTACAAGACCTTGTGGTAAAATTTCGAATCTAATCGGCAATTAGAAGACATATAACCCAGATATAGCATCATATTAGATTAATAGCCAATTTTTCAAAGGCAGATCATTGCTAATAAAATTGTAAAGAAAGTAATAAAATAAATAAAAATTAAGGAAATCTTTAACCTCAAAACCAATAAGAGCCACCTGCATCAAATCCAATTAATGAAAGTAGTATAAAACAATGGGTTTAATTCTAAGGGTATATTCTGCTTCTTCTTTCTATAACTTCTTTTTTCTGTTTAACGTGAAGGTGCTGTCTGTGACCATCTTGCCCAAAGGTTCCTTCTTATCCCCCGAATAATGATCGATGTTTTTTGCGGCCGAAGGACATCTTTGGCCACTCTCCTTCCCAACTTAGAATTAGTCTTTTTATTTAAGGATACTATTACATTTTTAAAGATTTAACGATTTTATTAGTTTTTATCCTTAAATATACTATTTTAAAATAGTAGAAGGATATGTTTGGGCCACATATGTATTAGTTTTCGTCCTTAAGGACGATCTGTTGAAATATTCCAGGATTTTACGGTTTTTACGATATCCGGAGGATATTCCGCCATAGTTGTCCTCGATTATCTCCCTAACGGCTCTGACACCTAACTCCTCCCTTACCCTTTCTTTCCTTGTTCGATAAACCCTGACTTTCCAGTCCAGCTTTCACATCCGTAGAGGAAAACTGTCTTTAAGGCTGGCTGCAAGTTGAATCGCTGCCTGGTGCGGTGATGCATTGTGATTCATTATGTTTCTGTGAAACATGAAATGCAATTAACTCCGCTAGTTGACAGTATTCACTATGCTTAACCTTGCATAACGCCTCAAGCCTCTTTTCTCTCCGATGGTTGTTGTCTCCGTATGTTTTGTAAAAATGGCTGAGAAATTAATAGAGGCTGTGCGAAATCGTCACATTGAATTCTTCATTTATAACGTTTACTAGTTTTATCTTCATTGGAAAAGCTGATAGTATCGTTTCGTATCCTCACACTCATTTTTAGATCCAGATTTCAAACTGAAATCTATCAATTCATTCATAGTTACTTCGGTATACCATGTACTACTGGGCATACTAGATATTTATACTTAATAAACTGCATTTCAATTTTCGTTGAGCTCACCAGAAGTTTTACCTCCTTCAAAGAATTCCTGTGAACATTTGCCCGGCCTAAAAGACTTATTTTTGCAGCACGGCTCAGTTCCTGTTTCCCTTTCAATGTCATGGAGATCTGGTAGCATATTTTTTATTTTTTATTTTTTTTTTTTTTTTTTTTTTTTTTGAAAAAATAAACTTTATTCTGGGACTTACTGTCCCCTAAGAATAAAAATAATGCACAATTAAAAGTACAATTGTCATGTTATTTACAAATTAAATGCATCAGTAATTACAGCATACATTTTTTATAGGGAAAAAAATTAATTTAAATTAAAAAAAAGAATAAACATATGAAATAATAATTTATAACTTAAAATACCATCGTATTTGCACATATACACACACATACATACACACACACACACACACACACACACACACACACACACACACACACACACACACACACACACACACACACACACACACATACACACACACACACACACACACACACACACACACACACACACACACACACACACACATATATATATATATATATATATATATATATATATATATATATATATATATAAGTACATATACACACACATACTCATACACGTACATACATACACATACACACATAAAAGATGAATATCTATTTTTAAATAGAACTATATTATGAATATATACATGAGAAAAGAAAAAAAATAACAATACTAATATGCTAATATAATAATTACAATGCATTCAGAAAGATGAAAAAAATAAATAAATAAATCCATGAAATAAAACAAATATAGTGAATAGAAAGGAAAAGATATATATAGAGAAAAAAAATTAACTATTTGAATGTTAATAAGACGAAATATTTACAATTAGCTGAAAATATATATTTACACATCTACTTACTGTCCTCTTATATTATATAGCTATATGAGACAAAAATAAAAAGCAATTTTTTAGACAGACAAATGATTAAAATTGACAAATTTACCAATAATGATATAATTATTGAAGTAATTCATGGATATCAGATATAGTTGAGATTGACTGACTGGGTTTTTAATTATTACTCATATTGGCGGCGTCTAACTGGGATTTAAGGAGATATTGGAATAGGAGAGTTTTGAATGAGTTTAAGGAAGGAGCATGTCTAATTTCAGGAGGTATAGAGTTAGTGGATCGAGCGAAGGAGTTTTGGTATAATGCTGTTCGGTGGAAAGGAGTATATTGGTCAGAGGAACGGGATCTTGTTGTGAGTTGGAAGTGGACGGAAGACTTGAATTTCAACAGATTATAGATGTAGGATGGGCAATGGTTATTAATGACTAGGTACAGGAAGGTGCCCAGGAAATATTGTCTACGGGAGGATGGATAGAGCCAGTCTTAGGCTGTGTAGAGGTGCGATACATGTGAACGTCTCGGGGTACCGGTAACAAATCTGATAAAACTATTCATGATTCGTTGTAATCTGTCCCGGAGACCCACCGAGAGGCCCCCATACACTACACAACCATAATCAAACTGAGGAAAAATGAATGAGGAAACTAGGAGTTTTCGCGTGGATTGAGGAAGGAAATGACGGGAACGATGGAATAATTTGAGGGGAACGATGGAATAATTTGAGGCATTTAGTTTTACATATTTCATTGTCTTGTTTAATTCTATTCATCGCCTCCTTGTTTATTTTACCATTCTCACTTATAATAGATTCAATAGTATTCAATAATGTTTAAAATATGTAATCTGAAATAGAGATACAATTATTCACAAGGAATTTTGTAACAACCTAGTAGTGAACCAAAACTAAGTTACTGTTTCTATTTTAACACAGGGAAGAAGACTATATGAAATTTTCTTCTTGTTTGACACTATATAGAAGGCAATCAGTTCGTTAATCGAATGATTTTTATGATTAAAATTTCTTCCATCAACAATTTGGAACTTATTTAAGATCAAATTTAGGGCGGTGCCTTACCAACCACACAAGGGGAAATCCTGGTAGCACTTCCAGTGATAATGAGGTTCGTCTGTTAATTAATTAAAGGTGGTTCTAATGATGATATGAGGCCTGTACCCAAATAGAACCCCCAAATCAAAGGGATCTTCTCATTCCGTCCCCCTGGGTTAGTGGTCTCGCAGCTTTCCCTTCTCCATCCATTGTCTTAGTCGATACCAATCTGTCTTATATATTCCTACATGCCTACTAAGAATAGGTGTTATATACCTGTATTCAGGAATATACAACGAGATTGTTCGCTGAGCCAATATTTCAGAGTCAATTCTAAAAATAGGTGACCGCATCAAATTAAGCCCTCTTGCAATAAAAACGTTTTATGTTAAGGAAGGAGTGAGTAGGAAATATTTAATTTTTTTGAAAAATTATTTGAAGTTTAGAGGAAAATGCAAAAAAATATTTTGCTATTAAAAACTTAACCACTTAAATAAATAATTATTAATAAATTCTTTAAATAAATAAATAAATATGTATGTATATTTATATAAAAATGAAATTTAACACAGGAAAGAATTCTAGTTATAATTTTATATATATGTGCTTAATAAGGTTCTTGAGGTTCAGTCAATAAAACTTATTTTGGCGACGTTTTGAGATTATACAGCCCCACATTGAAAATACAGGTTACAATAAAATTATTTGAGTTATACAGGTTATTTCAAAACATATAGTTATCTACAATATAAATGTATATAATAACATGCGTTGCAATAATTAACTACATATAATTATAAAGTATGGAGGAGTCTGAACTACTTACAATATTACTGGTACATATCCTATTGCTTTCTACTACTAAATTATAACAATAACAATAACACCAGTAACATTAATACTCTTCCTTACTTTGTAATTATATGTAGTTAAATATTCCAACGCATGTTTTTTATATACTTTTTATTGCAGCTAACTTTGTATGTTTTGAAATAACCTGTATAGCTCAAACAATTTTATTGTAACCTGTCATGGTTGGGCATGATTATGAGAACAATATAGTCTTGAAATGTCACCAAAATAAGTTGTTATATTATTGACTAAACATCTAAAACATTATTAAACATCTAATAGTAACAGACAAGAAATATATCCCTACGCACACACACACACACACACACACACACACACACACACACACACACACACACACACACACACACACACACACACACACACACACATATATATATATATATATACAAAGCTCGTACTATTATCGATAGTATATATGTATATCGTATGTATGTAAATAGCATATCGTATATATGTCGATCCATAGAGAAGGTTTTATTCGTTATAAAAAATAATACTTTTCTCCTATGACTCATAAGAATTATTAAAGTCCAATATTCATCCTAATGGCTGCGAGACTGCTTTATTAAAGAATGAATGTAGCTCCCAACCATTCTGGAATTATTCATATTACGTCTATTACCTCGTTGGCTATAAGAAAATTATGAAGGTTATAATAATGTCATTATAGCGGGTGGTAATAAATGTGCTATATAATAAATAATGCCGATATGAAAGAGGTGAAGGCGGGGCGGGGTTCGGGATGGAGATCCTATCTCTCTTCTCATATATCCTTCCAGCCTCGTCAAGTCGAGCGTGCTTATGCTATGGACTTATCACAAATGGAATCCGAGGATAGAGTCTACCGTGAAAATACGCCATAAACCATTGTACAAGGAGGCAATCTGCTTTCTATCCTGTCGAGAAACATAAATCACTCAAAGAACTTAGCAATTTGGATGTTTAAAATTCGTTGGTTTGTAAATGATCGATTATTATCCCAAATTTTAAAATGAATGTTACTATTAACCAGAAATTAAATGATCAAATTGTGTGTTTACGCCTTCACAAAAGACTAATACTTTTATATCCACATATACATAAATGATCGAAATTATATACAACTAATGAAAATTATATCATAACTAAATCAATATACTTATTTGCATCCAAAAAATACAAACCTTCCAGTCAAAAACATTAAGAATCATTGCAGAACCACCCTAGAACTTCAATAACACAAAATTACACACAGACTCGCACTACACACCCATGATACTAGATCGCACTTACAAGGGGAGGACACACTCAGTCTCTCACGGATCTTGTTGGCAATTTTTTAAAAACTGGCCAAAAAATATTAGACACGTATTTTTCAGTTCCGACCAATGGCCCTAGGAGACAAGAAAAAAAAAATAAAATAGCATTTAAACTAATTTATTTTTTATCTCGAGTTAAAAAAATGATATCGACATGATTCTTGCACCAAGATTTTTATTTTTGTTAAGATAGTTAACATCATGTTAAAAGTAAGTACCGCTTGGTGCTGGCCTCCTTCATGCCTGACTCGACAGTTATCCTTTTATCATCATCACATCGGCGTGTTGTCACGGGATAAGTGACAGGTGAGGATTTAAAATATTAACCAGAAAAAAAATGTGTTTACAATATTATAATTTCTATCCAGTTTGTTATATTATGTTATGAAATATAATACATAAAAATATAGATTTGCTTCCCTTGAAAAATCATTTAAAAATTGTGCTAACTTCTTCTGGAATTATCTATCCAGTCGTATTCGTAAAGCTTGGTAATATTTAAACTTGTTTGTATGTAAAATTATGTATTGATTTGTAAATGATTCGGCAAGACAATTGTACCAAGAAATTAACAAGTGGTGATTTTTTGTATTCGTAGGAGACAGTACACCCAGAATCTCCTTTAATTTCATGTAGCAAATATAAAAAGAGTTAGATCTTGTTGTTATTTTAATAAAGAATGCCTAATATAAATGTCGAAACGTAGACAGGCAATAAATTATAATGCTTACCCAACGGAAGGAACAATATGTTATTTACTCATATTTAAACAGGCTGGCAACAGAATCTCATATAAACAAATACTTGGACGAGTACATTGAATTTTTTTTACTTAGTCGACTGATTACAACAGCTTGCTATAATTCTACATCCTTTAATTATTATTGTTACATTTGAAAATTTGATGTTCATTTTTATTAAAACCTAATTGTTTGTTATAGTTACATGAATATAGAATGTGTTGTTTTCTTTTCAATCTATTGTTATCATTATAAGTTAACTTCTGTACCATTCCATACCATTAAAATATGGTTCTAATTTATCTAGCCTATGTTCAAAACTATTCTATTTACTCTAGAACTATATTATATATATATATATATATATATATATATATATATATATATATATATATATATATATATATATATATAATTGAGAATGATGTATTTAAATATGCATTTTTCGAGAAAAGGAACGTGCAGAAGTATAAGCTAAGTTACTGACATACAGGAAAAAAAGATGACGAATTGCCTGTTTTCTCTTCTGTCTAATTTTTCGAATTCTATCTTCTTGATAATTGTTTTTAATTCAAACTATTTATTTATATTTAAAACTTTATACAATATACAATATAAGTAAATTTGAAGAAAATGATTATAATGACATGTAAAACACTTATGAAGAACCACTCACTAGTAGCTCTTCAATAAAGATTCTAAGCTAGAAGGTCTCTTGGCCATTTTCTTTTCAGACGCCTCGGTGGGTTATCAGGAATCGAGACTGAAACAAGTAGGGAAACTTGTGGATTCCAGTGAGATTGCAGTTTTCTAAGAAAGGAGTGGTATCTGGTTTGGGCTAAATCAGCAACATATGGAACATAAAGGTCTTTATGGATTAGTTTATCAGTGACAAAGTAAGGAGCATTAAGGATTTTTCGAAGCTGCTATTATCTATTTCCAAACCAGTTCTTCTATTGCACCTAAAAATAGCGTTCGCTTTATGAATGAATTAAAGAAAGGTGATGAGATAATCTGGTAAAAATCCTAATATTACGAGGAATACTATGTGTGATTCCCAAGATTTACTCCTCCATCTTAACCTTTTGGTCCACCAGGCCGATGTTAATACCAGACAACTTCACTGGATCCAAGGACTGATCTAATGATTTGTTTCACAATTATTCTAAATTTGTTTTACATTAACCATCTTCTGGATATAATTTACTTAACTAGCGATTTTCACAAATTGATTGAAAAATATATATTAAATAAAACTACTAACTCAAGAAATCTGCAATCTACAGAATTTACTGTCAGGATTGGACTAGCTCCACAGAGATGTCTGGAGTCGAACTCATATGCTGAGTGCGTCTCCGTTTCAAACATCAATCTCGTTGTTATTGAACTGAGTGGTCCAAGGAAATACAAAAACGTGCCTTCGGAGATCGTAGGCAGCGGCACTTCCTATAAAGATATGGATATGATAATATAAAAAGCAAAATCAAAACGAATAATTTAAAATTTTTTTACATGGATATTTCTTTATCCATATCTAGCAATAAGGCTAGGGCCTTCGTTTTGGGAGCTATTATGGTTTGAATGAAAAAAAGTTATGTTTGAAACCCCTATTTTGTCACATTTTGTATTTCGACTTATCATTTGTTGATGCAATGAAATGAAAAAATAAACTTTATTCTGGGACTTATTGTCCCCTGAGAATAATAATAATAATAATAATAATACAATAATAACAGTTACAGGTACAACTTTCAGGCCGTATTATTTACAAATTAAATGCTTCAGTAATTATGGCATACATTTTCGACAGGAATAAAAAATAATAATCGTTTTAATTCTGAAAAATAAATTAAGAAAAGTAGTAAATTATTGGATAAACATAGCCATGATCTCTTGTTTTTACCAGTTAGGAGAAATTATTATTATTATTTTTAACTCTTGAATTAACAATTATTTAATTTACATAATTTAATTTTAGTAAGCCCATTATTTATAGGTCTAATTAAATTTAGATAAAAATACAGAAAATATATACAACTAATGTATGTCGGATAAAATATTATTAAACATTGTTTATTTTGATAGCCATTTGATCCATTACCAAATAAATATTTTTAAATCTTCTATCAGCTATATCTCGTGATATTTTAACTTTTAAAAAAACCTATTGAAACACCATTCTTATTTATATGTAAGTATTCTTTCCTTTAGGTTTGACAATATCCGTGATATTTTTTTTTTCCCTAGTCAGGGAGAAGAAATACGTAATGCATTTTGGTACGATTTTAGGTTCAAGAAAAACCAAATATGGAATGACTAGAATTTTTTTTGCTTCTACGAGAAGTATATCCACGCCCGAATCCATTTGGCTATTCTGTATGCAAAAAATGCATTGTTATAATAACAATACATTGATTATACATAATGCTCAAATACAAATCAAAACAACGCTACTCAATATTACAATAATATTATTCTTTGTACGTTCCTTCCAAATTAATAATACCTCTCTTTTCTAGTCTAATATCTTCTGTAAAAATACAAATTTATTAAATAAAATAAAAACGATTAAATGTGAATACAACTAGTTACCCGTTAATATTAATAATTTTTCTTTAGAAAATTGAATTAACTATAACGTTTTCGAAAAGTACATTATCTGCTACTCGTCAAAAATACTTTTTTAAATACATTTATCTACATCTTCCCGACGAATGTGTTTGACAAGCACCAAAAGGAGGAAAATCCAAAGTCTGAATGAGAAGAGAGAGTGCCCTTTGTAAAAACGCAAAGATTTAATCAATTTTCAAAAAAAGACAACAATGGCGGATTTTA
Source organism: Euschistus heros (assembly GCA_003667255.2). Taxonomy (NCBI): domain Eukaryota; kingdom Metazoa; phylum Arthropoda; class Insecta; order Hemiptera; family Pentatomidae; genus Euschistus; species Euschistus heros. Next base: position 5,060,589 of record RCWM02000016.1, on the reverse strand, counting down.
AAAAGGAATATCCTTCCGTAATCATAAAAATCGTTAGATCTTGGCAGATCTTAAAATAGTATCCTTCTGTTTTCTGGAAAACGGATCAAACGGGAAAAGAGAGTATCCTTTTAAAAATTAAAACAATTAAATAAATTTTCAGAAGGACGAAAACTAGTTTGTCGGGAAGGATTGGCCAAAGATGTCCTTCGGGCCGTCAAAAATCGTCAGATCATGGAGATCTGAATCCAGTACCCTTTTTTTTATCATTAATATTAACAATCAACTTTAAATCGTGATATTAATAGTAGACACCGTATAGAAAGGCCAGAATTTTTTTTCCGGATATTATCGCAGCATCCTTAATATAATTATGGCTTCACCAGATCCGAACCGGAAGCCTCTCACAGTGATTTATCTCCTTATATCTCAATCCTACCTGCGTGATCATAGTCAATACTCTCAAATCCTTCTATAAGACCTCAGGTCAGTGCAGTACTTACTTCCTTTTGGATGGCAATAATGTCATTATACTTTGTAGAAGTAAATAACCTCTTACCCCTAAGAGCCCCATAAATTCTTGTGGCGTGTAATTTGGAGTGAGCTCTTGGGGACATTTTTTCAGGACGTTGGACGGAGTTTCTGATTCTCTGCCGCATACGCACAGAGGGACCCAACTTTTCTCACCTGTCCCCTGGAAACTGGGGCTCCTCGCAGGGGTGCATAATTATAACGAGTTTTAGGGAGTTCAGGGTCCAGCAAGTATATAAAAAAGTATAGAAAATTATATATTCAAGCAGACTCCCATTATTTCATTCTCAAATTTTTTTGGTAATATAAAATTCAAACTTTTTAAATGCAATAACGTATACAAAAAATAACATACTGTTGTATGGATGATTTCGTTCTTATAATTTGATTCTTTCCCTGGAAATGTATTCGAATGAAATAAAAATAAAACTATTCATGGAAAGGAAAAATCAATCGAATGTGATTAAACTAATCTAAATTTGTAAATATTAACGAGTCTGTTGCGAGAGAAATATAACCAATATTTTCTCAAATATTTGCATATAGACGAGACCGACAAAACAAATGGGTTTTCACAAATTGAAAAACAATGCGCTTGACTCGGCAAAAAAGGATGACAGTTAACGAAAAGCTTCTCACATTGTCCGTTTCACAAAGAGAAAATAGTAAATTCCAATCCAACATTTGGAGCTTGAGTGTAAAGGGTTGGTTCGCTAAGTTAATTAAAAAACTGTCTGCAATATGGCAAGCTGGGAAGGGCAAACAAACGTTTGTTACGCTTGTCAAAACGATTTTTGTTTTTCTGTTTACTGTCATTTGTTTTTTCTTTAGTATCTTGTCCTGCTAGATGATTTTTTACAAAACCAAAAAGAAATAGATTGTCGCGCAGCTGTTGCTTGTTGGTTTATATTTATTTTATTATTATTATTATTATTTTTTTTTTTTTGCTTCGAAAAATCTGCCAGTACTGAATAGAGAAAGTATTAAATTGAAAAATAAAATTAATAAGATCGATATGTTCTTTCCCAATATATAATATCAAAATAGAAGATATTTTAAAATGATTATACATACTGTAATAATTCTGTTCAGTAAAAAAATTAAAAATATTAAATATTTACTATTTAATTACATTTAGTTCTAGAGTATCTAAAAAAAATATTTGTTATGTTGGCATATAAAATATCTGAACAATGTTTTCGAACTATTACATGTATAGAAGATAAATAACAAAACAGATTTCTGTAGAAGTTTATCAAAAAACATTTATCATTTTTTATTGCTACATTATGTTACTTATCATTGCTATTCATCTTGCATATAGATATGCAATGTACAAAAAAAAAAAAATATATATATATATATATATATATATATTATATATATATATATTATATATATTATAATAAAAATTAAAACAAAAAATATTATATCTGAGCATAGACTCAGTATATTAAACAAATTAAATTAAACTACTGTTACAATAAATATTTAACACTAACATAAAATCATTGTACAACTTTTAAATGTCTTCCTATGAATAATCAGCTATTCGCCGCTCTTCCATAGATTCAAAGATATGATTCATTTCTTAATTTTAAAATAATTGTCGAAGAAAACCAAAATGTATTCTTTGACTCAATCCTCAATTCCAAGTGAATAACTAAACATGTCTGAACGGTCTCAAGACAACCAGAGGGGTTTCCTCTCTCAAAAGCCCCTTTTCCATCGTCTTCACTGCCTTCCTAATCAGTATCTTCCTTTTTTTTAATCACTACTCATTTTAAGCCTCCTTTATAATTTATTAAAATGTATTTCGATTTTTACATTACATATATTTTAATAAAATTTAAATAACAGTATATAGAAACATTTTCATAATTATATAAGGGATGTGTATATCATTTGTTATTAAAACAGTTTATCAAAAACCTTAAAATATTTTAACTATAACACTGCTTCTTTAAATAATGTTTGAAAAATATAATTAATAATTTGAAAATTAAATGTAAATTTAAATTTCTTCGACAAAACGTAATGTAATTAAACTCCTCATATTAGACCTAACTATTGTAACAAAGAAAGCAAACATATGACTATTTTACATGTATTACATGCCGTTTATTTATTCTATTTTATTTCATTTTATTTTTCTATTCTGAAACCTTTGGTTAACCCATATCATTACAATACATTAAAAGTCTTACGTATTGAAACTCTTCATTTACGTCTAGTACAGGGACCGACGATACTAAACCTGTCATATGTCTCCCAAAAAAACCAAAGGTTATCTCAATAATCATTAATTTTTGTGTAAGAAATACCACTGCTGTCGTTTTCAAACACGGGTCAAGATGGCGGCAGCAATTAAAATAAGGTTCCAGAAGTCCATTTTTAGGAAAAACCTGCTGAATCTTTTTTCTTCACCGATCTTAATGTTTTTTGGAATTCTGAATCTGAATGAAGTTTGCTACAGCAGCTAAATACCCAAAATCGCAAAAAAGCCGCCCAGAATAAAGGATAATGTAGGTTTTATACCTATAAAAATACACCAAAGGTATTTCTGAAGAATGTGTTTGTATACTAAATTGTAGCTGGGACCAGTACCTACGAAATTAAAGAATAAAAAATTGTGAAATCATACCATATTTTGCCAAGTTATGATCTTGGGAACATTGTAGAGGTAGGCTTCTTCTCCACGAAAACACGTTTATCGGTACTCGTTTGGCTATAACTCCGAATCTATTTGTCCGATCCAAACTTTCTTTTTTCTTCTTAAAGCTGGTTAAATTTACTGTTAGATTCTGTATAAGAAGTTTTAAATTCAGATACTAGCACGCTAAAACTCCGTACTGTGGTGAAATCCGAGTTTTTTAAAACAGTTTTCGCTATAATTCTAAAAGCCAGACCAGACCAGTCAATCTGATAGCCATTTCCACTATAGGAGTATAATACTGTATCGGCAATGGCGTGTGTAGGCGTGTGTTAGCTGAGAACACTTAATTATAACAGTGGAGTAATTCACACCGCATAATTTATATTAGGAAGCATCATCTTATTAGCTTAATCGGAAATACCTTGATATCTAATCTGCTGCTACAGAACAATAATTTATTTAGAACAGGAAAATTTCGTACCTTCTAAAACGGATTAGAGGATTCATAGATTTTCATTGCTAGGAAAAAATATATGTAGTTCCGTTTTTTGGGATAGTTTGCTCAAGTTGAAAATTGTATTCATATTACCAATTCACTATTCTTCCAATAACGGTTAAATAAGTCAATTTTAATAGCGAAAGATTTATAATAAAATTTAACATTTGCAAGAATTAAAGACAAACTGTTAGCAGTTATATATTAAGTTTCAATGGATTATGTATTATTATTTGGATATCGAACTTTCCTGGTTGGAAATTGAAGAACCTTTTCAGACAGGGGGGTTTGTTCCTGAGCCTTGGATTCTGCCTGTCGACCCTTATCAGACATAATTCACTGTCTTGTACCAAAACCTTTGCACGTACTCAAGTGTGAAGACTATTGCCAATAGCAACCACATTTCTATTGTATATTTTGTTAAGTTGTCCATTTTGTTAAAATTAGGCATTTACTCTGAATGTGATTGTAATAATAAATAATAAAAACAGATTGAATGCTAATAAGCACATTGTATTATAAAGCAATAATGACAATCTGGATATATAAATAGAGAATAAAATCAATAAATCATTGAATTAAAAAATATACCATTATCTTCTTCATACAATGGTAATATCATAATTATGCCAATAATATATTATGCGATATAAAATAATTTTATCCTGGCAAAAAATCCCTAACTAGTACAGAGATACAATACAGTTACATCTCAGGGATTATAAAAATGAAAATATTATATAAAACATAATATAAATAAAGATAATATGCACATAAAAACGATAAGGATATAAAGAGGAATAAAAGAGAACACTTCACAAATAAAGTAAGATATCCATTCCTATGGTACAATGCTTAGTGAAGTGCAAAAAATAAAATAAAAGTTTAGATATTTCTACATTCACCAAAAAACAAAAGTACTTGGTTAGGAAGTATTGTTTCGTGACCATCAGTTACCCAATGTGGTCAGAATCCACGCTCAACCTCCAGGCTTTTCCCCAATTAAAGTTACCCACTTTATAGAGGCTGAAATCCTAGGAGAATCTCCAGACCTTCAGCCGGACTCTAGTACACGGGCCCCGGAGCGTTGCCGCTCAGTGCCCTACCCACTGAGCTACCCCGAACCCTAAATGCTATATTCAGAGTAAACAGACGGAATCTTGTGTGCATTTAATCTATTACATGTTATTTACATACAATAATTACCAAAAAAAATAAAATCCTGAAGCACAAATATAATTAATTTTTAAGACCACATTTCTCTTAGTGCATTTATAATAAGTGGCATAGCATATAATGGTTGCTATTTCAGGAATATCTTAATTGTAATGATTAGTTCCAAAATAAAATATTCAAGAGGATTCGAAGATTTTAACCATGGAAATTAGGATTGAGAAATGTTTATTGAAATAAATCAGACAACTAGAATGAAGAAAGAAAGGTAATGTGTTAAATGGAGATAAGATTAGAAGGAAGGCTACGCGCTTTGAACTTCTTACAGTTTAAATATCAAAATGCAGGAAGTAACCAAGAAAAATGAAAAACTTATTGAGACATATAAATGAGAATCGGAAAGTATGGAAAATGCAGGGCTGAAATGCGTTGCACTAAAAATATCTGAAGAAGAATAAGAAGGTTGTTCCTCAGTTGTTGAAGGTTTTTTATATCTGTAGCAAAAAAAAAACAAACATAAATGTACCCATAAACAGAATTCAAATCTATCTAATATCAATCCCTAAACACTGTTGAACAAATCCTCTACTCCATATGGACAAACGTCTTACTTGAAATCCACATACATATCTAGAACAACAAGAAACTGCTCGTCGTGTAGACTATTTCAACATTTACTAGACAAACGTTTAAAACTTCTAATAAATTACAAAAGACCTATTCACAAGACAGTTATTAGAATTAAAGTAAACTTCATTAAAGTGAAGAGATTAAGGTGCCATAAAAAAACTACTAGATATGAGGATGACTGGAAAGAGAAAAAAGGAAGACCGCGAAACAGATAGGAGAATAAAGTAGTAAAAAATGCCGCAAAATTAGGAATAATAAATTGGAGAATGGAAGCGGAGGATAGAGCTAGATGCAGAAGAAGAATTCAGGAGGCCAAGGTTCACCCAGACCTGTAGCCCCGAGGAGTATTAGAATTATTTAGTCGTACAGAGTTGAAGCTCTATAAAACCTTCCAATTATTCTCGTATCTAATCATTACAATAAAAAATCCTTCGTAATATCCTCCATGCTCCTTATTATGTCTCAAAAAAAGTTATTCATAAAGATCTTTATGTTACATGTGGTGCTGATTTAGCCAAAACCATATTCCAACTACTCTATAACCATTCAAATCCACTAGTTTCTCAACTTTCTCCGCAACCGATAATCCTCCAAGGCGTCTGAAAAGTTATTTACATGTCATTGTAATATTTTTTCTCCAATTCACTTCGTATATAGGATACAATTGTAAATAGCAATAAATAGTTTTTAAAAAATCTATCTGTATAAGGATATATAAATCTATATAATAGAGAGGATAGGTGGTATGTAGAAAAGGAAAATGAAAGACAGATAAATAATCTGCAGCCACGAATAATGGGAGTAAGTTGATAGCTGACTTGGAACGAACAAAACCCTCGACACTGGTGACTATATCTGTTATAGCCACCTGTGACGATATATTGGGGATATTAGGAACCGCTTCCTATTTCCGATACTTACAACGACCCAATTCTCGGGAAATATCGTCCTCCCTAAACTAATGTCGATGAATAAATTCACAAGGTATCTGCATATTTGAGATATAGGATAGCTCGGAGATATAGCATATTTTATAATAGTAAAAGGTTAAATAAAAAATATTAGGGTATCGTTGCATATTTAGATAGTGTGCACATAGTTTTAAATAATATTTTATTAATTAGTAGTTTCAAAAGCTAAGTAGTTTTAGCTTTCTGATAACTCAGACACTTATTTTGATAAAGCCTTAATGGAGCACTGATGGGTTGTATGTTAGTACTAGTTTCAAATATACATATATATAGACATACATTTTTAGTTCTAAGAATATACAACCAAGACATCCGAAATACCTAAGACAGATATACTGTAAAATACCGCACAAGCTTAAAAACAATTGCTAGAGTTCGTTTAATTCTTAAAATTGTACGTGCAGTTACATACTACGTAAGTGGAAACAATTTTGGATTGTTAATTTTTCAATAATCCACTGATGACGATATTTGAGAGTTAAATTGTTGACCTCATGATATTGATATCTGACTAAATATATTTAGCTACTGCTTACTTTTCTATTTATAATAAGCTACTTTTATATTTGAAGTATATGTTCCTATTTATGTTGAGAAATAAATTATGGTAAACAAAATTGAATCACTGCTCTGCTCCTTCAGAGGAATATATTATACTCCTATATACAAGTATTTTTCCTCATCCAAAATACCTTTATATACTGAAAAAGAAAACATAATGCCAGTGTGGAAAATTTTTTAATCACTACTAAGAAAATTAATAATTACAAAGAAAATTAATGACAAAATTTCTCTTAGTAAAGAAGTGGAAATAACAGAATACCAATATCTCACATTTTTATTTATAGATAGACGTCTTTTATTGAATAATTATTACAATCTGCCTTACTTTAAGGGAATAAGAGTATATATGACGAAAAATCCATTTACACAATATGTGCAATGAAAATTTCTCACAGAAATGGAAATAACAAAATATCTATACATAAAATACTAAATTTGACGAATTTGTAGTAGTGGTTCTATGTTGTTACCTAAATTAGCTAAAACGATTTAATAAACAGGAATGCCATTGTAACGTAATTAGAACTTTTATAATGGCATTTAAAAAAAAATAATAATAATTCCGATATGTCGATATTTTTGGTCACAGTTATATCGTGTTTTGGATATTCGGAGCGTAATATATTCGATATCGACATATTCCTTAGCATACCCCTTCCTACTTGTCTCTTAGAAAATCTAATTCTTAATAAAAGAAACATAGAATAAAATTACTTCCACAGTCCAATTATTTCTACCTCCTCTTGGAGATGGTTATGTGACGAGGTATTTAGTTCACACCCATTATGTAATTGCTCTTGTTGTTGCAGTTGTTTTTAATTATTTAAAAAGCTACTTTACTAATTAATGATATTCTGTTTAGTGATGATTAAAAAATTCAACTTACTTTACGGAGAAACATATTTAAACTATGGGTTATTTTTATATAGTTAAGCAATCATACCGTAAAAGGAGGTTAAAGTCATTAAGTAACAAAATAAATTTTTTTCTATTTCAATATTCAAACGGGAATATGCTCATTAAAAATTTATCATATAGTGAATTTTCTCATTATCTAATGTGCAGATATAGCAGTTATATTCACTTGGTGACTTTTTATACTTATCGAAAATTATACAATGACTTTTTTGTTGAATTTGCATAAATCGCATTTAGTGACTTATACCTCCAAGCAGACGATATTGAAATATCCAAAAATTAAAAACTGAATTAAAAAAATATGTTATATCTAATTTAATTGATTCAATTCAAAATTAAAGTCAGATGCATTGAATTACTAATAGTAATAACAACAATTTGTTTTAAAAAAACTTTAACTTGTTCCAGTTTTTATACTAAATAAAAATAATTATTAACACAAAGTAAAATAAATTACTTATCTGTATTATGAGATCATTGCTCAGTGATGAGACTTATACGATTTAAAATACAAGCATCTTTATTCCTTAAAAATTTCAATCAAATGAATTATAAAGAATTTTAATTGAATGATTTCTTTGAAAGGAAATATATTGTATTTATATTATAAAATCTTGTGAACTTTTATAAATTAAACTTTTTTTTTCTAACAGTAAATTATTCAAAAATACCTTTTTAAAAATGTAATATTCTATATTTCTATTGTAGTACAAAATAAATAAATAAAATAAAAAATAAACGATTTCTTAGTTAGGCTTATCTCATATTCTCCATCGATTTTATTTATAACAAAAACTTAATCACAAATTTTAATATGGGGACCATGCGAGCGAGTTGGGGAGAGGGTCTTACCGTGCTTGGTACTGAAGGTCATGGGATCGAATTCCACCTGGGCGGGTTAAATTTATTTTTTAGCTGACCCACGATATGAATCTTGATCTTTCGACCCTCGACAGAATAGGCTAGTAACCTGTAAGATAACCCTCTTTCCTGCTCTAGTTGGAGTACACAAGAACCAAAAACCAGCTGATTTCACTGTATTTTTCAAATTTAATTCAATTTTTCTTCATTTTTTTTCTGCATATAAGATATACAAGACAAGGAACTGCTCTTCGTTGCCGACCACTCTATCATGTAATAGATAAGCGATGAAACAAGATAAGCGTTTAAAGTTCCAAATAAATTTCGAAAGACTTATTTACATGACAGTAATTAGACCCATTTGGACATACGGAGTTGAGCTTTGGGGCTCCTCTAAGCCTTCCAATTCTTTTTGTATCCAATCCTTACAAGCCAAAATCATCCGTATGCTCCTCTATGCTCATTATTACGTTAACAAAAAACTTCTCCATAAAGATTTTAATCTTCCATATATTACTGATTTGGAGGGCCATCTGGTTTGGGAACCAGATACCTATCCTTTCGTAGTAAAATCCATACCCACTCGAATCAACTGGTCTTTCAAGTTACTTCCTTCAAAAGGCATCTAAAAAGAAGATGGCCTAGAGACCACTTTAAACTTTTATTGAATTGCTAGTGATAACCAGTTCTTTTCGAGTATTGGCATGTCATTGTAGTACCTATCAACACATTTACATAATGTATGTATTTCATACAGGTGCTAATATCAATTCAATTAAAAAAATAATAATATTTCCATAATTAGTGTGTCCGTTTATTTATAGAAATTATTAATAACGAACAACTTATAATATTTTAATAAAGGGACGTATATTTTTATTGGCGAACTTACCTATTACATTATACCATTTTTAGATCATTCTCTTATTTTGTTTATATTCAATTTTCAATTTGTTTATAAGCTGTGTTTCCTTTTATACTTAGATCTCATTTATGATTGACGTTTTCATTTATTTCTTCATTACTCATGGTATTTTTTAAATTAAATTATATTTTGGATTTTTATTATATTTGATTTTCTCTTCTAATACTGTATTTGTTAATTTCTCGTGTATAGCCTAGGTGAAAATAATCAAAAATATAACTTAAGCGTTATCTACACAAAAAAAAAGTTTTGTTAACATCAGCAATGCTTATTTTTTAATCCCAAGCTGGTTGATTCCAATCAATAGCCTACATTATATTTACTCAGGTTTTATCACATGAGTTAGGGTTTATAGGGTTTCATAACTTATATTTCTATATATAATTAAAGAAATATAATTGTATTCTATTTTTATAACATTTCTAAACCCTTATAAATATTAGTACAATCTCAGTTATCCAACTTGCTTTAAGAAATCAATCTTCTCGATCCCCTCAAATCTGGTTTTCGAGCCAGCTATTCTACACGATGCGCTCTCCTCAAAATCACTAATGATACATTTACCGCCATAGATGAAAACAAAATTGACTGTTTTAATACTCTATGATTTTTCTAAAGCGTTTGATACAATTGTGCAGTTAATCAAATTCACACAAGATCCCTTCTTTCAGATCAATATACTTCATCCAACAGAAGTACTGCATTGCAACGCTCTTTCATCTTCCGTTCTTGAATTCTATTCCTCCTCATATCAGACAACCGAAATCCCTGAAAACATTTTAATGCCTCTATTTTCAGTACCTCATACTTAACCAAATTGACGCTTGCTAGCAATCTACCTACACAATTAAATGATATACTCTTGTATTTCTGGAATCCTATTAATAGCTATTTGCATAATTTAGACTCCATTCAATATAATTGTTTCTTACTCTGAATATGTAACATTTCGGTACTTCTATAGTATTTATAACACTGAAGCAACATTGTACCAAAAGAATTTATTTCATTTGTTTAGTGTTCTTTTATTTTCCCGTATCTGTTTTTAATAAGTATATATGTATATATTATCATTGTTATATTATTATTTATTGTTTTCATTTTAATTTGTCTCTGACCAGTTGTTTCTAAATCTACCAATTCCTCTACTTATTTGTTATTCTTAAAGGACTGGATCCCAGGATTAAATTATATTTTTATAAATTCTATTATATTGTATATCTGTGTAGATAAAATATATAAAAATATAAAAACACTATTTGTCACCTAATAATAACGATTCTTCAATGAAAAACGATTGAAAAGTGATAGTGTCCCAATATGTATTTAAACTTGACTATTGGGATCGGATTGGAAGATGAACAACGTGTCAGCCGTTGGCTCATTTGTCTTGAAACCTGTCAAGCTCTGGCGGGCACTCGCTGTCAATGTAGTCGATTCCTGTTCCTCCAACTTGGGCCAAACTGTCTCCTAGCTTCGCTTACACATCTTAACTCAGGTTAACTTATCCAATAATTTATTTAGATGATGCTCCTTATTCTATTTTTTCTTTCTTGTCATTGCAATAATAATTGGAAATAATTATAATTAAATAGTAATTGCAGTAATGGAAACATAAATTTTAGAATAATTGTATTTTATTATCAATATTTGTCTAAATCGAAATCTAAATAAAAATGATTTCAAGCCAATTCGTTATGGGATGATACGGAGTGATATTTTGGCGTTTTTCAAAGCTTTTGTCATTACACGACTTATTTAATTTACACAATTCTTATCGAACATCGCATATGCATTTCGAAAGTGATGCTACTCCAAAATCTGCATTACAAAAATGTAATCTCACTCTTGTAATTCAAAAATAAAAAATTTTCAGTCAAAGGTTTTAAGAATTATAACTCACTCACCTTGGCACGTCAGTGCATATAGACTTGAACATAACCACTGTACAGGACCATATTCACACCTCATACAAAAGATTTTATGGCAAACTTCAAAGACACTACAACAAACTAATTCAAAACATGGTGACTTTGGATATCCCACAGACAACACAACGAAGGCTGAAGAGGAGCTGGTTATAAGATCTCCTTGGATAAATCTAAAAAAATGTAAGACTGGAATAGGTACCGATGGGTGCTGAACACCCTTATGCCTGAAATGCTAATTTAACATAATTTCCCATATCACTATTTGAGCGACAGGTGTGGATAAAAGAAATAAAATTGAAAAAAATGTAATATCGAAATTTAATCCCAACCACAAGTTAGATGTATCAATTGGGATTTGAAGTTAATTCTATAAATTTTTGACATTTCATAAAAGACTATTGAACTTTACTGTGATAACTCAAAAATACAGCTTTTGAGTTGCGCCACTATTGAAAAACATGCGCGATATAAGGCATGTTGTGCCAAACCCCGATAAATCTATATTTCTTTAGATTAGTTTTGTTTGGAGTTTGAAAAGGTTCTCAGAGATTTCCTCTCTATATATAGCTAAGATATGATCAATATAAGTTTATTTACATATTTACAGTTAAAAATTTTATTTAAGTATACATGTGAACCTTGGAGCTCCACTAAACCATCTATATTATCTCGTTTGCAGACCCTAAAAATCCAAAATCCTTCGAAAAATGCTTAATTTTCCTTACTTCTTTTAAAAATAAACTTATCCAGAAATACCATGATGTTCCAAATGTCATTGTTTTAGCCTAACTCAGATACCTATCCTTTTATAGTTAACTTCATAACCATTCAAATGGCCTCGGGAATCTCTCAAATATAAGTTTTATAGAATTGCTATGAGTGGGTAGTCATGTTATAATGTTATGTTATTATCACATTTATTGGATGTGTGTTTTTTTGTTTTGTTTTTATGTTCAGTTGTATATTTCGATAAATTGATAAATAAAAGAAAAAAAATGTGCATAAGTTCCGAAATGATGTCCTCTCCATGAATAATATAGTTTTATTCAATAAGGCATAAGTTTTAAATTTAATAATTGAGGCGTGGAGATGCAAAAGGGGGTAGATCCACTTTTTATCATTTTTAATTTTTTTAGTTAGCGTCCTCAGTAATGCTGTTTATTTTTTTTTTAAACAACTCATGGCTAGTTAAATGTTGCTACCACGTAGCAACCACAACGGAAGTGTGACGTTCATTTCACTGGACCATTACGATTTAAATATTAACAGGCTAAAGAGTGGATCGAACACTAGGTGCACGGCAAATTCCGCTTTGGAATTGTTGTAACGGAAACGTTACTTCATTTCGAGGAATCATTTTGATATCACTTTCTTGTGATAATAAAAACACATATTTCTACTAATATAAAATTAAAAAAAATATTGTCTTAGCCGAATTTTCTTACTATGAGTAAAAACTCTCCTCCGAATATATTCACCCCCATTCAAACTTCTTATAATATGACCCTAAAAATTCAAACATACACTATCCTTTCTTCCTTTTATGTTGTTATCTATTACGGAGTTGTCCATTTTTCATCTCATTATGCTCAGAACTTTTTTATCTTTTTACACTCTTGATTGGGAATAATAATTCTTACTTGTATGCAATACTTCTCATCATAAACATGTTTCGTTTCATATCAACTTAAAATTACATTGACTTGTGATTTTTGTCTTAAATTTAACTGATATACCAGAAACATAAACATAATGCGCAACGTGTAGAAAAAGGGATGGACTCATATTTTGTATTTGTATCTTAAATAAATAAAAATGAAAACATAACAATAAAATAAATAAAATTGCATTGTATTCGATGCGTATGTATTATTTGTTGTTTATATGATTCCTTTTCTCCTCCAATACAATAATTTAACTTCCACCAATGATGAAAAATGGAATGGTATTAATCAAATGACTAGAATATTAAAACTTTCTAAAATACTCGAATATCAAATAATAATACGCCGAATAACATGAATTATTTATTATATCTATTACGTTTACCTAATTATATTGTGTGGTAATATTTCACTAAAGTTAACAAGAGGCCTAAGTGTTTTAGTTATTATGCTGAACCCTTATTCCCGATAAGTTGACATATCACAAACTCGGCACCCTCTTGGTCCACATAACGCCGAATTTTCATTATGTATTTTTTTTCTTCAGTTTGTATTATTAGTCGACACTTATAATGGCAATTTAGCCAAAACATAGCGTATTATAAATGGAGGACATAACCTCAATTACAAAACTTTCCATTTTAGCTTAAAGGGAATAGTGCACATTTTTTCAATCGCTACCTAACGGCCTGTTAGTGAAACTTGCAGGGTACTCTGTTTTTCTTTACTAGTTGTATTAATTCTGTTTTTGTTTACATTTTTTAGGTTTAGTTTTTAGTGCCTTTAAGTTTGTTATTTAAAAAAAAATATTAAATGGTTAAAGTAATATTAAAAATGGATTTAAAAAAATTCCGTTCACGCATCACCGCAAATCTGAGAATAAAAAGGGAATCGCTCTTGTGGAAAGCGATCATGTTTTTGGAGTGGAAGAACGAATCAACTTAGACAGCCACAGCCAAGGCTTTTTGATTCCACAAACGAGTTTTGACTATTCACCGTATAAAGATACAATTGAGTTTAGTTATCATTTTTATATAAAAAATATGATACTTAAGAGTAAAGGTTATAAACTTAATCTAAATTTTCGACTAAAATGTGGAATGCAAGAATGAATTATCCCAGTAAAATATCCTGTTAAGACAAAAAACATCGAAAAAAATCGATTGAAGGTAACAATCGATAAAAAGGTATTATAAGCGGGGTGTAGCTGTGCTTCGATGTCGTTCCCAACATTTACAATAGTCTCACTAACTCTGCGTAATGTGGACAAGTAGGGTACTGAGTTTTTTAAATTCTGCTTATCGGGAATGAAGGCCAAAAATAAAAACTAACAAAGTTAGCCTTCATATAAACCTGGTGAAAAATTACAACTCCATACGAATTTTTTATTAATTCCTTCCCGAAGTTGGATCATATTCCATTTTTTTTTTTTTGCTTTATAGGTGGAAGTTAATTGGTTGCATTTAGGAAAAAAATATTTATATTAACAGCAAATGCATCGAATTATATTAACATATGCATCGAATACGATGCAATTTTCTTAACATATAACTAATATTTCAACAGAGTTCAAAGGCATTTCATACTTCTCTTGGAAGTCTTCTTTTTCTTATTTATAATTTTTGATTATTGGTTGTGCGAGGGGAGCGAAAAAGTAATTTATTTTGTTCAAGTATAAAAATATAATACGATTCCGAGTAACCCGCTAGTTATCAAAATGCCACCTTGAGCGTTGCCACATCGAAGTGCCAAAAATTTTAATTGTAATGAATATAAATGATGAGTAAACTTGTTAATAGAGGCTATGGATTTTAAGTGACTTATATTTTTTAGACTGAATTTAATAGAATAACCAAAAATTAAGAGCAATCTAACTATTCCTCATTTTAGAAATTACAGCACCGGTAATTCTATTGTTTGCATGGATCTTATCGAAGCAGTTTGTTAATCCGTGAAGTTTTTTACAAATAAATTGTTATTGTTTTTGTCTTCCTTTGTAAAATATAAACTATGTAAAGTAGTGGAAATTTCCACATTTGTGAATTACCATTTAAGGACTAGTAAACATGCTGATAAAAGTTATGGGTTGAAAAGGATCCATTATTAGTTTGTTGAATAGAAAATAAACTACATTAGGTCGAAGAACAGCTGAATAAAATTCCCTTGTGGTGAAACCTTGCTTGAATGTTACACAATACAATTACTTCTCATTTTGTCCTTTCTTTTTCCTCCTCTCAACATTTTCATTATACAGACTGCTGCTACGCTAAACTATGTAATATAAATTAAACCACATTGCTGTGAAATTTCTAATAAAATATTAATATTCAATACAATTGTATAATCATTTGTTATTAAATTATTGTTTTCCTTTTATTTATACAAACATTAAAATCTGCAACAAATAAGAGCTTGAAAGAACTACTCTTTTATATATATGTATATATATATATATATATATATATATATATATATATATATATGTATATATATATATATATATGGATAAATTTTCATGACTGATACTATTAAATGTTTAGTAAGATTCCTGGGGTTCAGTCAATAAATAAAAATAACTATTTTGGCGACGTTTCGAGAGTATATCGTTCTCATAATCATGTCCTATAGTGAAAAAACAGGTTACAATGAAATTATATACGTTATACAAGTTATTTGAAAACATAAAGTCTTACATATCCACCAGTAACATTGTAAGCAGTTTCATACTCATCTATATTCTGTAATTATATACATTTTTATTATTCTAACACATGTTATATACTTGAATTGTAACTAACTATGTTTTTTAATAACTTGTATAATTTCATTGTAACCTGTTTTTTCACTGTAGGTCATGATTATAAGAACAATATAGTTTCGAAACCTCACTAAAATAGTTGTTCTTATTTGTTGACTGAACCTCAAGAACCTTACTAAACACATACACACACACACACACACATACACACACATATATATATATATTTTTTAATATATATAAAAAAAACTTATTTTACTGACAGCAGTTGGGTGATGGTGTCGGAAAGATGTCTATATACAGGCCTAGAAAAAGTTGCTGTCTTGGTGTTTCCGCTTATACCACTATGTGGCCTTGTCGAAATCATCATCCCTTGATCCGCACCATAGCATCTTAATATAGTGTGGGTACGGAGTCGTCGAACCTGGATTAAAGAGCATATTAAGAAAAACAAATATACCATTTTTTACTAGCACTAATATCTGCTGAGATCGATGTTTGTAGGTCCAGTTAACACGTTTTCAGGATGATTGGAACTATAGATCACGATAACCACTAACATTACAATCTGTCACAGTGAATGGCAATATGTAATGAATTCATGCCTTATTTACAATTCAAAGTAATAATAAAATATAATTAAATGATAGATACCGACCTAGTTGGGGCGAGAGTTTCTGAAGGTCGTGGGTTCGAGTCCCACCTGGGTGGACTAAATTTATTTCGTAGCGGACTCTCGGAATGAATCTTGACCTTCCCACCCTGGCTAGAATAGTTTGGTAACCTGTAGGATAACCCCGTCCTTCCTGCCCTAGTTGGAGTACATAAGTACGTTAAAAAAAAAAGAAAAGAAAAATGATAGATACAAAAAATATATAAAGAAATTTAAAAAAACACCAAAAAAACTAAACAAAGTGATAGTAACAAAATAAAATAAATAACTAAACGAAAAGAAAATGAAAAAAATCTAAATTAATTTATACATAATAAGTCGGGCTTTAGGTGATCCTAATGCACTTCTTTCTCGCAGCGTCACTGTTTAAAAGAACTCGCAAATATTTCTTATGGTGAGACAAGCCAAGTCCAAAAAGCTCTCATGTTGGTTTCGCAGCTATGTCACTGGTGAAAAAACCAAGTGTAGGCTGAGTGAGGACGCTATAATACTGTCATTGGGGATGGAAGGATCAGCTGGCCATCACCAGGACTCCATAGGCGTATTTTACTGTAGATCTTAAGGCCACTTTTTATTTAATCTTCCAATAGGATTAGAGAGATATTTGGAACATGATTAGGATTGTGCTAGAGGATAAATAGAAAGCTGTTGATAAAATTTGATTTGTGCAGAGGCAAGGAAAAAAGGAATTATAACATACCTTGTAATGCAAGGTTTTGTTATAGTTTTCGAAAGTACACATTTGCCTCTTATTAAAAGAAACAATATTAAATCTAAATTTATATAAAGAAGACTATTGCGATCTAAGAATTTAACAAAAAGTAAATTTTAATCACAATAATTAATGCTGAAATGGTGCTAACGTTTATCCACTATTTAAACAGTTCAATAACCTGCCCTACTCGCGGTTGTATAAATGAATATTAAGTGCTTAATGAAGGAACTGAATATTCAGCTGACCAGTTCCTGATTTGACTAATCGAGATGTTTAACCGGGGTCCTTCTTAGCAGCAATCTTATTAAGATTATATTAACTCTATCCTGGTTATTTAGGTGGTATATTGCATAAATAATGGATTAAATTATCTATTCCACAAAGATAATAAAATACATTATTTTTCAACTGATTAATTGAATACTAATTACAGTCTGTGCATCTTGAATGGAATCAAAATTGTTTATTAAATCAATAAATTAAATAATATAAAAATTTAAATAAATTATTATAATAAATATTCATTAAAAATAACTTTAATTATAGCGTCTTTATAGGTACGCTTCTTTGTGGCAAAATAAGGAGCGTTAAGGATTTTTTACAAGATTTTAGATTACAAGGATTGAAAGGATTAGTTGAGTCCCACAGCCCAACTCAACATTTCCGAATAGGTCCTATCACTGCCGTCTAAATGATTCTTTTATTTTATTTGAAATCTTCGAAAATTTGTCTAGT
The DNA here is from genome assembly GCA_003667255.2 of Euschistus heros. Lineage (NCBI taxonomy): Eukaryota > Metazoa > Arthropoda > Insecta > Hemiptera > Pentatomidae > Euschistus > Euschistus heros. The sequence goes on along the minus strand of RCWM02000016.1, from coordinate 5,042,409 downwards.
AAATGTTTAAGTAGCCTGTTACGTTAAGTATTTTCTTGGCGTTTTAGATTTGTACGTGTATTCCTGGTAAGACGTTTGTACAGTAGGAGTCCTAGAAAGCAGATACGAGATGATCTAGATTGTTTAGGGGAGCCACATATCTCAATTCGTATGCTAAATAAATTATTTTATTTTATTTTAATATTTTATAATATTCATTGCGTTTTTTTTATTTTTTTTTATGGTAATGGAATATGAGTATGATTTATTCAGTAAACTTTATTCCGAGTTTTTTTAATCGAAGGTAAATTAGCCAGGAAAATGATATTTCCCCAGAAGCTTTTATAGCTTTTCCAGACAGATAGAATATCAACCGATTTCTAGTGGGTTTGGAAGAGTCCAGTGAATAAATATTTAATCTTGAAATACCGTTTGAAACGAACAAATTTAATTAGCCAGCTGTCTGAGTAAACAGAATGGAAGCCACCGAGTCCAAATAATCTCTGTAAATTAGTTCATTACGATTAAATTAGTTGAAGGGTGCAGACTTAAAAGACAGTAAATTCCAGACTTTTTTTTTGGTGCAACTAGATTATCTCATATATATTTATTTAGAATATTGCCCCCGAATAAGGGTGTATTTTCTTATTTCGTCAATGTTTTCGTTAGATGTGTAGACTACCTGCCTGGTGGTGTATGTAGTTTTCCCCTTGTCGCCAGAACTAGCGTTTACGTTAGAGCTTCTAGTGTTCTATTTGCCTAGAACAAGCTTGAGCAAGTCGACCTCTCACGGAATGTTGTGCCTGTTAATGTTTGCGTTCGGTGCTCGCCCAACTATAATAAACTGTCTCTCTGCCAATTGCTAGTTTAATCAACCCTAGGTACACCACTTCTCACCTTATTGGTGAAGTTTGTTTTAATTATCTCGTAGTGCTTATAGAACGTTTATCTTCTTCTATTTTTTCTTTTTTCTTTTTATAATTTCAAATTTCAGATTTGAAAATTTGTAGATGAATGGTTCAGTATCTAATCAAGTTATTTCATTTCGCTAATGGATGGCATTTTAATTACTTATCATCACCATAATAGTTACTTTGGGATACTATATATTATTTAGGATCGATAAATTAATAACCTATATTGGAATCATTTTAAATTGAAAACCAGTTGCAATTGGTTAACATTCATCATCAGTTCAATAAACATAAAAAAAAGAAGGTATTAGCACTTTGTTATATATATTATGTGTATTAAATTGCAATATTAATACATGTATGAGGATACAATAATAAAACCCAGAATTTCTACTTCGCTATCCTATTAAATGAAAATAACCATAAATTAAACTAATGGGTGATTCTCAAACTACGGGTCAATTTTGGATTGCAAAATCTGTCATAATTGAACTTAGCTCTAAAAATCTGAAAAAAATCTTGCATGTTTCTGTGGTCACCTTTGTACAGAAAATACGCCGCAAACAAATCAAACTCCATTTTCCTCTTCAAAAATCAAAATTTTCAAATTTTGGGTCCATGGTAATTACTAGTTGGAGCATGGTACTTACATTTTCTATTTGTTAGATTTATGTTGGCTCCCATGTTGCTTTAAGAGCTAAAATGAGGTTAACACATTAAACAACCAATGCGTAAAGAAAAATGACTTTTATTGAAGACTCAAAATCAAATCATACAAACTTACATTTGGGCCCCACAAAAGGCCACCCCTGTGTGTAAACTTAATTGTTGCCTGGATGCTCCAAAATGAGGCTCAGCAGCAGCAGGACTTCCTGAGGCTCTTCAAAATATTTGCAAGAGTAGTTCACACTAAAATCAATGTGAAGTGCCATCTCATTCCCAGGGCTGAGCTTTAGGGCTCTGAATGCCTCAGGTTGGTGATGTATGACATGAACATGCCTCATGAATTCGATTATTTCACTCTCTGACTTCTTAACACTATCTAGCAGAGATGATTGGATGTTTTCTTTCACAGTGCGCTTTACCAGTCTTTGAGTAGCCTTTGATTTGTCACTCTTCAATTTTAGTAGTCCACTTGTAATAAGAAATTGGAGCGGTGTTGTCAAATGGTTGGAACACAATTACATTCGATGAGCATGCCTGGCATTTTCTCAGATAGCGATGCGACTTTTCATTCATGGTCGCGCAACCCAGTGTCTTTATCAGAGAATCAGGGTCACGTTTACTAATTACGCCTGCCTGATGAAGCTGGGAGGTGAGGAGCTTCATATTCTCATGTTTGATGCACATACAACTGTCTCTTCCATCAAGCTTGGGAGCAACAACATTTGGGGGTCTGAAACGGCAGAATGTAGCATAGCTCAATTTTTTGACACTGTCTTCATCGTGTTGTTCAGGTATCTTATCTGAACTTTTCTTCCTCTGAAAACTTCACACTGCTTTTTTCCGGGACAAGGTGAACTCTGTTCATCATCCAGGAAGAATTTTCTAATTTTATTTTGCTGCTCCAATGCCTTTTGTTTTAAATTGCTCTCATATTTAAGCGTTTTGCAGTTCCTCCTTCGGTTGTATTTGTAAATACGTTGCGAAAAAAACTCTCCTGCTTGCATCCTCACTCTGTATTTGCTTAATATGTCACCACCCAGCATTTTGACAAAAATTTGCTTATGACTCCTTTTGTTCTTTGTTTTTGCAAAACTTGCAGACAGTTGGCGCTGCGTTAATTCTCCTCAATAGATCTTTCTTTTTACCTCTTTTTCGTTCTCTGGAATTTTACGTTGAAGGAGGTGTTTCACTTTGCTCATGGGACTCAACTGATCCCGCTGTTTTAGTTTTTGAATCAGCCTTTCATATCGTTTCCGTTACATGTCTTTGGCCTTAGTCGTACTTTTAAGTTTTTCTTGAAGCTTTGCCACCTGCCTGTATACTTTACTCATTTCCCTCCTGATTGTTCTCAAGCCAGCTTCTCTACGACTTCTTCCTGGTTGAGGTTGAGGTTGAGGTCGAACTACAACATCTCCAACAATTGGTGACTGAGGTGATGTGTCCGCAAGCGCGCATGCTAAGTTTCTGTTTTTCTTTCGTCTCACATTTTCCCTCAATTTTTTCCGACGTTGCCTAAGCTCTCTTGGAGTTAGGTCTTTCACCATTTTAATTTTACCTTCTTTCTTCCTTCCCAAGTATCGAAGTTTTTCTTTCAGCTGATCTTCTTTTTGCAATTCGACGTCTCCTTTCCCTTTCTGCTTCCCTCTTCCTTGCTAACTTCTCTTCTTTGGATAGGGTTGACTTTTTTGGTCGACCGGGAAGTGGCATTTTTGTAGTCACATAAGTAAACTGCAAATGAAAATGAAGGCAATGTGACAAAATTACCGCAAAAAGTAACTACCATGGTCAAAATGTAATTACCATGCTTTTTACTGCAACCATGGTAATTACACATTTTGTGGCATGGTAATTACATACAGACGTTTGAATTGAAATATTCGGAAAATAAAAAATATTATTGCGATGCTTTTTTTTTTGTCTTCAAATCAGCTAATCGAGCTCTTCAAAGTAAAATCAAAAAGAAAAAGTTAAGTTTGAAAACAAAAAAGTTACAAGAGCCCACGGTAATTACAAAGAAAAAGCTACTTACCAGATTCACAACATTCACCACTGGATGCACACTTGAAAATGACTTCAACCTCTTGGAAACTTCTGTAACCTTGGCAAGCAGTGTTGCCAACACGGATGGGGGGGGGGAGAAAAAATCCCATATCCCTTATTTGCCTTGGTGAAAAACTCCCTCTTCTTTTTTGGCATAGCAATTACAGTATTTCTTAGGACAAAAAGTAAACTTTGCTTAAATTGTTATTGACCATCAAAAGTTGAAAATTTCTCATGATTCTGAACAATGAAATCTTCCTCTTGGTGGTTCCACAACTTTCGGGATCCAAGCCTCAGATTATGATATTAAAGGACACTTTTATATTGGAAAATCATATTTTTTGGTCAGCCACAGTATTTACAAATATACACTTCGTTTGCATAAAAACCATATTTTTACTGAATTTATAAACAACCATTCAATAGATTCTTGTTTGTTTATTTGTTTATTTCGTTTAACGTCACTTTATGCTGCTGTGGCTAATCGGACGATGCTACGGTGGGAGTCCTAAATTTTGCCTATCCAGGTATATTTAGGATAGGGATCTTTAACGAGTACCTGACATCGCACAGGCTCGGGACCCCCATTTTACGTCCCTTCCGAAGGACGGCATAGCTAATGATTATTTACTCCCTTTTAAAAAATCCTAAGGTCATCTGCCGGGCTGCGAGCCCGCGATCTTGGGTTTAGTAGGTTGCTATGCTAACCACTACACCACAGGTGACCCCAATAGATTCTTGTAGATTAGCCCTTCAATTGAAGAAATAAAAAAAATAAAAAAAGTGGGCAAGTTATAATTACTGGTTAGTGAGGAATCAGATTTTGACGTAATATTGACCCGTAGTTTGAGAATCGCCCTAATACATGAAGTAGAAAATAATATAAAATAAAATATTTATGAATAACTAGATATAATAAAAGAGTTCAAACTCATTCCCGATATTGGTTTAAATGGCCAGAGAAATATTTCCTTATATTCCCATTTTAAATTCTTTCCAATAGGAACGGATAAAACTAACCAGTCATAGAAAAGAGCCTTAAGAACCCATCCCTGCCTTACCCTTTTCGTATCTACGCCTTTAGGTCCTGACATCTTTCAGAAGTCCGTTTGTCTATTTAGGTGAATACCAATTTATTTGATTTCTTGTCTTACATATAATAAAATAACAATTTACATGATCTAGATATATTGATGCTGATGTTTTGACATATTTGTATGTTTTTATATCTGATAATAAATGTTCAACATTCGAAACTAGTTTTCAAATAAACATAATTCCAACAGGAGTGGCAAATAATTCATCAATCGTAATTGTGTTGATCCTTCTATACCATCATGCAGACCTCAATTAATGTGAATTCGTCTTGGCAGCACAAAACAAAGAAGACTGGCGGCTCTGATAGTGGAAGGTTATGAGTCTTAATGAGTTGTAGAGCCTTTAAAGAAGAAGAAATAAAAAATAACTATTTTTGTAACCGCATTGAAAGAACTTAATTATTTCAACTACCCACTATTTTTTTATTACGTAACTATTTTTTCTCCCTTTGTATTGTATAGAACATAAATTCAAATCAAATATATACATCAGAAGCGATATGTCATTACTCTGGTATTCCCTCTCCCAACCGCTCCTAAAATCTTTATATTCTGGGGATCTTTATAAAATGGGTTGCGTATTAAAAACATTTTAAATCAAAATTTAATATTTTTGAGTATCATCTCATTCTAATTATCTGAAAGGTTTTTAATGGTTGTATTTGGAGTTTGGAAAGAGTTTACAGTTTTCCTGTGAGACAGGGGTAGTTTTACTAACCCCATTCAATATTTATTTTTTGCTAAGTAACAACTGTCAATTCCTAGATCATCATCAGCAGCGCAACAACTCATTACTGAGTCGAGGCCTCCTCAATCAGCCCACGCCATATGTCCCGGTTCTGCGCAGCCACCATCCAGTTACGCACCCCAAGCAATGTCCGGGCATCATGCGCAACACCGTCTCGCCAACGCAGTTTGGGCCTTCCTTTTCGCCTGGTTCCATGAAGTTCCTCCAGCAATGTCCTCCTTGGAATGGAACCCTCATCCATCCTCGCAAGGTGTCCAGCCCACCTTAGCCTTCCAAGCCGAACAAACTTTACTATCAATTCCTAGATTAGATCGATAGCCGAGAGGATGAAATGTATGAACAGTATCTACCAGTGTGTCCGGTTTTGGTTGATGTATACTCTGAGAGTTTCACTATGGGCTGCACAGAAGATGAATGAACTCGTTTCAACTGTTTCGGCTATATATGTTACGAGGGTAGGGGAAATCTTCAAAAGACATAGTTAGGCCCCTACCAAGGTATTTCTGGGATTGTTATCCTCTAAAACCATCTTCTTACACCTGTTTTCCTCTCCAAGGAACCACCACAGCATTATATCATAGAGAGGAATGCCTGGGTAGCTTTCTTACACCATGGAAGAAGGCTACATTCCGCTGCGCTTATCTTTCAGTTGATGGTCTCAGCCGCGAACTTCTGGCCCGCCATTCAGTACCATCAATCGCACCAGACCACCAACAGTCGGAAGAACTCTACAGACCTGTCAAAACTATTCCTCATCTAGCTGGAAGTTAGGGCATATGAAAAATACATGCTTTACCCTAGCACCCACCGCCAAGCAGGCTAGGCATTTCCTTATATCATCCACCTTGATTATAGACTGGTAGGCTTGGAAGGTTCCATATCCAGTTAGCAGCTAATAGGTGCTAGTAAACTTTTAGCAAGCTTCCTGTCTACTCAGGAATATAAATATATATTTATAATTACATTGAATATATATTGATAGAAAAGGAAAAATCAAAATGTTCAATGGATAGAAATTTATTGTATGAAAATGACAGTTCCATAGTGCACGACAGTTTATATTTCTTATCATTGAGTCAATAACTGATTGGTTCTTTTATAGGAAAATAACCTAGAGCCTACTTAATTTTGGATTTGAATTCATGAAGTTATACTCAGAGCCGCTATCTCTCGGTGGAAATTTTAAACATAGGTACCAAGGGCTTACATAATGCTGTTTGTAGGACTCATTGTAAATTCTGATAGCTTTCGAAAAGTTGGTTCGGTACTTTAATACCTTTTGAATTAATAACAGTAGGGTGGCGGGGTCTTGGGCTGTTGCCACGAAGATGATACGGCCATTGTCGATGAAGTTGCCAAGATAAACAATCAGATCCGGGGTAGTTGGAGTGGTTTAATTATCGCACTTTAAACGGATTTCATTGTTCTCCTCTTCTTTTCGCTTCTTCTTGACAGACTCCTGGACTTTTAATTACTTTTTAATTCCCTTCGACCCTGTACCGACGAAGAATATCGATTAAATGGAGAGTTAGGAAATAGATCTGATTACTTAATCAACTTGAGCAAACCAATTTATTTGAAAAATAATTATGACTTTCCATCTTGGAAAAATCAGCATACGTTTGGTGAAAGATTAGTATCGAATAAAAGTTTACATTTTCATAACTTTTGTCGACCCTTTCAATTAACTGATATGTAATACATCCACATTTAGCACAAAATACATAATTATTAATGATTAATGCATAATACACGTTACTAACTCACAATATATGAAGTCCTTTTTTAAAAAAAATAAATAAATGAAAAAAAATATACCCTTTTGAAAAAGTTGTGCTTATGACCAAAACAAAAAAATGAAGCTAAACACATGTGAAAAACAGTAAACAAAATATTAAAAGAGGATATAAGGTCATACAATAATAAGACTCAAAATTCCAAAATCACGGTCCATTTAAATGATAATATTCGTAAATTCAACAAAGACCGAAACTCAATAATAGTAGAAGACAGTCAAACATTAAATACTTATGAATCATTAAAAATAAAACCGTTCAAAACTAATTCAGATTTTTGTTTAATTTATTTCCAGTAGGGAAGGAAAAAAACCAACCAGTCATTGGTACAATTTAAAGGACAACCCATCTCTAGCTGACACTTTCGCCCATTTTTTTACGCTGTCTGCACCAGGTCCTGATATCTTTGAGGAGCCCCTTTCACTATTAAATGTTTGCTAATATGAAATAGCAACAGTCAAGAAATTTATCCATATTACCATACCGATTCAATACTGGAAAATATCTATAGTGGAAGAATGGGATTTTAGGAAGAAATCAAGACAACCCACGGTCCTGAGGCAGTGATAAAGGAACTTTAGAAATTTAACAGAAAACTAGCAAGTGTGAAGAATACTAGGACATTCCTAGGGGATGATTATGAGAACATTATAGTCTCGAAACTTTGCCAAAATAGTGGTTTTTATTTATTTACTGAACCTCAAGAACCATACACATTATAGAACTATACATTGTATAGTAACAGTCAAGAAATTTATCCATATATATCTGTATATATATATATATATATATATATATATATATATATATATATATATATATCTGTATATATATATATTAATATATTTTTTTTCTTAGTAAAATTCCACAACGATAAACTTGGCAAGACTAACATTTTTAATATCTCAGTTATAATTATATTTAGTGGTGACAGAGTTGAGCGGTAAATTGAAAGTCGTCATTCTCTCTCCACTCTGATCTGTATACAACTCAGTGAACGAAAACTTTGAACAACCTCGTGTTTAACTTCGAATTACCCATATTATGCCACGTATCTTTCTACCACAATGTACTGTTTTTCTTCATTGTATTGAGAGTTGTATATTATCCCTAACTTGATTTATAGAGACGCCCACTCATAACTTAATACGATGCTCTAAAATATTACACAGACCTTTCCTATGGAGTTCATTGGTGACATCAACTTTCGGTATTTTTAACACCTAATTTGTATACTGCAACAGTTTTTTAGTTTGTTTTAAAATGGTTCGGACCACGATTTTTCATAACCCACAATGTATGTCCCTCTCCCTAGTCACATCTACAACTCTGCAAAAAATGCTTCATGATAGAGCAATCTTTCGTGATTCATTTTTAATGGTATACATTCTCGTTTTTTAACGCCCATCGATCTTAAAGAAATTTTATAGGAAAGGGATTTTGATTTTTTGGCATGTTCTTTTAGCAACTCAATTTTGTCTGCAACATCACAGTTTCGTCAAATTAATTAGTCTCTCACTTTTTAAATTACTTTAACCCGACTTCTTTGACGATCAGTCAATAAAATTAACTGATAAAAGTTTTAGAATCCTGTTTATGTATTACTATTATATATCATAATAAAGAACATACTTTCCACAGTAAGAAGTTAGAAAATAAAAGATATTATAAAACTCGTCCTCACAGTATGTCAAGACCTCAACACGTTTTATGAGAAATGAAGGTAGAGAGCCGGTGACAGTTCTCGGGAGGAAAGGCAATACCATCCATCTATTTAATTGGAGGCCATTGATTTCATGTTATCTCGTTAAAACAGCATGCTCTATGGCCGGCTAACAATTTGTCCCTTAGAGTTGTTCGATTTACTCATACAACAATGCTGTTGGCTGCAAACTTTGTTCAACAGCTGTGGCACTAGTGGCGTCACAGATTACCGACTCAATGACTTCAGTTAAGGCCAGGTGTTACAGCCTCCATTGTTGATAATTATAGTTTAGCTGCCAAATTTTTAATTATTAAATAGTTTAATTAGTTCAAAACAAAGGGCATTACAGTACAATCGAATTATTATCAAACCAAATTATCGATACTTATATTATGATCAGTTATTTTGGGAGTCGGTGGCAGCCAAGAAGATCTAGAAGATCTGTAACCTGCCAGTGGTCCTTCGGTGGCTTTGAGTGTAATGAACTTGTGTATCCCTACCTAAATTCTATTAGCTTTACAGATATTTTTCAATCACAAATTAATAAGCACTATAAAATCTTAAAATATACAGCAGGAATATAAATTAAATTTTATTTCAAATAAATAAAAAGAAAAATATAAGGGAAAAGGGAAAAACTTTTGGCCGATCTCAGGAAGTATTGGAAGCAAAACAAAGCATCCAAAGGAACTACTCATAAGCACTCCTAGATGGGCTTAAATAAAAAAATTAATTGACCTTATTTTATATACAACGCGAGATATTTATTAATTTATTTTACATGCTTCTACCAATGAGGGCTCATTAGCATAAAATGCAAATGTATAATATATAATCATAAATAATTACATTTTATTGTAATCAATTTAACATCTTCAGTTGCGAAATTAATTAACTTGATTGATAATTCTATGGGTATGAGAATGAACTGCACTGAGTAAGCCGATCTTAGAGGAAACGAACTGCTTGAGATGGCCAGATCCATCTTATTTATAATGAAGATATTGCCATAAAAAATGTATACTTGATCCACTTGAGCACTGGAGCAACTAAAGGGGGCTTAGGGGCTGAAGCCCTCCTCCTCCAGACGACCGAAACGACACATTTTACTAATATCACATATTGAATACAATTCAGACTTTAAGGAGAATTTTCCCATAGTCTCATTATTGTAAATGAGATTAGAAACAATTAGACAATTGTAAAATTTTCAATTGACCAATATAGTGGGATATTTTTTCCTATATATATAGATATATAACCCCAGCCCCCCCTGATAGTAATCCTTGTTGCGCCACTACGCTTGAGGGAGGTTTTATGACACTCCCTGACTTTTCAAAAATCCGCCCGTCAGAGATGTCAATTTATATTTACCTATATATAATAAAAAAAATATATATATATATATATATATATATATATATATATATATATATATATATATATATATTATATTCACATTCGAAATCACGTTTTTGTTCTATATTTGGAAGGGCTCTTGATTTTTAAACAGACGAATTTGGTGTATGGCAGATCCAATTAATCCAGCATTCAAGGGAATTCGTACTTTGTTCAGTTATCGAACCAAACCGATGTCAATCAGCGTAAAATGTTTATAAAAGGTTTACTGGACCGTTAAACGGATATAATTTTGTTACATCCGAGTTGAGCTGTTCGTACCAACCCCTCTCCATTATTGTTTTAAAAAGCGCATCAAGCGTTCGATCAAGTCACACATGGTGATAACATAATTATCAACCATACTTATAAATAAATTGTGATGTCAAATAATATAAAATTTCCACCTCTCAATATGGAAAAATATTTTGTTGATATTGTAGCAGTTGGCTTATGAAAGAGTGTTTAGTTGATATCAGCTTCGATAACGTTAAAAATAATGTGCGGATATAAATATTTAAAGAAGAGAATCATTGAAGTTTTGGCATCGGAAAGAAGGGAACAATCGATATGATTCTTGATACTTTTCAATAGTGTTCTGTGTATTAATGGATTAGGAAAGTATCTGTATTCAACTCTCCAAGGTATATTTAAAAAATAACAATAAAAAAAAAAGGAAATTTTGAAATGGTTTAAAAAAAGATTATTGTCTTTTTTGTCATTGTAACAAGCCGTAAAATGGGGAGACAGATGGTTTTGGTTTTTCACTATTTATTTATGCAATATTTTTTTTTTTATCAGCTCAGATGGACGTATTAAAATAATATTTGTCAAAAACTAATTAATTAAGTGTATACATGATAACTCCCTGAGGAGATGTTGATACTTACTATTTTTTTTTTATCTTTTTACTAACCCCTGTCAAACAGATCTACTATTTATAGGACATACGGATCTTTCAGGACTAACGTCTTACTTGGGATCAACATAACGACGACTAAAATGATAGAAACTGCTGAAAACTCCAACATTCACTAGAAAAACGATGTAAGCTTCTAATTAATTATAAAATACTCATTTACATGACAGTAATTAGATTTATTTTGGTAAACGGAGTTCAGCTTTGGGACACAACAAAACCTTCCAATTATTTTTATCCTATCCAAAACCCTTTTATGTCCTTTAAACTTTTTTTTTTTTTTTGCACCCCTTCCTTGCGTCTCGGCCGCACGGGGTTTTATGGCTGAGAAGATGGGGGCGGTGAATTCACCCTACCTCAGTCATCTTTGAAATTAAAATCTTTCATTTGCTATGGATCTAAGCCACATTAATATATCCCAAATCGGTTTCATAAGAAATTCCATAAGCAATCATATTCATTTGGCTCTCAACTTGCTTCCCATTCTAGTCCTGATTAACCTGAGGTGTCTGAATAGAATATGGCCTCGGTACCTTCAAATATAGAACTTTTGTGATTGAAGAGCTACCAATGGATGGTTGCTTTAATAGTTACTTTAATAATTTTGTCTCACTTTTACTAGATGTATATGTTCTATAAATATCAATACAAAAATGAAAAAAAAAAAGTAATTGTTTTCTAATTTAGGAGGTCACTTATCAATCTTATCATAAGATTAATTATAATTTATGACTTTATTATTGTTTATGGTCTGATTCGTCCTTGCAGTCTGTCCTTAAAATCAGAAAATTTGAATCCAATTTTTATTTTTAGTCTTAACTGAGAGCAACACATTATTAAAATCCATCCTATTGTTTGAGTACAGGCTATTCCTACGGACGCCAATTGAAGCCGAAAGGGATTCAGAAAAAGAAATCGAAGCTTCATATAAAACAAATCAAAATCTATTTATATACTTTCTCAAGTATATAGAATGTTCTAAGCCTAGGCAGGACGAAAACTGATCAAGTTCCTTATTGCCCCTTGCCTTAGGATATAGTTCTCTACTGCCTCTCCCAGCGGATAACATTAAGCCTTTCGGAGAAGAGCTCATTAGTGATTGCTCGCTAACCTGCCTAGCTAATAACCTCCCCGCTCTTCTACAGATTAGTCAACTCTAGTGCTAATGTCAACGCCCCTTAATCTCTTTAATATCGCTTCATATTATTTTGTAATAACTTTAACATATATAATGAGTTACCAAAAAAAGTAGGACACCTAGAAAATATTGATTTGTCAGCATTTAACTCAAACGAAACTAATTAATTTTGTATTATTTAATCAATTTATTTTTAGAGAACACTAAACAACACAAAGTTGATCAATAAATAAATGCGAATGACATAGTCTTGGGCTATTTCTGAGGTATGAATTAGCGTTCAAATTAACAGCTTAGTTTTTCCATTAACTGAAATACCAGTGCATACCATATCTGAGCCACCCCAAAACAATTGTATTAACTGAAATACCAGTGCATACCATATCTGAGCCACCCCAAAACAATTTTTGTAAAGTGACTGTGGTTTGAGCATGCCTTGTCAAAACTCTAACAAGTCCATCTAACGAGCTAAGACAGAATCTCTAAACTGGGACCTCTTCCAGGCGTCCTTAGTCCAATAATTCCTGGCAAATTCAAAAAGACGTTTTCGATGTTGTAGAATTAGTTTGGACTCCCGAGCTAATTGTCTGGCTCTCAAGCCATAATCTACGGCTAATTCACCTCACAGTTTGTGGATATACCACTATGAACTATGAACACTCCTGAGCCAATGAGCCAGCTGATTTGCAGTATAGTGAATTTATCAGAGTCTATGTAAACTGAAATGCCAGTAATCTCTAGACAATGTCGCTCTTAATCTTCCCTTGCCATTACGTCTGGAGTATGAATTAGTCTCTCTGTACTTTTTTATTACTTTTCGGGCTGCAGTTTCTTGAATTTTGTTGAATGCGAATCTAGTCTCTCTGTACTTTTTTATTACTTTTCGGGCTGCAGTTTCTTGAATTTTGTTGAATGCGAATCTCTCTCTCTCTCTCTCTCGTTGTATATATATATCCTTCTCTCTCCCTCTCTGATATTACAGGGAAAAATTTAAAAGATATGTTTATAAAATTTTACATTCATGTCTATAATAAATATTACTTCGATGATTCAAGAAATAAAGGATTTATTTTTCTATAAAAAATTTTCAATGAAATTATTTAAGTTTATTTATATACTAATAATGTTTCATTAGTTACAAAATATAGAATTACATTTGTGAAATAATTATTTAGAGCAATTAATATCCCAAATTAGATAATATTGGATATATTTGCACTTTAGATATCCAAACAACCGGCACAATACAGTTGTTTATTGATTTTAGACTTTCATTTCAAACAATGCCACAACATTTGCTAATCTCATTTAATATATTATTTAGTCTTTAATAACAGACGTCTTCATTGCACTTCGATATCTGGAAGGTACAAATGATACAATATCGACAGAATGTGAGTACTTAAAAAAATAAAAAACTTAGAAATTTTCACTAGGTCATAAGCTTTTAGATTTACATTAGTAATAATTTTGCTTATGCATATTACGGAGGCTTTGGTTATCCGAGACTATCTCGGTCCCAATTACGCCAGTCAATCAAGTACCAAGTGTATACCCTAGTTTTCAAAGGCCAAATACTATCAAGACAATATACGATGCGTAAGATCTTTCATGTTAATTTTAGGATGAAGGAGACATTAGCTGAAAATATCAGAATGTTAGTTATGTATAAAACTCAACTTTCTAAATACCGATTTCATATTCGCACCATGGTTTCTAACCATTATTAAAAGTTAAAATATCTGAGTCTGCCAATGATGGTACGGATTTGATTACAGTTTTAATTGCCGTGTACAACATCGGGTTTTCAGGTTTCATGGCCTGGCGATATCAACCAGAGATGCAACGAAGTCTTCTGGTTAGGAAAGTAATGATTGAAACCGATTTTGTCCCAATTTAGACAAATACAAAAAAAAAAAAAAAAAAAAAAAAAAAAAAAAAAAAAAAAAAAAAAAAAAAAAAAAAAAAAAAAAAAAAAAAAAAAAAAAAAAAAAAAAAAAAAAAAAAAAAAAAAAATGTTAGGACAGACTATGGAAAGATGTAATGTAAGAGTGGTTTCGCATTTAAACCTTTCTCTTGTTGAATAATTTCAGTGGTAACTCCATCTCATCTCCAGCCGGAGGTGATGATGACGTCATAAAGATGGCTGCCGACCGTAATCAGAAGGTTATATCTCAAGTGATTAGCTTGTATAATCTGTTAAAATATTTTAATATTTTTAAAGTTATTCAGAAATTTATTGGAATGATAAGATTTTTTCCCGATATTTAACCAGATATTTCATTTTTTTGTAATTTTTAGAGTAAATGTATATTACGGATACTTTAATAGACCTTGCAAATTCACTAACTATGAAAACAATATGAGAAACTAGTGAAATATAAAAAGAATATTACGAAGAGAAGTTATGTGATAATCACACTGTCAATTACAATCCTAAGCCATAATAGGTCGTCTCTTTAATTTATTATGAATAATAATCATCATATTAATTATAATCATTTATAAAATATTTGATGATATTTACATTTGTAAAAAACAAGTACATTTAGTAACTTTTTGGGAAACAGTAACAACTTGTAATCTTGTAAAAACCACCAAGCATTGCTAGAACTTCATTAACTATAGTTCTATTTTACAAGGTCCCGCGACCATTTTCTTTTCAGATGCCTTGGAGCATAGAATGGAAAGCGAGTTCAGAAACTAGTGTATTTGAGTAATAATGGAGTTTACTAAAAGGTAGGTATCTGGTTTGGGCTAATTCAGCAACATATAGTACATTAAGATCTTTATGGATAAGTTTGTTTGTGACAATGGAGTGTTAGAGCATTTTTAGAGGGATTATGGATTGTAAGGATTAGAGTCGAGGTGAATTAGAAGAAGAAGTTAAGCCCGATTTATAGTCTTAAATCTTTAATTAAGCTTTTCTTATAATATTTCATTAACCCCAGTTTAACAAATCCGCTACCAAGCACTCCATTTGAACAAAGGTTTTACTTGGACTTAAACGACAAGAAACTTACAAAACAAGAAACTCGCCTTTATAGACTATTGCAACATTTATTAGACAGACGTTCAAAGCTTGGAATCAATTACAAAAGACTCATTTAAATTATTTAGACCTATTCGGTTTTAGGGAATGGAGCTTCGAGACTCGACTAAACCTTCCAATTCTTCTCGTATCCTATCCTTACAATCCGAAACCCTTCGTAAAATCCTCAATGCTACAAATTATGTCACAAATAAACTTATCTATAATGATCTAAATGTCCCACATGTTCCTTATTTAATTCATACCAGATAGATACGTATCCTTAACCTATTCACTAGTCAACTTACCATTCTATTCCCGATTACAGTCCTAGGCGTCCGAAAAGAAGATGGCCATGGGATCTTATAATATAACATTTTTATTGAAGATTCTTTATAAGTTATTTTATTTCTTTTCCCATATTAATAACGTTTACTGAGGCTATGTTTATTCTAAAAAGTTTTATA
This sequence comes from Euschistus heros, assembly GCA_003667255.2. NCBI lineage: Eukaryota > Metazoa > Arthropoda > Insecta > Hemiptera > Pentatomidae > Euschistus > Euschistus heros. The sequence goes on along the minus strand of RCWM02000016.1, from coordinate 5,026,511 downwards.
TATTAATAAAAAAATTCAAAAAACAAAAGGTTTCTACTCTCAGCGCTATTGGATCATGGGTGAAGATTCTAGAAAGGCGCTATATTTCTTGGCTCGAGAGAGGTTTGAGAGGCATATTGTACGATCCGGCTAGAGAGAAAACCTGACAGAAATGAGAAGGAGGAGGAATTCGAGATGAAATAAATTGTCAAAAATATCCCCCATCAATGCTTTCACCATGTCTTGTCCTGGCATAATATAACATGAGAATATCATATTTCAGTGTGAATCTCGAATTTAGATTTTTGATAAATATTTTTTAAATTTTGGTACATTTAACACTATTGTAAATGAAATTCATTCTTTAAATTGTTATACTAATTGTAAGTTTACTGCTTTAGGTATGGATGATTAAACTTTTAAAATCAGATTAAAAAAAAAAAAAAAATCGTTAATTTCATGAAATTTCTGAATTCATCTCATTATATCGTAGGCTTTTTTAAAAAAAAATTTTTAATCGTGGTGGCCGAGCACGTTGTGTTTAAATTGATGATCATGAATTTCAACCTTTTTACCTTTGCTTGATTAGTTTGGTAACTAGTAGAGTAAACTTTCCTTTCCAACAATATATATATACAGAGTGAGTATCTCTTAGTGTAAAAAAAAAAATTGGGTGAAACTAGATCAAGTATATAGATTTATTTTTATTTCAATGAAGAATTTATTTGTATTATTTACAAAAGTAACTGATTTGTACGCTAAATAAAAACATTTTCCAAATTTAAAAGTAAATTTCTACATAAAATCAATATGGAATCATTGATTTGATCATACCATATGAAAGCTGGTTCAATTTTCAATTTTTGGTAAGATTTGCAGTTTTGTGGATAGTTTTTTTGAAAAACGGTGAGCGTTGAAGTAGTATAAGCCACTGTAACGTTCCTAAATAAGATGAAGATCAAGCTGTTCTTTAGGTCCCAAGTTTGTTAAATTCAAGTTTACGTGAATTCTGCTCTTTTAAGACAGTTAATGCTAAATCGAAAAATGTGGTCAAATGTAAAAAATTTCCAATCAAATTTGAGATATTGCAGCTTTTATAGCAAAAAACGTGGTTTCCTCAAAAAATTCTTTGAATTATTTTATATTTGTTACGGATTGGATTAGATAGGCGAGGTCTGCGGCATTTTTCTTCACTTTTGATCTAAGAGATACTCATCATGTATACATATGTTTTAGCCATTTTTAATTCAACAGAAATATTTTTTTAAAAAATACTCTCGATGAACTAACTTTTTTTTTGTGTGTTTTTTTGTAAAAACAAATTGACACAGCTAATGGTCTGATCGACTCCTTGTCACACTCTTTCCCCAAACATAGAAAACTATCAGAAATACCTACACTATCACACAGTAGTGAACTAATTTGGAAGTAATTTTCTATCTGCGGTACTCCAGTACCGCAGGGTACCTCTTTGGGATTCTAGAAAAATAAGGTAAATATCCAGTGGCCATCTTAAGGGTGTCGTAATATTTAACATTTTTTAATTTGTAGCAAGTGAATTTCTTAGTAACAACATAATATTTTGTTATTTTTTAAAGTCGGGCCTTATAAATTCTCCATTTCATCTACTGTCTACTAGATCAAATATCTGTGACCATAAAGAGTGGTTCATGGCGCGGAATATGAAAAAGCTGGAGACAATTTAATTTAACTCCAGTCAGCCCGAATAAGCTCGCCCTGATGTTTGACAAGTTCTTTGTATGGATTAGAAAATCCCTCTTAGGGATCATCTCTCATATATGAGAAATTCATATAAAAGAGATTTTTCTCTCTCTTTAAATCGTTTCCTCTGCAATGGTAGAGTTTAGAAATTCTGCTACGGCATTATAAAATGAAAGAACAGATCAAAGGAAAATTAGTCATATAGAAACGTAGCGACTTAATTTTACAGTTAATCTATTTTTTCCGAAGAGAAGATTGTACCTAATATCTCTGAATATAATGTTGTTTTTTTTTATAGACAAATCACTAAGAAATCTATGATTAATGTGGTAAGTATTGATAATTTATTCAATCTTCCATTACTTGGCTGTGGTATGATGAATACTGATTAGAATAATTGCGTTTTTTTTCCCTCCCCCGTAGTTCACAAAGATAAACCCAAAGGATTAATATTATCTACGCCTGTTCTTATATTGTTCGTTTAATAGTTGAAATGAAATGAAAAATTAATCTTTATTCTGGGACATATTGTCCCCTAAGAATAATAAACGTGTATAATAAGGTTGTATAAAATAGTCTGGCTACCTTAATTTCAAAGGGAGATAATAATAGGTATAAAAGGTAATATATGTATACACAATTGAAAATAGAACTTTTGGTATAAATATATAAAGAAGAAAAAGAAGAGAGAGAAAAGAAATAATAATGATAATAACAATATGATGATATAACTTGCTTATATAATTACAATGTTTTGAGAAAAATAAAGAAATATATAAAATAAATCAATAAAATAAAGTACAAATAATGAAAGGCAACGAAAAATATATACAAAATTTAAGAACAATTTGAATGTTGATATGACGAAATATTTACAGAAACATAAAAACATATATTCACACATCTGCTTCCAACTTATGTAGATATAGGTGTTCACATCTATTAATCACATATTAATATACCTATTAATCTATACAATAGCATGTATATAAACTTATATGAGAAAAAAAAAAAGAAGACAATTGTTAGGGAAACAAATTTCAAATAGTTATATAGTATTTCGGAATATCTGAACCACTCTCCTTTGCGCGCTGAAGAAATCAGTAGAAACAATATGTTTCAATCTTATAAATCTTTGTTGTATTTTTTTCCGTAAGGTTTGTTCGGTTGCTTATCGTTACGTCCGCAAAGCGAGTAAGTGTGGAACTCGTAATTATAAGAAAAAGAAAAAAAATATATTATAAATAGATCCATTTATATAAAAACAAATAATTTTTTTTTTTTTCTCTTTCAGATTTTAATTCACACCTGTTATTAGGGTAACAATCAGTGAATGTGATGAAATTGTAATATTACAGGCCTTGTATGCGTGTGGGAGACTAGCACTCAATAGTACCTCCTCCTGGCATGGGTCAAAGAGATTTATTTGAGATTATGATTTTTATTTGCATATTTATTATTTGTAAATAATATTACTCATTGTTAAATATTATTAACACAATAATAAAATAATAAGCTTTCTTAAAATAATAAATAAACAAGACAAAGTTTTTCTGTCTTTTAAATATTGAATTGAAAAATATTGATTTCAATGACCATAAACAACCTATTCAATTCGTTAAATGGCTTAAACTTTTATATTTCTTCAAAGAATTATGTTTGATTTTTTTTTTTTTTTTTACCCTGATTTGTTTCTTAAGGCCCTAAACTAAATAAAAAAAATCTAATAATAATAATTCAAGTATAATTTAAATTAAAATAACAATAATTTACCTTTTTGTGGAACTAACCTCCAAAAAGTTTGATCTTTGTAAAAAGTGATGAGAGGTAGGGTTCCTCTGAGGAATGGTATTAATTTAAAAAAATCATGTTTGACGAGGGATTCTGCATGTCACAGATGCAGTTTTATTTTCATTCTCTAACTGTGTGGTAGTTAATTTGTTTTTAATTATTCTGCGAATGTGAAAATTTATTTAACTTAAGAACCAGTTTCTCGGAACTTAATATTACAGGAAAATTAATGCATAGAAGCTTCAATTACAAAAGAGGTTCTGTAGTGATGGATACAAGAATAATATAAATTTAATATAAAATATTTTTCACAAATCAATACTTTTTTTTTATAGCTGGCATATTACCCATAAATACGACAACTATCCACCCTTTACAAAATAAAAAAACAAGGATTTAATTACAACGATTACAAGACAGAAAACATAGAAATAGACCTTGACATACAAAACAAGCTATATCCTTCATTACATGCTAAACTAATTGCAACAATAGACGAGACAGAAACTGACGAACTACATACACAAGACATTTACACAGACGGTAGTAAGGACGGCGAAAATACTGGATGCGCATTTACTCTAAAACGACAACATGCACAATATGATGAACAGTACCGACTGGGAAAATGTTGCTCAAACAATCAGGCCGAAAAACTAGCCATAGTGATGGCCTCCGATTATATCATTAAATATACAAACCAATTTTCGTCAAAAAGATTTAACATTTACACTGACAATAAAATTTTAATATGTAACATACCAATTACATATGACAAAGTATTTATAAGCTATATCAAGAGATGCATTTATGAATGACGTGATAAATGTTTGGAATCAAAAATGGCAACAAACTACAAAAGGACGACCTCTACACAACTTTATTCCAGATATCACACTTACCAATTACGATAAAATTAAAAGTACACATTACAAATTGACCCAATTCTTGACTGAACACGGACAAAGTAATGCCTACTTGAACCGATTTCATTTAACTGACTCATCTACATGCCACTGCGACAGACAAACACAACAGACTTTTCATCACATTCTATACAACTGCCCTCATTTTGAACAACAAGAGAGTACACCTTATAAAATCCATACCATTAAAAGGAGACGATTGGCCGCTTCCGGAGAAGGATATTTTCAAAAAATATCTCAAAGAAATGAAAAAGTTTATCACTGAATGTGATTTAGAACTCCTCAAAGAAGTGCAGAAGACGACCAACGACGTGGAGCCGATCTCATTGATGTTTTTAGTTTTGTTTTGTATTTATTCACTTATGTTTTGTGTTAGTTATGAAATTTTCACTTAATTTTGTTTTGTTTCTTTTTTACATTGTTTATTGTACCCATTCAAAATTCAACATAAATACTGAAATGTAAATTACTTCTAAATTTAAAATATTTTATAAAATACTAAACATGTTAGATACATGTAATATGAATTCCATGGAGCATGTTCAGATATTAAAATACACAACCCTCTTACAGGGTTACTGTAAGAGGTAAAACAAGAAAAAAAAAATACTTTTTTCTATATATATCATTCAATGATAGTGGTTGTAATGCCATTATAATTTTTATTAAATTACTTAATCACCAATAATATGTGGACTGACCGATTCAAGCGGATCTAACATTAAAGTGTGAATAATGTGTATTATAAATTCTATCCACAATGTTTGGATTCCATCAAGGGAATAAGGCACCATTTTATTGGGTAAGAATAAGAAAATAAGGTAAAAGATCCTAAGTGAGCTGAGTAATCCAGTGAGGACTAATATCATTCGGCCATAAAGTTTGAGTAGACCTTAAGGCAGGATAGGCTTTGAATACTTACCCCATCTACTTAGTGGCTGGTGGGAACCATCACTTCCAATTTATCTTCTACCCCCGAGTGAATTTAATTGTGGTTATATTTTCATAGGCTTAGGTAGCGATCCTTTATTAGATTTAACTTGGACTCTTTGTGACGACTTAGTTGTTTTCATTTCATTTATTAATAAATGATATTTCTAACTTATTTAGACCTGACGTTTAATTTATTTCAGCAAATTTATATTTATACCTCATTTTGTTTTTAAAGCACAAGTGAAAACGAAAAGTAATCGAATCGGAATGATATTATAATAGAGTTCGCTTTAATTGTATTTTTAATTCTTCTTTTTTATATTCACCATTTTCAAGTTTGTATGTTTAAGTTAACAATGTTCCTCTCCCTTCTCTCTTTTCAAAATTTTCTGGAAACTTTCCTTTACTAAATTAGCAATACCATTTATCCGTCCCCATATTTGCAATATGCTTCACTTCAGATTTGCAATCAGTTCAATGCACACAAGATACCGTCTCTTATCTGCATTCCAACGCTCCTTCCTCTTCCGCTCAACCATCCTCTGGAACTCTATTCCTCCTCATATCAGACTAGCAAAATCCCTGAAAACCATTAAATACATCTATTTTCAGTACCTCAATGTTATACAATAAGACGCATGCTATCTAATTACTTAATTAAGGATATCTTGTTCTTGCATTTCTTTAATCCACTTCATGCATAATTTAGATTCCAGTTATTATAAAATTTTCTTCCTCTGGATATAACTTAATATGAATTAGGTACTTTTATTGTATTTACAACACTAAGCATTGTACTCTAAGAATATATTTCTTATTTCATTTGTAGAGTGTTCTCTTATTTTCCTCTCTATATAATTAATTATTATCTATGTATATATTATCATTACTATTATTTGATGTTTTTTTTTTGTAACATGTCCATGGCCCGATGTAACATGTCTCAGAACAATTTTTTTATTCTATTCTATTTCTATTTTATTGTTTTCCTCTACTTGGACTCTTGCTTACATTTCCCTCTCTCTCTCTCTCTCTCTCTCTCTCTCTCTCTCTCTCTCTCTCTCTCTCTCTCTCTCTCTCTCTCTCTCTCTCTCTCTCTCTCTCTCTCTCTCTCTCTCTCTCTCTCTCTCTCTCTCTCTCTCTCTCTCTCTCTCTCTCTCTCTTTTAAACATCTTAAACATCACTTGTTATTAATATTATAAATAATTTATATTAATTTAAATAATTATTTATATAGAATTCACATTAAAACTAATTGACCGTAGGTCCTTAGATTACAGCATGAATGTGCTAGCTACCATTGACATTATATTAAACCATACCCATCATAAGGACCGTTATTTCTCACAGTATTTCCTCCAGTTCTTGGCGGGTAGTAGAATTTCTTACTTCATAGCTATATTCTAAACAAAAATATTTATCTGGTATTGGATTTTCTTGTTCCTAACTTCTTTTAATTTTTATTTGTTAAAACCAGAGACTCGGATGCATGCTTTAATTAATGATTATTGTTTTAATAATTGTCATTTTTATTCTCTTGCTTTTTATAGTGGAAAAAATCTTTAATTTAGGTATAACCTCAATTATTTAAGCTTTATTTGGCATATAACTTCTGAACATAACCTAATTTAGTGGGCAGAAAATATTTTCAGCTCAAGTATTGGCATAGTTACTCTTGAATACAATATTTTTCCTTTTTTTTCCTTTATGGGATCCATTTTCCAATATGAACCAAGGACCCCCTGGCAATCCTTCTCCCACGTTCTCATAAGTCATTCGTCGCCTATCTGTTACCTCTCCCCACCATATATTCCTCCCCAAGTCTCTGATAAATGGCCACACATTCATTTTTGAGACTAAGCTAACTTATTAATAACGCTTTTAGAATTCCGAGCGAAATGCAAATTCATGTCTTACTTAATTTTTCCTGGCAGTTTTTTTTGTTGTTGTGTGTGTAATGTGTGTGAGTTTCTCACATAGTAAATTTTAAATAATGAATCATGGCTTAGTGAACCCACAGATTCGATGGCGACACCTCCAACCTTCAACTCGCCCCATCAAAACTCCAAAAATGAAAAAGATTAGCACTGACTTCCTGTCTTCAACTTCATTGTCTACCCCTCAGACCTTAAAACGATCCAACGACTTTACATGCCCATCACAACCGTCGTGCTGCTATTACGTGAACTTTATTTATCGGATAAAGTTCCTGCAATGCTGTATTGTGGATACTTCTATGTGTGAATATATGTTAATTATTTTTCGGGCCAAATATTTTACGCAGTGCTTCATTTTCGAAAACTTTCAGGTATTTTTCTTCCTATAACTTGACCAAAACTACAGGTGTTTCATATTTGTTTCTCTCTTTCACACACACTCTTCCCCTCCTGCCTTTCCTTCTCTTTTCTTTCTCTTTCAATTCGTATTTAGTTTTATTTATATTCAAGATCACCAACGGAATAAACCGTAGGCTAGATCAACTTGCCCAATTCCCCTACGGCCCAATTGGGAATCCGATAGAAACTAATTGGATCGATAGGAGGCTTGCGCTGCCAGCAGACAGAATTCAGGTAGCTCGTTGCTGATGTAAATTCCAACTCTACAGAGGGGCATAATTAAATCTCTCGAAAAAACTGCCAATTGAAAACTTTTCCAAAAAAACAAACAAAAAACTCTACTCCCCGATGAAGGGTAGTAGAGAACAAAGACTGTGACCCGATTCGAGGCGAACCTAGAAGGTTTCGTGCCTTATCGTTAGCCCGGCTTTTCAATCCCTCCCCCTCCCCTCCGTGATACACCGCAACTGCCTGTAACTGGCACCGGCCAGTTTGAGATAAATATAAGCTTCACAATATTGTTGAACAGCGCAATATTGTTGTTTCGAAATAATGGGCTCAACTTTATTAAGCTAGCCACATGATGTAGCGTTTATTATCGTATATAATGGCAATACATTAGAGATTACGAAATTCCAGCTAAGAAGTCCAAAGGAAATAATAAAAGGTTCTTTTGCGATCCTTGATTTCGGGGTTAATAAATGTAAGACCAGTGAAGGAAATTAGAAAACCACTAAATACACTTCATAAATTGCACTTAAAATAATAATGTAATTATTTTAAAATCACATAAAATAATAATAAGATAGAAGTAAAATGTTTAAGGTTGACCAGACCTAGAAATTAAGCTTCTGCACTTAAATTTTATTTTAATCCAACATCGAGGTCGCAAACTCCACTAATAATAAGAACTCTCTTAATTTAAAAGTTAAATCCAACTAGATAATATTGAGAAAGCTACCCTCTCATTATTTATTCATTGCTGTTAATTACATTATTATTTTATGTAATTTTCCTGTAATTTAATTTGGAAGAGAGTGCACAGTGACTAGTAAAAACAAATGTTTAAATGCGTATAGCTTAAAAACAAAATGAAAATGGCTAATGTTTTTTTAAAATAAGTTTTAAAAACTCTAAGGATGTTTTCCACTTTTATTTATTTATTTTTTTTAAAGAGTTAAAATGACTTTATCCTTAAAAATTATTGTCTGATATATTATTTTATCTCATCATATTTCAGATAAAATTATTAGTTTGTTCCATCGTACTAATAATTAGTGCTCACCCCTATCTTTCGGCTTTGTATATTGGGTGGTCCAAAAATAATATAGGTTTTGATTATTCATTTTTTTCGGTAAGTGCTTGCTAAGTAAACAAGGATGGTCCTTTAGTATAATTAATGGATTATAAGCAATGATTATGAATATTGTTTTTCTTAAAATATTGCTATATTTTTTGTTACATTCTAAGAGTAAGGACCTCTAAAATTCACAACAAAACAAGATTTTCGTCAAATTTACTTTTACCAGTTCAAACTACATCGAAACGCGGCCGAAACCGTGCGTAATATCAATGATGTTTGGGGTAAAGGAAGCATCAGTAAATGTACAGTCGCACAGTCGGGTATTTGCTTTAAAATCCTGGCCAAAAGTCCATTTTGTCAAAGTTATTTCAGACGAAAAAGAATTACTGCCAGAGATAGTTGACTAGTTTGTCAACAATGAATAAGGCTAATCCCTTTGCCGGTATCATCTGTACACAAAGTGCAACACTACTCTTTAATTGTACACTCACTTGTTAAATGTCATCCCTATATTTATCTATGTAAAGAAGTAATTTTTATCGAGTTTGGAATTTTTAAGACAATTTTGATTATGATCACTCTGAAGCAGGCAAGTGAGAAATGATTTATTATTTTTTAACTCTAATTAGACTATTTGTGAATTAGTTAGACCACAAGGGAAAATATTAAATATTTTAGTGTTATAAATGTCAAATTTGAAATAATTCGAAGGTTTTTGTTATACTTCCAAGCAGTTCCAACCACTTTATGTCAATATAAAAAGGAATGATTCAACTTTCATTCATTCTCGGGGCAACAGACGCATGAAGCGGTCCTTGGCCAGCTCAAAGGCTCTTTCCCAGTCTTCCCTGTCGGTGGCACGTCTGATGGATATTCCTGTTTTCTTCAGATCCTCGGAGACGCTGTCCTTCCATCTTTCCTTCGATCTTCCACGAGGCCTTACTCCTTCGGGACTTCCGAAATACAGTCTTCTGACTGTCCTCTTCTCGCTCATTCTGATTATGTGTCCCAGCCATTTAATTCGCTGTATTCTTACATATTGGGAAACACTCAGGTCATTAGAAAGTACGTACAGCTCTTTGTTTTTTCTGAGTCCAAACAAACCATTTTCCCCTACAGGCCCATAGATGCGTAAATATAATATTTATATTAAATATTTTAGTGTTATAAATGTCAAGTTTGAAATAGTTCGAAGGTTTTGGTTATGCTACCAAGCATTTCCACCCACTTTATGTCAATATAAAAAGGAATGATACAACTTTGAGAATATATAATCAGAAATCACGGATTCGCGCGGATGTGTTTGTGCATGCTAGTAAATGTCTGTTGTTTTGTTTGTGTAATGTGACTTGTGAGGGAATTTATAGTTAAATATTATTTTAGTGCGTTAATTTAATCAGGAGAGTATATTCAAAAAAGAAGATACTAATTTTTATTTTCATAACAAAAATAAATTATTTTTGTTTATAGAAATAAACGTTTTACTGAATGGCTTATATTAATTTTAAACATTTAGCTAAAACAACTTTCACATTGTAACGTCTGTCAACTTATAATTTATCAGATAAAAGATTGTTATAAACTTGATACTCTGGTGGCACAAGAAGAGGGGGTGGGGGCAAAACTTAAAGTGGAGTGGTGTTCTAAAACTTTACTGCTCCTTTCAGAGGCTATATCGTGGTCAAAAGCTTACGTAAACGGGCAATCAACTTCGTTCTATAGGCTCGGCTAAAGCTTTTATTTTAGCATCCTATTGTTAACAAATATCCTAGTTATATAAAATTATATTAGATAAGTTATTTACCAGTTTGCTTCTATTCGTTCTTTAAAAAAAAAAATGTTATTGCTTAAACAGTCTTTGTACCTAATTTATTTATTCATTTCTTTAGTTACTTATTTAATTTTAATTCACAACTATATACAATTAAAAAAAAAATAGCATCTAGAAAATGTGAAGATAATCTTCATAATGACATGTCAAGTGCTTGTAAATCAACTACCCAATGAAAGCATTTCAATGAAAGTTTTATTTTAAAAGGTCCCAGGGCCATCATCTTTTCAGACACCTCGGAGGCTTATCTAGAATAGACTGAGGAGTAGTTTGAAATAATAGTGGATTTGACTGGATATGGAGCTTACTAAGTAAAGTTGTAATATATATAGTTAGAACAGATATTTGGATTGAGCTAAGTCATCATTTTTGGTACATCAAGATCTTTATGTATAACTTTGTTTGAAAACAAATTGAAAGTTATTGAGGATTATTTGAAGAATATCGTATAGTAAGGACTAGGATACGAGACGAATTGGATGGTTCAGTGGATCCTATAAGCTGAACTCCGTTTGTCCAAATAGATCTAATAACGGTCATGTAAATGAGTCTATCGTTTTAGCATATTTTGTGCTTCATTCAAAATACAAATACAAAATTAAGGTTTTTGGTTAAGAAGTATAAGAAGAAAAACGTTATTGTCAACATAGTATTTATTACGTATTATTAGGGTTGTGAATTATATGCAACAAAAACTGAAAAATATGCGCGCGCACACACACACACACACACACACACACACACACACACACACACACACACACACACACACACACACACACACACACACACATATATATATATATATATATATATATATATATATATATATATATATATATATATATATATATATATATATATATATATATATATATATATATATATATATATATATATATATATAAAATATCAAAATTATATTTTGTCGACCCTTAGAAATTATATAATTAACTATTAGTGTGTATTGTCGTATGGGTGTGTGTGTGAATGTTTATATATTGTTTTTCTTTAGTTATAGATTTTAAATTTTAGTTACAAAAAAGGAAAAATTATGTAATTGGACCTCGGACTCTTTGGCCGGGTAGTCCGCCGAGCAGCTCAGTACCCGGGTGTCTGAGCTGGCAAGCACTTGCTGCAGGAGTCGGTGGGCTTACTGGCCTGGAGTTTCGGGGTACCCAGTTTTTGGTGTGTATTTGTCAAATTTTGTATTATTATTGACTGGATGTGTGCCAATGTCGGGAAAGATGTTTAAGAATGGTATTGTTTTTCTAGTTCTGAAGAGGATCCCATTAAATAAGGTGTCGAAACGTAAAAAAGAGAGGAGAGATGAGAAGGAAGAAAGAAAATGTGTATATGTACAAAATGGATAAATGATAATATTGTTTGAACAAAATGTTGTTAAATGTAAGAGACCTAAAGCTCGATTATTGTGCACAACCTGTCCATGTATTCGAGGTATGGTAATCTTGGGCGGCCTCGAGGTCTTCTTCCCTCCGGGGCATAATCCATCGTCTTTAGTGGATCTCTGTGGTCTTCCATCCGTACCACATGTCCGAACCACTTCAGCTGCCTGGTCTCAATGGCTTCCATGACTGGGGCGACCTCCAATTCTTCCCTAATCCTCTCGTTTCGGATTCGGTCCCTCCTAGTCCTCCCAACAATCCTACGAAGAAATCTCATCTCTGCCGCTGTGATTCTGCTCTTCTGCCTGTCCATGAGGATCCAGCTCTCAGAACCATATAAGAGTATCGACAGGTATATCGATTTGAAGATATGGAGCTTAACGTTCTTGCTCACTTCTCTTTTACCAACAACAGTGTTGCAGATCTGGTAGTATACTGCGTTTGCTTTGCTTATTCTACTTGATATTTCCGCGTCAACTTTCCCAGATCTGTCCAAAACTGCTCCCAGATAGGTAAAATCGGTGACCACCTCCAACTCTTCTCCATTGCAGTAAACCAATACCTCTTCCTCTTGCCTTCCAACTTGTAGGACCTTACTTTTACTGGCGTTTATGTCCATGCCTGTTCTTCGCAGCTCTTCAAACCACTCTGTGACAGCCTGCTGGAGCTTCTCCACTGAGTCAGCGATCAGCACTATGTCGTCTGCATATATTAGGAGCTGAGTTACCACTGGCATGAGATTTCTTCGACCTAAAAATGTCCTTTCAGTCCTTCTTTTACATATGGACGCTATTTCGTCCATAAACAGTACGAATAGCAAGGGGCTTAGACTGTCACCTTGCTTTACCCCTCTGGCTATATTAAAATGCCTAGATTCCTGACCGTTTAATCTTATAATTCGATTATTGTAAAATAGTTAATTATATATATATATATATATATATATATATATATATATATATATGCAAATATATTGGGCGAAGTATGCTATTAAACACCTATCTATATCTGCTATCTACATTATTTAGAAACATAAAAAAATTGCAATACATACTTATACATAAGTACAAACTCAAGTTCAAGTAGCTAATTTTGTTGAAATGGGGAACAATAGAAAGAATACTATTAAAAAAAAACAAAAAAAAAACAGGTGAACATTAAAAAAGAAAATACGTTATAAACCTTAAAGTGCGCTTAATTTATGGAAGGGTTCTGCTGGAACTAAAGTACAACACATTTTGGTATCGAAACCAGACTTTTATGATCCATTAGTGATTTTGTAACCTTTATTTTATTAGTGATTTGCTTTTTTTTATGTGATATATTACTATAAACCGTGCAGTATCAACTACTTCATCATAACAAACACAGATTCTTCATCACTTTTTGAAGATCTGTATTGAGAAATCACGTACATATTTTTCAAAAAGATATTTTGTCTTTGTAAGAGTGATTTAGGGCACTTTAGAAGTACGGAAATAAATAGTTAACGAATGGTGTCCCTTGTTGGACACTGCGTAAAAGACTGGGTAATGAAATGATGGTAAGAAGTAAGTAAATAAGAATAGTGAAGTAATATTCCAATAATTAAAGTATAGAATTATGAACTAGAAATTAATACAATTAAACAATTATAAGAGATACAAAGGGAAGAATCAGTGACTGGACAGACAGGAACTTCCTAAAAAAAAAAAGAGAACATCCCATAGCTATTTTTCGGTTTTTATTTATATATATATTTTTTTGTTTTCTATATCTAAGAAACAAACAATTTCTAGTATTAAATGTTGATATGCCGGCTTTGATAAATATGCAATTGCAGTTAAAAATATGTGTTTGTGGCAAAATATGTACGAATAATCAAAATAAAAATGCCGGATATGTAGAGAAACATGCAATTACAGTTAAAAATATGTATTTATGGCAAAAAATGCAAAATAAAAATAACGCGAATTGATTCTAAATGCCTCAAGAAACATGATATTAGATGTTTTAGTTGACTAGGAAAAATATGCAAATGCGTATATTTCACAGCCCAACTTATTACTTATTATAATTTATCATATTATTTTTAAGAGTTTCTTCTGTCAGGGGTCTTTTTACAGCGATTGTATTAAATATATGTATTATGAAAAATTTTACTAGTTACATATTGACATATGTCTCTTTGATTCTGATTAGTTAACGTACCTATCAGACTTATTCAAATTGCGCTCATAAATGACATAGGTGAAATGGTTGTTGTAATCGAAATGAGAAATTCATAAGGTATTTTTACAATCGTTGGAATGAAGTGGATCTATGTTAAATTATATATATATAAAGGTATACAAGTTATACCACTCTTTCTCTTCTGAATTTCGACAATATTGATTCAGCTTAGTGAGCACCACTTGGATCATTTTCTATCTCACTTGCCTCTTCATAAGTTTATATACAGAGGTATTTATTTATTTTTATTTGTTTATACATATTATAGGATCCATAATCATGTATAACGTATAGCCCTTTAATGGATCAGATAGTAATTTATACTTAATAAAAATAGTTTCCAGAAATATAAATAAAATAAATTATGAAAAGTGAATAAATAAATTTTATTTTTCTATTTCGTTGTAAATTCTTTATTATAATTTACATATACTATACTTTCTTTACAAATATTAAACAATATTAGCTGGTAAAATATACTTATAGATAAAAAGAACAGCTTTATTCAGTGAAAAGGATTGCTACTTTCAATAATAAAGTAAATATATTTAAATATTGTTTTTTTACAGTGAAATATGTTCTTTTGCAGATAAAAATTAATTTCGAAACCGGTTATCTGGATTATTCTAGTTAATTACAATATCGAATATTATTATTATTATTTTTTTATTTACGAGATTTAACACGCAAGAAACTACTGTTCGTTTTCGGATACATTTACTAGACAAGCGTCCAAAACTCCCAAAAAATTACTTGAGACTTTCGTCATTTCAACGGAATTGTGCTTTGAGGCTCAACTAAACCTTCCAATTCTTCCTGTATTCAATCTTTACAATACAAAATATTTCGCAAAATCATAAAATCTTTAGTATGTCACAAATAAATTTATCCATGACGATATAAAAGTCTAATTTGTTGCAGATTTGGCCCAAACAAGCTTCCAATGCTGATGATGACAAGCTACAATAACCCAGTAGCCTCCCAATTTGCTTTTTACTCGATTGTTAATAATCCTCCAAGGGGTCTGAAAAGAAGATGACCCAGATTTATAAGAGACTTCCTAATGTATAATATATTATTTGAAGTGCTACTGATGGGTAGTTCTTCATAGGTTTTTGACCTATCAATTGTATCATTTACTTATTATTTATAATGTAGGAATACAGTTGTAAATATCAGTAAAGTATAAAAAAAAAAAAAGAAAAAAAAAAGTGTTTAGTTTAATGTTTAATAATAGCGGCTATCTTATTTGGGAAACTATTTAACCCGCGCCGTCTGTATCAGTTGTTTTTTGGATTATATCAATGAAATATTTTTTTTTCATAATAGTTTTACGAATACAATAAAACATTATTTATTTATTCCCAAAATACGCCTTATTATTATTTCTTTTTTAAAAATTGGTTAGTCGCATTTTATAAATTATAAATATATTAGCCTCCTAGTGGTGGAGACAGATGGGAAATGAGATAAAATCCCACGAGGGAACAAAGAGATTTCTTAGCCGAACCTAAAGAGATTTCGGCTCCGGATTGGCTGCCTAATGAAGTTTGTCCTGGGAGGTCCGTGCTTTATCAAGCCCCGTGGGACTTTGCAATGAGCTCACTGTCCAATAAATACCAGTCGCTTCGTTCTCGGAAGGTCTCAGATCTTCTTTTCCTTCGGTTCCGGCTTAGTAACTGAGGGCAATGATCACAATATTATTTATTTTTATAGCATTGTTCTTACTTTTTTTATTTATTTATTTTTTTACAATTTTATAAATATTTTACATAAGTCTACGAGGGGAGGAGACACTCAGTCTCTCACGGCTCTTGCTAGCATTTTTTTTTTTGGAGGTTCCTGGTCAAAATATATTAGACAAGCATTTTGACGTTCCAACTAATGGGTCCTAGAAGCCGAAAAAAAAAATTAAGTAGCATTAAACTAATTTATTTTATATCTGGACTTACTTTTATTATGACTACCTCTAATAATATGGTGGATATAGTTTGTATCGACTTCCAAGGGACCAGCCATATTCGGTCACTATAGGCGATTGGCATTATATCCAATCATACTATCTACATCAAGTACATATGTAAACGTGAAATAGAAACTTTGTAAAATGAATCACTACTTTTAAAGAATAATTTAAATCACTTTTATTTCAGAATGATTAATTATTTAATAATTATATATATATATATATATATATATATATATATATATATATATATATATATATATATATATATATATATAGTACATATGCAGATTGAACAATTAATAATATTAAGCTTGTTGAAAATAACAGGTTATTCTGGCCTGCTTAAAACATTTCTTAATATAAAATTGGTGATATATTTTTGTCTTATATACAGCATCAATACTCATTTTGATTACGCCTCTCTGAAATTAACAAATAAAAACTTTTGAGTACGAATTGATTCCAAGACCTATTCATCTTCGTCCTCCTTCTCCTCCTCTCCTTGCTCAGTTTTGTTTAAAACAAAAGGAAGTATTGCTTCTTCTGTGAGATCTTAACTCGTGGACAATCCTGGCGTATTCTTCAACAACGTCTAACATTTCAGTGATAGGAAAATTTAATGCTGTAGACAGTTTAGCATGACGAAAGAAATTTGCTATGATTGTTAACGGAATTTCATCTCAAGCTTTGTCCACCTTTAGGATAGCATTTAAAATGAAAATTTTGGTTGTTCAGTTTTTATCTGCGTCTTGAAATATTTTAAGGAGTTATTTGCGCAAATAAAATTCCACTCTATGAATAATGCAATAATGAAATATATCGGCTTAATAGTAACTTGTATACCTTGAGCTGATTCCCTTTTTCAAACTCTGCGGCGTTATAACCAATGACTACCCTCTAGATCATCATAAAAACAGGTCGCTATAACCGATATTTTGTTATAACCGATTTTACTATATCCGATATTGCATGATCAAGGGACCTTAAAATTTAGTTGCTATAGCCGATATGTCGTTATAACCGATGTTGTTATAAGTTTTATCCGGTGTATTTCTATCAGAGTAGTTCTTTAACTATGAAATTTAACCAGTCAATATATCACTAATTGTCAAGTTAGGTTGTAGTATCTGTAGTATCTTCTATAGAATCATAAATCTATGTTTCAGCCCACTCTATATAATTGGGTTGAATTTTTAACATAAAAGTCCAATTCTGATTATTTAATCTTCATAGGTAATTTATGTTACGACTATGATATACTTTACATTATGAAGTTAAGGAGGCAGAGAAAATTTGAAATTACAATATTAAGAAAAAAATTTTCAGATAGTAATGAAATAAGGAAGCAGGAGAAACTGTATAATTAAAGCTTCCGCCAGATTTACCAACCAAAACAGCAAAAATGAAATCCAACAGATTCGTGGCCACGTTGTCATAGTTCCTGATACATTAAACCGGTCTTTGAAACGGAATTTCCCAGTAAATGAAAAAAAGAGATATTGGATACTGTTGAAGAAACTTGTAAAACGAAAATTAATCAATTAGATCGCCAACTGGCAATCTTTCGCTCAAAGAAAGCGGAAGATTGCCCCATTGTGGAAGCATTTCACAAAAAAAAATTCTCCATCTAATGAGTCTCAGGTTCACAGAATGAGAGAAGTTGAAATACAGTACTTACTTCTTTATTTATATCATTAAAAAATATAATACATATAAAACAATGGAAATCAATTTAATTTGAACTATGAAAAAAAGAGACTTACGATGACATAGGACAGTCCTATTAGTGTAATATTAGAAGACCCTTCTCTTTTCAGCTGTTATAAAAGATCTCTAAAGAAAACAATAACAACATGTCATTTGTAGAAAATAAATATTGGTGATTTTGGCAAAGAAACGTTTTATCTTTTTCGCATTTTACCAAACAAAAATTAAAATGGATAGCAGGTAGAGGTATTTTAGACATTCAGAGCTGCCTACGGGTTAGAATTGGAATAAATATGAGTCTCCCATTGACCACAATTTTTACACCACCGATTCTTAAAATCATTGCTAACCATCCTAATGAAATGATAGTCTATGAATCATTAACCACCTCTGTGAGACCACAAGTAGAAAAAGTTCTAGCGTCTGAATCTTACACAGGCCTCGCAAATTGAAGATTCAGACGATGAATACTGCATTCATTGGTCAGCGCAGAATATTCAAATTCTGTAGAGAAAGTATTGAGTAATTTATCTTTAAATGATTTGAAATTAGTGATTGTACCAATGGACTCTCCAATGAGGAAGCACTTGGTAAGTACACGGTTTATACAATTTGGTTATTGACTTAAAATAAGAGATGCTACGAACCATTTGATTCGCTGTTATTTGAAACTTCACCAGTCATTGGCACGCAATAATAAATAGACCAATTCATTTGGGTTGGTGAGCATAGTAGTCTTTTAAGTACCTGTACTAGTCTGGATTGCAAGCCCGAAAATTATTACTATTTGGAATATTTACATTTTTTGTTTAACATTAACTATTGCAGATAAAGAAAATTACAACAAAGATCTCGAAAAAAGGTTGAGTCAAACAATTTTAAAGGAATATATACTTCTAGAGGGGATGCTACTCACAGAGCGTCCCGTGTTAGCAAGAGTACCATACAATAGGACCATGATTAAGGTTACCAACACGATGAATAATGTTCTTACAGAGCATCATGATCTGATTAATGGCCCTCAAGATATACCTCATTGATATAGCATATATAGCACCAAGACAGTTATAGTAGAGCTAGGCATTAAACATATTACATATATTACAGCATATTGACCTATGCTATTAAATGCAACATTCTAACTAACAATAATTTTTATTTCCATCAC
Organism: Euschistus heros; assembly: GCA_003667255.2. Taxonomy (NCBI): domain Eukaryota; kingdom Metazoa; phylum Arthropoda; class Insecta; order Hemiptera; family Pentatomidae; genus Euschistus; species Euschistus heros. Next base: position 5,007,229 of record RCWM02000016.1, on the reverse strand, counting down.
AGTCTCTACACATCTCATAATATCTTAATTTTTTATTTTATTTACTAACATCATTATATTTTTCTCATACATATATTATAATCATTCAAATGTATCAGAAACATTGTATTAGATCTGTAGTTGACATTTTTAATATTATAATCCTATCATTAATATGCGCATCTAGATTAAATTTATTGATATTACAGATACCTGTTTGATAATACATGCCGCAATCATGAGATGAATGATGAGTTACATAGGCATATTGCATTATAATCCTTGACTGTTACATTAACTAATTAGGTATATGTAAATAGGATTTACCTCTGCTTATATCCATCTCAATTCCTGACCGCGTCTGTCATTTACTCATAGATAACAGTTCTGAAGAATTTAAAATCGAATCATTATTGATGTTTATAATGTTTAGAGATGACTTTGGCCGACTAGTCGGCTAGAAAAATGGTCATCCTTCAAGATACCGTACTGTTTGAGCCAACAGGAAATTCAGATTTATTTCATTATTCCATTGATCAGGTAATATGGAATAAATGTCGATTTGATCTTTATTAACTGAAAGGTATTTTGAACTCAGCGAAGTACAAAAACAAAAATGGTAGGAGTTTTTAGTTCAATGAGCAATTTTTAGATACAATTGAATACTTCATTTTCTTCCCATAGGTTGGGGTATATTGGTGTTGAGTGAGGAATTTTCCTTTAGAAAAAATTTCATTATTTTCAGCTAGATTAGTTACATTTTTCATTTATCATTTTAGTTAAATTTAGGCTCTGGTATCATCTTGATGATTGTTATTTCTTAAATGGTCATTTTCCGTTTTTGCCCAATAGCAGTAGTACTTCTTCGTCTAAGTATACTCCATATACAACTGCATTTCTTCCGAACCTTCTTGTTGAATATCTCGGTATGATATTTATTTAGAATACTCGGTTGCGTGTTAAGAAGACAAAATTATTTTACTATAATCCTTTATTTACGACCTTAATTCAACAATCACTACATCACAAGCTAAACGGGTTTTCCTTAATGAATCTAGATCAAAATTAATGATTATAACATACAAATAATAAAAAAATAAAACCATAGCAGGAAGAACACACTAATATAAAGATTAATGAAAAATTTGAAAACCGATAGTTCTTCGAGGAAGAAACACACTAAGTATAAAGAACTGATAACCGTCATGAGATCCTCTTTATCAGCTGGAGTGAGTTATCTAATAAATTTTCCACTGCATGGCATAATAATGAAAATTACATTATATTGGTATAGGAAAATGATTATAAATTAAAAAGTCCTCTGAATAAAAATAATGAGAATATAAAATTGTTTATATAATGCATGTAGCAGTGACAAGTCTATTTCACACTGCCACTTTGGTTATCACGTGTAACCTCTAAAGTATAGAACTAGTCACTACATCTCCATAGTCTATTCATCGATAAATTAGTTTGTTTTGATAGACTCTAATCATCTTGATGGAAAAATAACTTAGTTAATATTCTGATAGACTGATAGAATTTCCGATGAAAAGGTGTGTCTAATAGCTATTAAAATCTTCAAGCATCGCAAATAGAATCTGTTCGCTAGTGAAAACTTCATAAAGGCAAGGTTTACTATCGTAATTTCGAGAAATAGCTAAATCTATAATATAATTTCACTATATTTACACTGAAACATATAGTGATTAAATATCATTATATCTACACTTGTTGTTAAGCACCGTTTTCTAATGTACACCTATGTATATTATTGTGGGAAGTCGTTATGGCAATCTGTAATAATCTTTCACTTCTTGTTTACAAAAAAACAACAAAAGAACATGTATGTGTGAGGGTGTATTGTTCTGATGCTATGAGCTCTTATTATAGCCATAATATTCTTATTCATTATTTATTATTTTTATTTTCCTATTCTCCTTTATTGCCTATTTTGATTCTCGGTAGTAAAAAAATCTTGTATATGTATATTAATGAATATAAGGAAATCAATAGCCTATCAAATAAATTTGGAGCGAAACCAAAAAAAAAAAATAATTGATAAAACCTACGGCAATATCATTGTGGAGTAGACGTACCTAGTTGACAGTATATATAAGTGATAAAAAATATAGTCCGAAATTCAATCAAGTGGAATGATGCCATCATTTCATGATTTTAATATAATATAATGGTATTACACAAGTAAAACTATATTTTCATTATTTTATTTTATTAAAATACTACTTTACTTTTACTTTACTAAGTAGCTCTACAACCTAGACGGCTTTCTTTAAAATATCGTTCCTCTTCTACTGCCTTCGGCCTCTTTCCTGTGACTCCCATAACCCTCACATTCTCCTCCAGGTTCTGCAACCGACTTATTCGCGGTCGGCCTACTCTTCTTTTGCCAAATCCAGTTCCATGCAATAGTTTTCTTGGCATCTGTCTTGAGACAGAACAATACAATACCACATTTTTAAAATATAACCACACTTGTGTTTATTCTTGTTTCGTTAGCCTTATAAAAATAAATAAATAAATTGAAAAAAATATGTTATCTATTTAAAATAAACTATACCTTTACCAGTTAATAGAAAAACAATGAGGTTATTTAACATTCTAAGAATTGTTAAAATAGTTTTATTGATTTGTATATAATACCTTAAGTAGTTTTGGGGAATATTTTTCTTCAATTTGTTAATTTAAGTATATACAGATTAATAAAACAGTAAAACGCAATCTTTACATTTAGTTAGGTTTGTAAAATAATTAAAACTATAAATTATAAAAATAAGAATGTATATTTTTAATGGGAAATTCAAACGATAGTTACCTCAAACTTCCGTACTCGTTAAAAAATAATAATAATATCAACAAATAAAAGCAGAGTAATGAAATAAAAAACATTGCGTGGAATAATGAGTGACTGAAGGCATAAATAAACGTTTTACTTAATTAATTTTTCTGGCCATATAATTATAAACAATCTTCAATGATTTATTTTATTTTACGTAAGTATAGTGAAAAAATATTATTATATTTTTTTTAATTTATTTATTAATTAATAAATCTGTGAATCACCTCACAAAGTCATAAACTGATTAAATTTTATGAAACCTTACTACTTTTCATGGGTATTTAATTTTATATTATCAATTGAGATGAAAGATATTGGTATATTGATTTACATCATCTTCAATAATGAATGCTTTCTCAATTAATTAACACTTTACCTTTGGTAGCGTTTTCCACTGAGAAGAGGAAAATTTCCTTTCAGTGGCACTTCTAAAATTTCCTTTTATTTTCCTCATTATTTCTTTTTTTTTCTTGGGTCACACCATTATCACAACATTCATGTAACGATGAATCTATGGGCACCCATTTAACCTTTACCCTCGGACATGAATCCTGTTCTCTTACCTATGTCAATATTCCACTGCCTATAGCTGACAAAGTTCAGTATCTTGGTTTTCACTTAGACGAAAGTCTCACATGAAACCCCTACTATTGGAGTCAAGAAAACTGAAAAATTTGTGACATTTTAAAAATTTCTTAATTCATTCTAATATATTTCTACTGAAAACAGATCCAGGAAGTAAAATCAATATCCATTAAACTGGACAATTTAAGTAAAGTATTCAAAATATGTTCGAATTACAAGAAGTATCATTAAAATATTTACTGACATATATTGTTTTTCTATTAGGTATTATAATTTAAATAGTCACTGATGTAGATATATGAAAATAAACGAAAAGTTAAACAATATTGCTAGAGGAAAAAAAGAATTCCCTAGTATAAAATAATTCCCCCTGAAGAGAAGCAACAGATGGTCAGTAAATTCCTAACTGTTGTAGATTCGCAGTTGGAAACACTGGGCCCGTCGTATATTTCTTTTAGAACATTGTTATAAAACCTATTTCCCTGACCTTATAATTGTTTTTAAATAATTTATTTCTCATAGCTATTCCGTTTAATTTATTTTTTATTTAATAAAAAATGTATTGATTTAATTATGATTGTTCTTCATTTATTTTTTTAATGGTAATACTTAATTGCCATAAATTTAGGATTTAGATGAAGTTTATATATATATATATATATATATATATATATATATATATATATATATATATATATATATATATATATATATAAATCGTATATGATATAAAAAAAAAAAAAATATATATATATATATATATATATATATATATATATATATATATATATATATATATATATATATATATATATATAATCGGTTTTATGAATACACCATAATAGGCAAGCAAGAAATAAGGAAGGACATAAAAATAATATCATTCAACAGTGTTGCTACCTCTTATCTTACTTGTATTCAAGAGTCAGTATGTGTCAAAGTGACAGAAATGGAATAGCTCAGAAAAATTATCGGCAAGTAAAGTAGAGATTGTCAGAGGAAATATTTGTAATATCAAAAGAAATAGAGAGGAACATGGTTTAAGGCCGCTGAAGCAAATTATTGCAGCATTCGGCAGTGTTGCTACCTCTTATCTTACTTGTATGGTGCAGAGAGTCTGATGATCCTCAACAAACATCTCAGCAAAGTGACAGAAATGGAATAGCTCAGAAAAATTATCGGCAAGTAAAGTAGAGATTGTCAGAGGAACAAAAGAAATAGAGAGGAACATGGTTTAAGGCCGCTGAAGCAAATTATTGCAGGCATATATATTATATTTTTGTCTATTATTGTATGCATATAACGGCAGCTTAAATGGTGTGGGAATATATGCCACATGTGAGATAATAAAATAGCAAGGTGGCTCGTCGAAACCAGACATCTTTTAGAACAAGCTAGGAAAATATCAATTAATCGATATTAGTTAGGTGGGTTGGAACAGCGTTTTATGTCGTCAAAGGATATTTTTATCAAAAATATTAATTACTTTGTTGTTAGGTCCTTGTCAAATTCAGGATTCGCTTCAAAATGTAATTTAATTTTATACTGATTCGACTACTCCGACATTTAATCGACAAACGTTCAAAGCTCCCAATAAAGTACAAAACACTTATCTACATGTCAGTACCTATACCCATTTGTACATACGGAGTTGAACTATAGTGTTCCACTAAACATTCCAATTCTTCTTAGATCCTATCCTTACAATCCAAAATCCTTCAGAAAATTCTCAATGCTTCATATTATGTTACAAAAAAACTTATCCATAAAGATCTTTATGTTCCATAAATTACTTATTTGGTACAAGCCAGAAACCTGCCCTAGCATAGTAAGCTCCCTTAAATTCCCTGGTCTCCCAACCTGCTTCACACTAAATTCCCGATAATCCTCCGAGACGTCTAAAAAGAAGATAGGCAAGAGACCTTCTAATGCAGAACGTTTAATGTCGTGATGCTAACGATTAGTTCTTAACAAGTTATTGACATGTCATTATAATCGTTTCCTCAAATTTACTTGTTGTATATAATGTATGCAGTTGTAAATTAAAGAATAATTGGTTAGTAAAATAAAAATTTTATTACAGTATATTTTACAATCAAACTAATGCCAAACCGTATATTAATAATGTCAATAGCATGCTAGAAAGTCAGGTATTTCAGCATTCTCGTAACCATTGCGGCAAGATAACCGACGGAATGAACCTCGACCTAACCACTGTACCTAACGCCGGCTAGAACGGATCGGCATCTGTAAGATAATACGCATTCCCGGTCCTTGTTAGAGTACACGGGGAACCATGTAGCGCCAACAAACGATGATGTCAAACTGTAGCTCATTAAATTAATTCATTCCACCAAAGCTGTTGCGTATTCATGGTAAATATGAAATATCTTTAAAATTACAATCTGAAAATTTTTAGAAGAGCTAATTGAAAAACATTTGCTTTCTTGAGCGGTAGACTATTTAAGGAAAGAGATTATTTACGGTTGACCTCTTTGATTCTTTCTTCGACCAGGAATGTTGAACTTGTAAAAGACTTGGTAATAGGATTTAGATGTTTATTATTCCATTTTCTTTAAATGATTTCTTCTCCCTTTGTGTATATTCTATGTTTAAATTATATATCTTTTTTTTTTAAATCATTTATTTTTAAATTACTGATGAATTGATTTGTAATTAATTTAAACACACAATTTAACAAGTAAGATTATTTTTATTCTACTACACAATATGCCCTATAACCAAATCTATTTTTCTTTTTCATATTTCGATTCCTATGTTTATTCAGTTTTGTTTTGATTTATAGCTCTTCTTAATTTCTTTTTTGTTTACTCTTTCGATATCATGAAAGATATTTTATATTTGTATTTAATACATGATAAACGTGTATACGCTACATATATTCCTTCTATTACTATTTCAAAGGTCCTTTGCCTCTAGTACTTTATATATTTTATTCAAATACTTTTTCCCTTGATACGAATATTGCGCAACTTATTTTTCATACCCTTAAAAACTTTCCTCTTAGATATTTTCCCCTTCCTTAACCTTTAGCTAATATCCTATTCTCCTGTCATATTGATTCCTTATTCCCACCTGCGCATTAAGATGAATCCTCTTCTTCAACCGTAACTCATACCCAATAGAACTTCCTCCTCTGAATCCAATCCGAATTATACCCTCATTAAGCAAGACTGGGGGATTTGAAAACCATGTTTATATATTATTTCATGGTAGTTGATGGAGTAAAATCCGATTCTGATCTTTGCCGCGTAATTCTGATTTATTTTTTATCAAATTTTCTTAAATTCTATTTATCTTCAAACCTTAATATTTATCGGTCCTCTTAAGTCTTTTTCCGGCGTTCTATTTTTCAAAAAAAAGTTAATCTTCAATATCAGTTAATCTAACTTCTTTTCATTCATTTAACAAGTACATAACTTATGAACTGTTTTATCAGATTTATTTTCCGGATCCAGAGACGATCTCACCTTTCTCATAGGTATTCTGAAATTAGGTTTCTTCACCTCTATTTTCAACGCCAACACTTTCGACGGTTCACTCATATTTAATCCCATAAAACCAAAAATCACGCCTATATCAATGACTTTACTCTTCGCTCCCCCATCCTCGCTTAAATATTAGAACCCCACTCACCAACCTATATACCCCCACGTGTCGAACTGTATCCTCCTAAAAATTATCATCTGCTCTTCCTCTTTATAGGATTCATTGTCCATCTCAAATCGAAAATTTTCCTGTCTTTCTTTAAACGTCAATTATTGCTTTACCTACTGAATTTTCAATCATCCGGATATATGTAAAATAGAGTTTGATGTTTGTTGATTTCTTTCCCAAAAATATATAGAATGTCTGACCGAAGGGCAGTTCGGCCTGACAGGTCTTTTGTTTATTATAAATGGATCACATCATATATATATAATGTCCTATGCTGTTTGTCAGTTTATTGTTTAACAGATGTGGATCAGTAAATGGAGTTTAAAAAAATTAAAGAGGAATAACATAAGGAAAGCTGGATAACAATGACTCAAATCTCCTATATTTTGCTAATATAGACCGAACATGATACATGTCATTTAGTACCAGTTCAAGTGGGTACCATTTAGTCGTTCAGTTCAAGTGGGGAACATTGTAACAAAAAACACATCTTTATTTTAGATATAAAATAGTTTATTAAATGTCCTATATTTTTTTACCACAAAATCAACTTATACCTTCATATTAGGCTTGAAATTATATCAAGATTACACTTAAAAGGTACTTATTTTTTTTAGTTATCTTAAATCAAAAATTTGTTACAATGTGCCCCAAGGGTTGTATACACTGTAACAGCCATAGATATACGGTATAACAATATGGGGTATACTAGAAAAAAATACTAAACGGAAAAAAATAACGATCTTCTAACCTCAATTATGTTTCATATCAAATTTTCAGAAATCAAAATTAAGCATAAACAAATTTATAATATAAAAAATTGAAAGCTTTTTTTTTTTTTTTTTTTTTTTTTTTTATAGGTTATTAGCATTGTGTAACTCTTCACTGTGACTTATAACCGATGTATGAAGAGAGGTAATGTTTATAAAATTTCACTCATTTTTTTATACCAATTTGTTAAAATATATAACTGTATAAAATATAATGCTAACATGCCAGGTAAATTTCTTGTAAAGTAACTACCCTTTAGTAGCAATTCAATAAAAGTTATATTTTAAAATTTCGCGTGGCATTTTATTTTCAAACGCCTCGGAGGGTTACCTGAAATAGAATGGAAAGCAAGCTGAGATATTAATGGATTTGAACGGTTATGGAGTTTACTATTAAGCTATGGTTATCTGGATTGAGCTAAATCCAGGAATACAGAGAATTTTTCGAAGGATGTTGGATTGTAAGGATTGGATACGAGACGAATTGGATGGTTTAAGCGAACCCCAGAGTTCTAATCCGTATGTCCAAATAGGTCTAATCCCCACTGTTTAAAACAAAAATTCGTTAAAACTATATTGATTAGAAATTGCAAATAACTTGGTTTACAACTCAAACACCAACTAATTGAAGATTAAAGGGAAAATATACTTACGTTCCAAAAATCATTAGTTTTCATCACACCCTAGTCAAACGTAACCCTGTCTCATTTTGATGCAATTTGTTATGTATTTGAAAATGTCAGATGATGAAAAATATCTTCATCCGCTTTACAATATGGTACTGAAGTTTCCTATATATATAGCGAGGAAAGAATAGGTCTGAGTAAAGCACACCGGGGAGCCCCTAATTCCATTTACTATATCACCCTGACCAGTATCCTTCCCGATCGTAAACTAATGGAGTATATGTTCTCCCTTCCTTAGGGGTTGTCTTGTTAACGTCCGGGCCGTGTTATCAGCAAGGAAAAAAAGAGAAAGCTTCTCTTATTTTGTGATAATTATATTGTTTCCAGGATTTACTTTTACAGAAATAAGATAAAAACTTGTTTTACTGAGTAGAATGTAATTATTTCTTCCTTTAATTATCTACCTTCCCTTTCATTTGTACTTTCCCTTCGTTAGTCGCTCTGTGACGATAGACAAGATTCTTTCTGTAATTACCTAATTAAGAAGGACCACCTTAGCCTGAAAAATATTTAAGCTTTATGAAAAATACTAGATTAAAATGAAAGAAACTGTTCAATGTTTTCGACTTCTTAAATATTTACTAGGCAAGTGTTTAAACCTTTCGGTTATTTACAAGACACTCAATTACCTGACAGTAATGAGATCCATTTGAACAATCGGATCTGATCTTTGGGGTTCCACTAAACCATCCAATTCGTCTCTTATCCAATGCTTACAATCCATAATCCTTCAATAATTCCTCAATGATCCTGGATTTAGCCCAATCCAGATACCTATCCTTACATAGTAAACGTATGTAAATCTCAATTTGCTTCCCGTTCTTTTAAAGGTAACCCTCTGAGGCGTCTGAAAACAAAATGGCCAAGCGACCCTCTAAAATATAACTTTTATTGAAGTGCTGCTAATGGGTAGTAGCTTTACAAGAAATTTACCTGTAATTTTAAAATTATATTTAACACAGTTATAAATTTTTATGAACGTTATATCTCTGCGTTTATAAGTCGGTTATAAGTCTCAGTGGCAAGTTTGAAAGCGGAAAGCTGAGATTTTCCATAAGCTTGCTTTTATTACCACAACTAGGGAACTTGCTCGTCTGAAAATTTACCATAGTAGTTTAAATGATATTGAGTTTAAATTTCAAGACAAAATATTATAATTTTTATTATAATAATAATAAAGCTTCAGACTAATTTAACTTAAAATTCCTTATTATACTTAAAACTTTTATTATCTAACACTGTAAATTAAAAATAAAGGGCCTTCTTATACTGTATGTTTTTAGTGTGGATAGAAACGATTTCAGGGAAAAGGATTGGGAAATATTACTATTTTAATAATAAAAAAAAAATCAAACAGAGTTCAAGCCAAGGTTCAATAACAGACGATCTGTTTAGGGAAAAGATAAATATTGTCAGCCCGCAAGTTGAGATACTAATGGATTTGAGTGGTTATGGAGCTTACTAAGCTTTGATCGTTTGTCTAGTTATTAAAATACTTAAAAAGCAATTTAAAAAAAAGAAAAAAAAAAAGTCTTTATTCTATTTTATTTATGTTTTCCCCCTCACAGTAACCCTGTAAGAGGGGCGTGTATTTTTAAATATGTGTACATGCTCCATGCATCTAGCATGTATCTAACAAGTTTAGTATTTTACTTTATTGTTTTAGGGTTTTAAAACCTCCACTAACATACTTATTGGTTTTATGTATAACAAATGAAGCAGCATTGTTATATATTTATTCTTTTTTATAGAACTAACGTATAAACCTTATCTAAATTCTGTTTTTCTAATATAAAATTATGAATAATCTTTGATTTTTTGTTCTTTTTCAGGTAAGCAACTTTTCGTCCATCAGATTTTCATTTAGGTAAGATTCATTCTGTTTTCTTTTTTTGTAATTGGAATCAATATCTACTCACATTATATTTTGAAGCATAATAAATAAATCTATAATGTAATGGAGGAAGCAGTTATTATTTAGTGAAAGGACCTTCCTTAAGAATGCCTACACGACATATATATACTTGATTTATTGAGACAACATTGGTAAATTATCCTGTGATCGTCTAAAATCTTTAGATTATGCTGATATCTACATAGTATTTTACATAAAAGGAAAAAAAAAGTTTGTTTTTTTTTGTTCATAATGAATGTTGTATATTTTATTTTATATTGTTACAACTCAATTTCTATTATGTAAAATCATTTTGGAGCTGAACTCTATTTTACCTCTTAAGGGAGAGGCTGTTGTCATAAATATGATGTCAATAAAACTTTATTATTATTATTATTATACATAGTATTCTTTTGACCCGAAAATGATTACCGGGAAGAGAGGGTGTCCTTATAAAAACAAAAAGATTTAATTAATTTTCAGAAGGTCAACAATGGCGGAATATCTTTCGCCCTTAAAAATCGTTATATCTGAATCTATTATCTGAGAGTGACCTTTTAAAAATTAAAACGATTTAATAAATTTTTAAAAGGACGAAAATTAATTTGTCGAGAAGGAGTGCCCAGGTACATCTTAAGTCGCCAAAAAACAACAGATCCTGGCAGACCTAAAACATCTTATCTGTACAGCTAAAACGTCTAGACTACAATTTTATTTATTTTTATATTTCCTGGATATATTTTTTTTTTAATCTCTTATGGCCTTCTAGTTGGTGACTTTCACCGTTAAATTCAAAATAAGCAAATTCCTGTGTCTAAATAGATATAAGTGTAATGAAAGTTTTTTTTAGTTTAATTAAAGCCTAAGATTATAAAAACGATATGATTTTTCTATACTGGAACTGTCCACGTTATTAGCAAAAGAAATGTTTTGATCGCCATATCGGCAGTTTTTAAAGAAAAAACGCATTGTGAGATAATATTCTGAAGAACTTTCATTTGTTGATTATATCTATTTATATATATATATATATATATATATATATATATATATATATATATATATATATATATATATATATATATATATATATATATTTCAAGATATTTTAGTTTATTAAACTTAACTGGAATAAGACTTTAATAATAAAGAGGATCTCTAACAAGAAGTAGCAGTGAGTACTAAATTCGTAATGCCTCTTTTCGTTCTTGAAAGGAACAACAACCTGTTGCAACCTCGTTGGATTTTTATCTTAACATCCTCTCTCTCTATAAAATGTTTAGAATTGTTTGTTAACGGATATATCCCTTATCTGTTTTTTTTTTTTCAAGTCAGTATCATTTTTTTCCAAACTTATCCAGTTTTTTCTCTGAGTAGAATGTATTGATTTAAGATGATTTTAATATAGATTAAAAAATCTATGTATTGCCATTTCTCAAAACGTTTTAATAAACGAAAAAACGATATTTTTTTTTAATCTAAAATTTCAACTGTAAATTTATAAAATACCACTCACTACACATGTTTTAAAAAATGATTTCTTACTTCCACAGGCACCTCAGGAATACCAATAATTAACTCAAGTAATCAATAATAATAATAAAACTAAATATAGACTTTATTGTAAAAATAAAAAATATATTACCAGTAAATAATTTATTAATGACATTATCATTAAAAGTAAATAATTAGACTAAAGGTCATTTTTTTTTCGAATCTATATTGGTTTCATTGACGAACTGTTGTTTTATATATATATTTAATTGGTTACATATATTGATTGGTCATTATTGATGTTTATAAACTCCCCGTCAAAAGTGTTGCAATACGCTTTGAAATATTTGAATTTGATAAAAAAAACCTCTGTTGTTAATCTTAAACATTTCTAAACAGGATATAAACAAGTTTTATTGAAATAAATTACAGTATTATTTCTCCCAATAAACAAAAAACCTAGATAACTTACTTTTTAATATTTTCCTTTTTTACAATTTTAACTTTTAAATTACTGTTTCAATTTTTAAATCACATTTAATAAGACGTATTTTCCTCTCTGGATTGATCGACTGATTCCACTCGTCTTTGCATACTTGTAAAAAAATGTCGAAGAAAATTTTGGGGTATATTGTCCCACTCCTCTAATACAACTGCCCTCAGCATTCGAAGGGTAGTAGGAGGTGGATCGTTTGACCGAACCTTATCGTTTGAGATACAGGGGAAACTCGTTATTTCGTCGATAATTCGTCAGTTTTTTTTTTTTTTTTTTTTTTTTTTTTTTTTTTTTTTTTTTTTTTTTTTTTTTTTTTTTTTTTTTTTTTTTTTTAATTTGGCAACAATAAATAACAAAAATAAATACTTATATAATATAAGCAATTTTAACAAAGGATAAAAATCATAATCATGTTTCACTGACTCTACAGCATTACTTGTCAAAATTACATGGCTTAATACTTGGAAAGTACATATAAATTACGACAAATCGCAACACATTACATTTACACTTCGACTAGAAACATGCCCACCAGTTCTTCTTGACAACACACCGATTCCTCAATCAGACACTGTACATAACCTTGGTCTTACGTTTGACCGAAGAATGACATGGGGCCCACATATAAAGAAAAAAAAGTAAAACGCTTAGCCAAAGACTAAGACTTTTATATTCACTCCTCTCCAAACGTTCAACTCTACAACTTAAACAAAAAATTAACACTTATACTTACTTACTGAAACCTATTTGGACACAGGCTTCTCAGATATACAGGACAGCTAAAAAGACACATATTAACAAACTCCAATTCTTCCAGGCAAAAACATTCAGGACATTTACAAAAGCCCCATGATACGTAAGCAACATAACTTTACATACTGACCTACGCATAGCAACAGTTAAAGAACAAATACAAACCTACTACAAACGATTCCACGAAAACCTACATGGACATTCTAATACAATAATAAACAATATGGCCACAACACATATTCCCGACAGCTCACAGAGAAGACTAAAAAGGAGCTGGATGAGAGACCTCCTTGACTAAAATAATAAAATAAAATAAAAACTGGAGGTGCTGCTGGGTTCTGCTCCCTCTCAAGCCTTTCAAGCCATTTAAATTCATACAGCAAATTTACTGGTTGTCAAATTTTAATTGACAGTTGTGAATAAATATACAAAGTCCAAAAAAAAATACTTATATAATTATTTTTCCCCTTGCTACTTATTTAATCTTTAAACAGCCTCATTTTGTTTTCACTAAAAAATACGCCTATATTTAAACATTTTGTAAATCATTTCATAGAAAAAATCCAACAGAACTAGCCCGGAGCCGATCCCTCCATTGATTGTAGTAAGAGGTGAAAGGAAGTTGACGAATTCCCTAAATCAGTTGATAATGGGAAGCTCGTCGTACAAAAACAGCATACTGGCGCAGCAACTTCTGCTCCAAGTTATAAAATGAGAAAAGATAAGCAAGAAGTAAGCAGCTGGTTATTACTTAATGAAGCTAGTGATGAAAAAGATGATGGCGATGACGTTTCTAATTCTTCCACTATACCATGCAAAGAGGTAGAGGAAATGTTAACTGAGTGCATTGTGTGTTAGAAGCCCCAAAGCGAATCAGATCAGATATTCCACACCTGATGGGATGCGGCAAGTGTTGAGCTTTTTTGTCTTTTTGACTCAAGTCCAATGTGTATAATGTTCATCTGTTTGTTTTTACATTCAATTAATTGCAAAAAAAAACTACACCTATATAGTTTAAAATGCTTTTTTGTTATTTTACCAGCAAAATTCTGTAATTCGTCATTTCCGTTATTTCGTCACCCCCTCTCCCCCACTCATGATAAATTATCGAGTTTCTACTGTAGTTCCAAACGTGCTCGATTGGTTTAAAGACAGGACTTCTTGCTGGTCCATCAATAGTGTGGATATTTGTGGTGTTTGGGTACTCAGAAGCACATCTTGCCTTGTGAGGACGGACATTATCATGCATGAGCAACGATTCATAGCTTATGAACTGTCAAAAAATTACTATAATCATTTCTAAATACCTCAAAGCATCTTTTACTGGCCTTCTTTACCTGAGGTTTGACTCTCTCAGTCTTCTAATGACCTTAGACTCGGAGATTGATATCCCTCGAACACTAGCCATCTAGTTTTTAATAGAAGCTGTAAAATTACGCTTCCGAAGTGCTCGCATTTTAATGAAACGGCCATCTATGTTATTAGTAATCCTGAGACGTCCTTAAGTTGGTCGTTTCGAATGACTACCGGTCTCCCCGTACATTTGTATGGCCCTTGAAATAGAATAATCGTGATTCCCAAGGAGATTTGCCATCTTTAGAGAGAGCGATGATTCAGACCGAATCGTCGTGGCTGAAACGATTTATTTTGAATAAAATTATTTTTTATAACTAGACTTAAGAGAAAAGATAGAATAGACTTGGAGTAAACGAAATATAAGCATGGATTGAAACTAAATTTTAACTGTATAAACTAAAATTCTATTCCTAATGTCTATCATTTAATAAATAATATTAATTTAAATATAAACAAAGTATGGATTAAGGTCAAAACCAAGACAATCTCGAGAATTATGGGAGTTGCAATACTCTAGACGGGGACTGTATATTGGCACAAATAATTAATAAAGGACTTTTTTTCATATAAAAAAAAAGTTACTACAGAGGGAAAAATCTGACTGGAGGAAGAGACTTGACGATATGACGGCATCTGCTATAATACTCCTGGAGCTCGGGGATCATAGTAATACAACGCTTGATCGGATTGTACAAGTCTGTAATTGGCAGCCGCTCTCAGCGAAATGGGATATGTAGGAAGGGAGGAGGGTGATTCACGGACCGGAGCTGGTTCTTCTCCAGGATTAGATCTACCAGCAACCATGAAATATAAAATTAAAATGGATGTGTTTATAATTCACAAGTTTTATTAAGCACATTAGTAAATAAATCATTAAATATCTTAAGCGTTTTTATTTCACTTAAGGAACGCGAGATGGAACAAAAGGATCAATACAATTAGGATTGAATCATTTGCTACTGTTGTTAGAATATATATGTTTGAAAACTACGTTCGAATGTTAGGAATTCGTTATAACTTCTAAAAACATACAAGCATTCCAAACTTCAGAACTTTGCCATATTAATTATATAGATTGATTTTTTAAAAAAGGTAGCTCAATGTGTAAGGCGCTTGGCTAACTTGCTTCTCTGCTCGAGTCCGGTTTAAGGTAGAAAATGTATATTCTGTTATTTTGGCAGTATCGACTTCTAGGGCGGGAACCTCTAAAAAAGTGGGTACTCTTAATTAGGGTAAAAGTCTGGCTGTAGAGCGTGAATACTGGCAAAATCTACTCCTCACCCAACCATTGGCCTAGTAACAGTACATCCTTACCGAAGTACTGAACCCAAGACCCTTGTTTGTTTTCTAAGGCATTTTGATTGTACAGGGAACCGTAATTCGTTTTTTTAATAGCTTATGAATAATTAAATAGTCTTCCACAAGCTTTAAATTTTAATCTTACAAATGGAAACTCCGCTGCTCCATTTCTTCCTGCAAAGATTTTCTTCTCATTTTAATAATTTGGCAACGATAATGTTTTTGGTATATCTCATAAAAAATTATAGTTTGAAATAAACATCTCACTTTTAAGCCTACTCTAAGATATTCTTCTCACTACATCGTTGGTGTTTCTTTTTTTCGTATTTATTTTTCAACCATCCATTGTGGTTATGAATAATGGCCGACGACTGAGATTCTCTATTTAGGCAATTATTTTTGGATCATTTTTTAACTCTATTTTTCAATGATTTTTTGGATCATTTTTTAACTTTTAAAACAATCACATTTTTCATCCATACACTCTTTACATGACCTCAATTTAGGCTTATTGAGTAATAGATATATTTGTAATAGCATTAGTCATAGTGCTGAGAAGGAATCGTTAGAAAATCCCTCGAGAGCTTGGTCTTGAGTATTATAAAATGGTAGGAAGCTTATTAAATGTAGGTGCCTAAGTTTTGTTACATTCCCTCACCGATAGTAACTTGAGTTCAAGCAAGAAATATCGAATAATGGAAAAAAATATAGGCACAGATATGATGTATAATACATTTAATATGTCATTATTTATTATAATAAGCATCCCTCAAAAACAAAGTTTTTAAAGTGGACGGTTTATACAACTGATATTTCTATTCTATACCGTCCTCACCACGTACGCCGATAGCTGTACGTAGCTGACGATATCAGTAAATCATCACTTCGTAGCATCCCAAACACTCCAATCTCATATCACAAACCTTCAAGAATTGGAGAATTAAAATGAATCCAAACAAATCAAAAAACCTTTACCCTTTGTCGTAAACCTAAAACTTCCTCTCTTACAGTACTCTGTTATAACATTCTGATCCCTGTTGAATAGATCCGCTATCTAGGACTTCAAGTGGACAAATGTTTAACTTGAAGTCCAAATACAAAACTAAAACGATATATAACTGCTAGTCGTTTTAGAATTCGTCAACATTTACTAGTTGAACGTTCAAAACTACATATTTAATGCAAAATACTCAGTTACATGACAGTTACCAGACCTATTTGGACATATGGAGTTGACTTTTGGGCTCCACTAAACCATCTAATTTATCTCGTATCAAATCCTTCGAATAATCCTTAATGCTCCATACGTTGTCACAAATAAACTTATTCATAAAGACCTTAATATTCAATTTGTTGTTGATTTAGCACAAACCAGATACCTTTTCTTTCATAGTAAACTTCATAACCATACAAATCCGATAGGCTATCAACTTGCTTCCTAATTTATTTCTGACAACCCTCATCGGTGTCTGAAAAGAAGATGGCTACGGGAACTTCTCAAACAGAACTTTCATTGAAATGCTATCTGCAGAAGCTCTAGTCATGTTATTATTACATTTACTGGATGCATGTTTTTTATGTTGTTTTTTATATGCAGTTGTAATAAATTGTAGTAAATAGTAAATAGTAATTGTGAAAAATAGATAATAAATTCAAAAAAATAATTTGATCCATTTCTGTGGAAACTGAATCTACACTCAGGTTTAAAGTAAATTTATCAAATTTTGAAAAATAAAGTAAATATTTGAAGATAGAATTTCAAGGAAAAAAAAAACACAAAAAACTAGACAAACAAAGTTTAGCACATTAATTCATGCACACTGGCAACTCACAGCGTTTACTTGCATGTCCACAGTAGGGCGTGTGCATGGTACGAAGACTATTACGCAGACGATATTAGTATGCAGGGAGCAGTACTGCATATTGCTGCGCAATTGAATGCCTCGTGCATGAATATAATTTGCAATACATCAGGGCAGGTTCATATCCAATAAGTTCAAATAATCAATTTTAAGCTACAATTTAAAGTAAATTTATGATATAATTTAACTAACATTATGAGCATAAGTAATTCTCAGGCACCCACAAACTTATTTAATTAGATAGTTTATATTCCTAATTAACTTATTTGAGTATTTTGCCTTAAAAATATTTTAAAATAAGCATAAAAATTTAGGTAAAATGAATTTTTTTTTATTACTGTCAATAATCAATTTTAGCACTAAAGTAGCATCTTTTCTGTCAATAAGGAAAGATCTCGGGGTCACTGCCGTTGGTATTAAATGTTGAGCTTGTCACTCCAAGAGCTATAAATTGTGCAACATACAGAATAAGAGTATACAATGAATAAAAAAACTAAAAATAAACTTTATGCTTGGACTACTAAAGAATGCCTTCTGAGAATAATACAGAGGCATATTGACATGTTAATGTTATCTGGGTCTACATCATTTTTTTTTAACAGGAATCTAATTAAAAATAATAAAATTTTATATATACAAACATTAAAAAAAATGGATATATATATATGGTAAAATCGTTATTGAGCTGATTCATAAATGTCGGAATAAACAGTATTACTTCGAACTGAATAAAATTATTAGTCAAATTCTCCTAAGCATCTCTCTAAATTGTAAACAGGTGTTAAAAAAAAATATATTTTTGAATGAGCCTAGTAATAGGAGCATGTCAGAGTTTAGGAGGGAGGGAATTCCTAAAGGTGGTGGAGCGGATCGTGCCTTATTTACGGAATATTAAAAGAAATAATAAAATAGAATATAACTATGATACAAAAACAGGAAGAAAATTATTAAAAATAATATAAGAAATAAACCATTCAAACATATTTCCACTCGGGATTAGGATCTCCTAGGCAGCTTCTTCCCTTTAAGTGAGGAATTAAACCCCTATAAAAAGTTTTGGTAGGACCTATTTGCTTAGAAACGAACCATTTTAGCATCACTGATATATTTTTCCAAAGTTTTTTATAGATACGCCTCCAAAATACAACTTGAATAAGTAAAGTACATGGGTAAACAAAGTTATTCCCAACTACCTCTTCACTTCAGACCTCGGACTAGAGCTCAAATGTTTTGTTTTCGCAATGGAAACCCAATCCACAGAGCCATTTATTATATATATATATATATATATATATATATATATATATATATATATATATTTTTTTTTTTTTTTTTTTTTTTTTTTTGCTAATCAAACATATTAAAAATTTAATTGTATGAAAAAGATATGCATATTAAGTCCTACATAAGCATGTAGGAAAGATTCCGAATAATGATTTTAATTTATCCTTGATAAAAAGTGTTCAAAAAACCAGTATTTGAATGTTTAGTGTATTCCAAATTAAAAATAGGCCTAATGGATTTGTCCGTATTAAAATAGGTTTATAAATTCTACCAATAAAAATAATACGTACTTGAATCCTAGCAAGTTTTTTAAATAAATTAATAAAATTTATTTTAATAATTGTTTACGCTATGAAAAAAATTGTATTCATAGGTATAGTTGACTGTGAAGTATAGGAGATGTAGATAGTTAGGGTAGGCAGTCATAGATACTCAGCAGATCAAAATAAAATAGTTTTTTTTAAATTTTAATTGTTAAAGCCAACGTTGTTTAGCTCTTTAGAACAACATACATTAGTAACTTCTAATGTAGAATTGCGTTCGCCATCTATCGGTCCTATCTATTTTCAAACTTCACTGCCATCCACACATTATCGCTTTTTTAATTACAAAAATAATCGAAAATCAGTATATTTTATTATTGCTAAATCTTCCTTGAAGTATGAAGATGTAGTTAAAATTTGGTACAGATTGGTTCAGAAATTTTCGTGGTTGGTGATCACAAACGAATAACGGCTTGTCCTTTTAAATAATAGTATAGACAAACGAGATGACGCAGTGATATAGCCGTTGACTATTTAGCGAACCTCGCAAATTGAGGCTAGTAGATTGGAGCTGGCCACCACTGACATGTGGTATTGAGCCAGGTGAATCAGATATCCCATACCTCGCATTCCTGCGGTCCCAAACCGCACAATGTACCTCCGCCCTGGTAGTCTGTCCTCTCTGGTTCTCTGTCTCCTATGTCTCTCTCACTAATAGCTCCTAATTGCTAGCTGAACAGTCGTGTGGTTTGCCAACTAGCTATTAGTCACGTTTATGTATCTCAATGAATGATTGGGGATTTCGTCAAAGTAAGATCATTGTTATGTGGATTTTGATTAAAATACTTTAATTTTATCTATTAATTAATATTTACAACTGCATATAAAAATTATAATAAAAAATCTGCATGAATTGACCATATTGGCCATCTTTTCACCCTCGTCGGAGGATTATTGAGAATCCTTGAGAATTAAGAGTTATTTGTTACGTCAAAGGTTTAACTTTTCCAGTTCTTAATCGCCTGCTTGGTCCATGGTCTTCTCCGATGGCACTTCTTCCCTCCTGTATCAATTTCTTGCACCCCCAGACCATTACCGGACCATCTTAGATAGGGGTATACCCCCCTTCATCTTACCTTTAAATTTTTGACTCCTGTGCCAAAACATTTCTTTAAATTTTGAAGATTATACAGGGTGTCCAAAAAGAGTATCCGTTATTTGTTACTTCGATAAAACAAAAATTACTTAATAT
Organism: Euschistus heros; assembly: GCA_003667255.2. Taxonomy (NCBI): domain Eukaryota; kingdom Metazoa; phylum Arthropoda; class Insecta; order Hemiptera; family Pentatomidae; genus Euschistus; species Euschistus heros. The sequence continues at coordinate 4,986,718 of RCWM02000016.1, read as the reverse complement.
AAAAAAAAAGTTTATCATTAATTATTACAATATAAAGTGGAAAATTATTTGGAAAAGATGATGTTATCTAAATGGTGACCGTTATGCTGCTGGCACTCTTCTAATCGGGAACGAAGATTGGCGATCACATGATGACACATAGCTCTCAATATTGCTGCCGTTTCTGATCTGATTTTTTGCTTCAATAGCGTCAGGTTCGTCGGATTATTCTCATAGACCTTACTTTTGAGGTATCTCCTTGCAAAATTGTCAAGTGGACTTAGGTCGGGGCTTCTGAGAGGCCAGTTGATGTTACCCCTACGCGAAGCGACCTTATTAGGGAATAATTCGTTAACAGCTTCCATTGCTTGATTTGATGTATGGCAATTGGCACCATCTTGTTGATTTTTTGGGTGTCTAAAAAGAGTATCCGGTATTTGTTACTGCCATGAAACAAAAACATCTTTAACAATTTTGATAACATACTCTTCAGTGAAGAAGCAAACTTTCATCTGAATGGTCATGTCAAAAAACATATGGAATCCAGCTGTGGATAGTCTGGAATCAGCTGTCCACTTGACTATTTTACATGGGGATACCTTAAAAGTAAGGTCTATGAGAATAACCCGACGAATCTGAAGCAATTGAGGCAAAACAACAGGTCAGAAATGGCAGCAATATCGAGAGCTGTGTCAGCATGTGATGGTATATCTTCGTTCCCGATTAGAAGAGTGTCAGCAGCATAACGGTCACCATTTAGATAACTTTATCTTTTACAAATAATTTTCCACTTTATATTGTAATAATTAACAATAAACTTTTTTTTTTAAGTAGTTTTTGTTTTACCCGATAATCTTTTTGGACACCCTGTATAATAGTAATTTTTTATAGTTTAATTATTTAATCATTTTTACAACTGTATACATTATATACAACAAGTAAATGTCATAATATGTAAAGAAGAACTCACCAGCAGAACATCAATACGAATTCTACACTTGAAGGTCTCTTGGAAAGTTATCAGAAATAGAATGGGAAGCAAGTTGAGAAGCTGGTGGATTTGAATAGTTTTGTAGTTTACTATTAAAGTATAGGCTTCTCGTTTGGGCTAAATCAGCAGCATATGGAATATTATGTTTTTTATGGATAAGGTTATTTGGAAAATATATGGAGCATTACAAAGGATTTTGGATTGTAGGCATTGAATACGAGATGAATTGATAGGTTTAGTGGAGCCCTAAAGCTCAACTCTGCATGGTCTAATCACTGTCATATAAATAAGTCTTTTGTAGTTTGTAGGGAGCATTGAACGTCTATTTAGTAAATGTTGAAGTGAATTATTTGCCGCTGCAATTGGATATGAAGAGTCAACGGGAGAAAGGGGGAGAGTCAATTTTTTTCTGAAATGGAGTTATATACATCAAAATATTCATGTTGTTGTGTAGAATATGATAGTGAAATGTATCAGCTAGGAAAGGAGTTTGTAAGTTATTTACAAGAGGTAGAAAGTTATCTATACACGGAAGAAAACGGAAACGTCCAGGTCTCTCCTACCTTCCGTATTAAAATTGGAAATTTTTTAACAAAACATTTATTTCTTAGATTATTATCACTATTAATTCCCAAAAGAAATAAGAAAATGACATACGAAAATTACAATTAAAATTACGGAAACATACTGAAGTTATTAAAGATAAACAAAACCTTAAAACTTAATTTTCTCGAAATGCATTCCCAATGACATTCCCCCTTTCTCACGTGGACTCTTCATATTTTTTTAACTAGTTTCGAATGTTAAACATTCATCAGTTCTAAAAACATACACAAATTACGAATTACTTTGCTACATGAATCCATATCTATTATTTTTTTAATTTAATTTGAGAAATCAAACATGTTAATACTTAAAATGAAAAGGGCTTCCGAGAGATATCAGAATCTAGAACAGACTGAATGTAAATAAACGAAAGGGTCAAGTAGAGATGATTCCGTAGGTTTTCTCTATGAATGGTTGTGTTTTTTCCGTTTCCACTGGAAACAAATTTAAAATTGGACTATTAATAATTTTTCAAAAATACTCCTAAGGTTCTTTTTTAAAAATCTAGTTTGGTTTTTGAAAGATTTTATTACTTCTAATTAAAGTTTTCAGATGGAACATAACATCTAATTGTTTTGTTAAAAATGACTACAATGACATCGTTCAAGAACTACATATCTATGTAAGTTTACATTAGAACTTGACTAGGCCTGACCTCTTGGAGGGTTATCGGGAAACTAGTGGAGAGCTAATTGGGAGACTGACTTGTGGATGTGGAGCTTAACATTTTTTTTATTTTATTTTATTTTCAGACCTTCCTTATAAGGATGTTTTAAAAATATTAATAATAATTTAACAATAGTAGAAGTAGAAGTTTTCTGATAGAGACACACATAACAGATAAGTTTTCTAATAATTTTAGAATAATTTTAAATGTAGAGGAAGTATATATTATAATAAGTATAACGATAAATTAAAAAAAAAATGCATAGAAGTACTAATAAAAAAATATATAAATAAAAATAAAACAAAAATTGCAATAAACAAGGCAAAATCAGGTACGTAACATACAATTAATAATAAAAAATAACAGAGAAAAATATATAAGAAAATAATATTAAATACAAAATAAATAAGTAATAGAAATTAAATTGTAGTATTAAGAACAGTAAGTTGAAGAGAGTGGAAGATAGAATTGATCATTGTGGAATGCTGGCATTGATAGGTCTGATGGTTGAGCTTGTATTGTTTATTCTGACAGGGAAATTTCGTATGTCATTCGAGCAGATTCGTCAACATATGTAACATTGAGATCATTATATATAAGTTTATTTGTGACATAATATAAACCATTGAGCATTTTACGAAGGGTTTTTGATTGTGAGGATTGCATATCAAAAGAAAAGGAAGATTGTGGGAACCCCCAATGCTCTACTATGTATGACCATATACGTCTAATAGAGAGAAAGAGTGTGTGAGAGAGAGAAAGGAAACAAGAGGCATGACCTTTTTTTCATAGAGCACTGCTCCCAAGGGAAGCAGCAGTAAAATTGCCCCATAAAGCTGCTGATAGGCTAACAGATAGCTACAATCTGATGTAGACTGCTGCTAGCTTCTCTACTCTATATCACTTCGCGGTTGTAAAACCATTCTTGTTTAGGGTTCCTCCAAGTGCTGGCCTTCTAACATTACTTCTATTCTTAATCATTGTCTTGGGAATTGATTAAAAACGTGTCATATTCTCCAGAACACATAATAAGTTACCTGTTATCTTAAATTCTAAACGGCATAAAATAAATAAAAAAATAAATAAAAAAAAACTCTGAATGATGAAAATATATTGAAAACCGAAGTGAATAGAAAAGTAAGAGCAATCAAAGCTATTAGCGAGATCAGCTTAAGCTATTCTTTATCGAACTTCTCTATTCCCACTCTTTTTTTACTTTATTTTATTTATTTTTTTATTTATTTAAAATGAACTAATTTTGTTTCATAGTAGTCATAAATATTCTTGTTGTCTGAGTCAAATAGTAAATATTTCCCCACTTCATTTGGACGAGATTGGTAACTTTTATCATAAACCGTCCTTTCTAGCATAGTTGGAGTATTTAAAGATATTAGATCACAACAAACAAGAACAAAAAAAATTAAAAAAACAATATAATCTATAGGATAGAAATTAGTATCCGAGGAGATGTTGTACAAGATCATACGGTCAATGACCAATTAATTTTTTCATTATTGTTTGTATATTATTTACTTAATAATATTTTTAAAAACAACTATTTATTGGTATTTATAACTGTATAAATTATTTACAACTAGTGAATATGAGGAAAATGATTACAATGACATGTCACCAGCGTATAAAGAACTATATGTAGCACTTCTAAGTTCTTAAAGTTCTACATTAGAAGGTCTCTTGGCCATTTCCTTTTCAGATGCTTCGGAGGATTGCCGGAAATTGAGTGTAAGGCAAGTTGGTAGGCAAGTTGATTCGAGTGGGTAAAGAGTTTACCATAAAAGGATAGGTATCTGGTTCGGACCAAATCAGGAACATTAATATCTTTATATATAAGTTTATTTGTGACATAATAAGGAACATTGAGGATTGTAAGAATTAGATAGAGAAGAATTGGGAGGATTAGTGGAGCCTCAAAGATCAACTGCTCATGTCCAAATAGGTCTAATTACTATTAAGTAAATATAAGTATTTTGTGAATAAGTATATTTCATATATAATAGAATATATTTAAAATATATAAATACATAATCAAAATATATCCTGATTTGTAAAACTTTTATCGCCTGTGTGGTAAATGTTGGAGAAGTTGGAAACGACGAGCAATTTCTTGTATTCTGAGCCTGGAGGGAGCCATAGGTAGCGGATCTATTCAACAGGGATCAGTAGAATATTATGATAATATCTAAATATTTATTGTAATCAATATTAATATTTATTAATACGCTTTTAATAACATCACCTGTATGTAACGGAATCTTTCATCGGAATTTTCAATAATTTCCAGCAATCTGATTAACTTGAAAATTTTTATACGTTCAAGGTTCACTTTGTTCTAATATTCTCACTTAGTCTTGTGAAATTACCCCCAAAATGGGAGTCTGCCTTGCGAAGGGCGAAGTAGTAGGTTTTTCGTTTTTATATAGTCGAGATGGGTCCTGAAAATGAAACTTAATTTGATAAGGGGAAAATGTTTGGAGTCAAAAAAACCCAAACTTTTTGAATTTTTTTGAGATTTTCAAAAAGAACATATAGAAAAATGGTTTCAATCGAAAAATGCTTTTTTTTGCAAAATTAAAGTTTTTTAAATTGTGCGTCTAAAAACATCCCTTAAGCTGAATTTTATTTAGGCGTTTAGCTACAATCGATTGTCAAACATCGAAGAATTTTCCCAACTTCCAAAAGTTAGTTTTGGTTATTTTTAAGAGTCACAACGCAGAAATGGCTTATCCAATCAAAAAATGTGATATTTCAAAAGTTCTAGATCATTACATTTTGTGCAAGATAGTACTTTTAAAGTAAAAATTTGCCCATTTCTACTATGAAATATGTCAAAAAAAACGAAAATTGTTGGTTGATTTTGGATAAACTGTGTTAAAAATGTAAACAAATCACGAATAATACAGGAAAATTACCTTTGAAACTTGATTTCAAAAGATTAAAAGGTCTGACTGCTCACATTGTTCACCACACTTAGCTTTTTAGTTAGGTTAGCTATAAAAGCGTAATTTTATATTTTTTTAAACTAGGTCTGAAAACCGACACATAAATGAAGGCTATCACTATAGACGAATTTTACAGATTAGTAATAAAGGGAAACTCTTTTATACAGTTAAAAATTATAACTCTTTAGTAGATAAAAATAAAAAAATTAAAATTAAAATGAAATGAAAATAAAAAATAAAGAGGATACTTGAATACCTTCCCCTCTCTAAACCCCTCACTCCCTAACTTACATAATATTTTTACTACTCTCAACTGCTGTGAAAACATGAATGTATTAGCGAACCGTAGGAAGGATATTTGCCTGACCACAAGGGCCCTTCGTGTTAAAAGTTCTCTCCGGGCAGGAATGAGGCTCAAACATACAAATGGAATGTTTGATCGAATGATTGAGACAATATTTGCCGACTGGATTGTCATATATATATACCTTCTCAAAAAAGCTTCCGATATATATTCTCCTTGGGATTCTGCTGGTCCCCTCCTTCACATCTGGAGCTTGGAACCATTGGGATCGTTATTTCATCTGATTATTCTCTACATTTTTATATTTAATTTTTTTTAACTATAGAAAACTAATCCTTATTATGAAATAGTTCTAATGAATCGTTAATCGCCATACTAACATCAGTTGTTCAGTTGTAGGTGACAAGATATAGACATAAAGACGAATTGTATCAATTCAATTGTAACATTCAAGATTAATTTTAATCTTTTGTTATTACCACCTAAATATCTTGAGTTCATATATCCTATATATTAATCACTTTGATTAAGATCAATAATTTACATTTACTTTATTTTTTATTTTAAAGGTGTGAAGTGTGTTGATGTATGAAGTATATTGATGTTGATGTATGAAGTGTATGTATGAAGTGTATTGATTCCAAATTAATAAATAATATAAATAGTTATTATTATATAGAAAAAATTAAGGGTTAGTGGCTCCCCTAGCTAAGATACATACAAACATCTAATTAAGGTAGAGACTTGGTTTGACATTAGTTAGTACTTTCTTGTCTTTTTTTTCGGTAAGCATGCAGAATAAATAAAACATCTCCAATGAAGTTTATTGACGCTGGATAAAAACTTAACAGAAGAAATTCAAAGGTTAGATCGAGGGGATACGCTCATATCTAAGGTGGCCCAGGGATGGAGGAAGTAGATGCAAGAAGGACGAAAAGCCATCGCGGAAAATGCACTAAACCATTAAAAAAGTAGGACATTTATGATAAATAAACGTATATAAGAAATAGTCTGGGATAAGCTTAGAATGTATATTGTGTGCTGATCCTAAGAGTAGATTAAATGTAGAATTAGAGTAATTGGGTAGTCCTCTATTTTGAAGGGGCAGGTCGGGGCACAGGGAATTAGCAAAAGATCATTCTGCAACGTTTATATCTTAAGCACAATTTAGTATAAAAAGCACATTTTAGGACATTTGTAGTAATTAACTTACAAATTTGAAATACCCAAGTTTCTTAGCGCATTCTGTGAAGAATATTTATATCTGAGGGCTCACTTCCTCTGTGATCATCCATTATGTGTAAAAAGAGGGCTCTTAATCCTTAAAATACAGGCTCAAAAAGTAATCAAAACAAGACTTTACGATGAATTACTAATACCGTAAGATTTGGATCTTTGTATATATGCGACAAACACCTTCCTTACCCATTAAAGAAAGGTTTTTTTTTTTTTTTTTTTAACATCTAACCCTTATTTACTAATAACTTGTTGTAGATGAACATAGGAAATATCTAGATAAGGTAAAAAAAAAAAAAACCTTCGGACTTTTTTCCACCTTCGAATCACCGTGTGGCGATCTGAATTTTAAACGTACAAGCTCAGAAAATCAAGCATAGATTTGCCAAATAATATACAATTACTAAGCAGGCTATAAGAAATTATTTCCAGTTAGAAAAATGAATTTTTAATCTTCAGAAGCTATTGGATTAAACAAACTGAAAAAAACAAAAAAAAAGATTACAAAAATTGAAAAATAGAAGATCCTTTGAGGTTGAGTTATAAATTAAATTGCCTAACAAAAGTTTATGTACTCCATTTGTGTGATCATTTTGAACGCATACAGAACCGTCGTTTCCTTCCGTCTATTAAGTTAAATACAACGATGTCTATTACGCCAGGCTCAGGATGGGAACTTCTACCAAACTGTGATGAGTTATCATTTGTAGATTATATTCATTTTGAAAATGATGAACGATAAATTGCTTCTCATGATGAGAATGTGAAGATAATGAAAAGCCAACTCCAGTTACTTTAAGTGAGACGTGTTCATCTTTTTGCTCTCATTAGGAAGGAAACAAATTATCATTACCATTATATTTGAGCTCTCTGTAATTTTAACATTTTCTCTGTTCTTGAGTTTCAAACGAGAGACGAAAAAAAACAAAAAAAAAAAAAAAAAAAAAAAAACGTTCTCGAAGTTTGCTCTAGTAAAAAAATATTATTATTATTTTTTTTTTCCCCCAGCGGGATTACGAGGACTTTTTTTTGGGCACAAATAAAGAAAATAAGTCTCAAAAGAAATAGCTCTTATATAATTTTATTCAAATAAAGTTCATTCAGTTATTTCATAAGTTTTCAGCCTTTTGTTCTAATTCAATCAATTTATCCTTTTGTTAAAATGAAACTTACTGGTCAAATAGCAATTGTTGTTCGAAGAACCCAACAGCTATTAACGGAGCCTTGGTTATCGAACACTTTTTGTCTCGGGGGTATCAAGTCACAAACAAACTGAATTACGAAACACACAGTTGTTCAAAGACTGAAACCCCTTCTCACCAAAATGAGTTTAGTTGTCTAGAACAGCCATTGCTTGCAAATTATATAACATAATCATTTCAGCACCTCTTCCCAGATCATTCTCTCCGCAAGGGTAGGTTTATTGATCGATTCATGCTTCATTATTTTTTTTATCTATCATTGACTGGTTAAATCTAAGATTTAAGAATGTAATCATAGAACGTCATACTCATACCAAATTATTTGGGATTCTCTTCAGATTTACCACATACAGATTTATTAAAATTTAAATAAATTTTCCAATTTCATAACCCGAAAATTACAAACCCTAATGAATTAAATTATGGAAAATTCCTGTAATAATAATAATAATTTCCAAAGGATTTAGGAATAAAGTTGAGATAAGAATTGTCTCCTTAGTCACAACCCCGCTCCCTCTTTGTCTTGACTATGAAATACTTAGTTAATTTTTTCAAGTATAAAGAAAGAACAAACACTTCACTTTAAAAAAAAAGAAAATAGAATAATGCTATACCCTCTGATACTTAAAGAACAACTGATTCCATTTCACGTTTTTTGAAACCCATTATCTGAGTTTCTCAGTGAAAGACAACTATAAGGGAAGAGTAGATATTGAAAGTACTATTGATATATTTTTTTTATTAAAAGCAAAGTATTGAATGTTGTTCTCAAGAAATTTTGCTAAAAATTCCTAAAAGGTTCATTTGATCCATCATAGTTGTTTTAGCGTTAAATATAATGTGAAGTTAGAATTCTACTTTTTATTATAATATGCTGTTATTGTTTATTTTAATAAGATATTCAGTGCTCTCCTAGTTTTTACTTGCATTTAGCTGCGCAGTAATTGTTGGATTTATAGCTATTATTATTATTTTATTATTTTATGGCACTACAACTCGGTGACGCGTCCTGGCCTCCTCCACCAGCTTCCTCCAGTCTTCTCTGGTTTGAGCAGCCACCATCCAGGATATTTCTCGCATCTCCGGCTACACCATCGTGCAGACCTCATAATTGGTCTTTCCCTTCTCCTTGTGCCATACAGAGGTTCCACTCAGAGCCTTTTAGGAATGGCCTCATCCTCCATTCTAGCCACATGCCCAGCCCATTGTAGCCTTCTAATCTTCAATGACTGATGTAGTGCTTCGTTGTTTTTGAGTATACGTCATTATTTTTTCTCCTTTGCCAGTTTCCATCGACAAAAACTCAACCCAAGATTCTTCTCTCAAAGACAAGGAGGTCATACTCAGTCTATTTAGAGATTTATAGTAGTTTCCAGAAATTTTGAAAATTTAAATTTTTTTTTTTTTACGATCTTTCTTTTTTTTTAATTTTAAACCATTATTTGATTATCGATGGTTATTTACAGGAGATGATAATATGAAAATTATAACATATTCTTTCTTTATGTTCTTCATATGTATTTTATGTATCACACAAGTTCTTAAGAAACACAGCCTCATGCCGGAAGATAACAATAATAAATACAGGGAATAGAAAAACGAAAGTAAGTTTTTGTGTGCTGACTGGCTGCTACGTGACATCCCCGCCCAGTAAAAAAGAAAAATGAAATAGGAGAAAAACAAAGAAAGATTTAGTGAAGGTGATCGGGGGGAATCACAAATCAGTTCCGACCGCGGACGTGACGTCCTCTCCCCACTGCCCACAGAACTTATTCTTCGCTCCGGAATTCTCTCGTTTTTCTGAAACTTTTTTTTTTAATTTTTATAAATAATAATGATATTTATTAGAAGTTGCTTTGTATCTTTTTAAAGTTTTTCAGTCAAACATAATTTATCGAATTTATAAAAACACAATAAAGAATTATGCACCTTATGCCCACAGCAGCATTTAAACCATTGTTCCTTGCTAGAGCATCAACCACGGTATGTTTTTCCTCTATTTTCATATTCTATCTCTTCCTTCTCCTTAAATATCCGACTAGTTAAACATATATGAGATGAGGATAGATAACGTAAATATAAATATAAGAAGAGAAAATATGACGTATCAAATACATCTAATGACCTATTTCTAGTTAGATATATTTTTTTTTCTAAACTAAATTTATTGTAGTATAGAATAAATGGATTTTGTTTCCCGTTGTGAATTTTTTATTTATTTCCATAACTAAAATTTGATCCGATTTGACATAATGTTTTGAGCTTTGGAGATCTATTAATTGAATTTAAGTTACCTTATTAAAATATTTAAAACTTAACATTCTTTCTTCTTAAATCGTCCTAAATAAACTTAAAAGTAATGATCCTAAATCCTACATGTTGTTTGTTCGGTCAAAATCAGAAACCTATTCTCTCTTAATAAAGGGAGAAATAATCTGAAAGTTTCTCATTTGATTCTCAACAGATTCCTGATAATCTTCTCAGGTATCTAATAAGAAGATGACCTAATGTAGCATTGTTAAAGAAATGTTATCTAGTGGTTGCTTTACATGGCCTTGTCATTATCCCTTATATTAAGATAATGTATTAGTTTCGATAGATTTAAATACAAATAATTCTTTTTTTTTTAATAAGGTACGTAGTTATGAACCAGTGTTCAAAGAAAAATAGTTTGATAGCTGAGTGTAAATATTTTAAATAAGTCTGCAAGGGTTTTAAAGTGGTTTTTAATAATTTAATTTATCGATTTAATAATTATTCGAATTAGATTAATTTTTATTTTATTTCCACAGATATATATATATATATATATATATATATATATATATATATATATATATATATATGTTTAATTTCTTTTCTTTGTCTTCGTAACAGTCTTGCTTTTCGTCCAACTTCCAACTAACAGACATTTTCTTATTTTTCTAGTTTATAAATAATTCATGATGGGCAATAATATCAATTGTATTCTGCCTTTATCTCTGAATCGTTCTATTATATTTATTCCCAAGTGGTCTAGCCCATAAAGTAAAGATTACTCTTTATGAATTTAAAACATTCGAAAGATTATTAAATGTGGATAAAATGTCTAGATGGATATAGAATTTATTTTAGAACCCATTTCCATGCCAATATGTTTTTAGGCTTTAATAAAAATGTTTTCATTCTTTTTTTTTAAGATAACGAAACGCCATCAATATTTTTATGAGGTATAAATTGAGTATAACCAGTTTGCAAATACCTCAGAAATTTCTGAATATATTCTGAGCATTAAATAACATATCAATGTTCGTACAAAATAAATTTAAAAAAAGAATATTTAGGATGGATCACTAAGGATTAAATAAGCAGAAATTCGATAATATATACAATCTGAAAATCCAGACTGACCATGTTAAGCAGATAAAGCTAGAACTGAAGAAACTTGAAATAACTGATGGGAACTGCCTGGATAGAGAAAAAATCAGGAATCGTCTTAAAAACATCTGGGTTCTCGTGGAAGAGTGAACAAGACAAGGGGGGTTGGATTGAAGGAACAGAGAAGACTGCAACAGTTAGAGATAACGAGAGATTATGGAAGGAGGAGAAAGAATGAACGTAACATAAGAAGTTAAATATGATATCTGCGTGGTCCTTTGTTGGCCGGTTCACAAAAAAATAAAAAAATTAAACTTAAAACAAAAACAAAACATAAAAAGGCAAATTATTAAAATGTAAATAATTAATACTTGTGAAAGATTGAATTTTGATTTATGGTTTATAACCGATCTAGCTAATATTTTTTCTATATTGATTGATTTAATTTCCTTGTAGCTTATACATTTCCCCCTTCAACTGCTCTGTTCTTGTTTAGATTTATAAATAACATAATTTTTGTATTTCTCTTTATTATTATAAATTATTGTTATAATTACAATAGCCGTCGACTACAATGACCATATACTGTATTCATGGAGAAACCGTGGTGTTGGATCAAATAATTATATAATCCCCATTGGAAGGAATTCAAGTACAGGCCTGTTATAGCCTTAGAGTAGCCAGGCTTAGAGGATTATGCGGGGGTTCGATTACTGCCCTCGAGCAGCTTAGCTACTTAAAGGCATCTTGGAGAAATACTCGTACCTGTTACTGGCCCTTCTGCCCCCCCCCTCACTTAGGCCTTTCCCTTTACCATCTCTTCACCGCTCTTTAATCAAGTGTATGGGTACGTCCTCCAAAGATATTCCGAGTCATATTCCATTTTGGTTACTTATCGTTTTTTGTAAGAAGAGAATAAAATAAAGAAAATAATTATATTCTGGAACAAAGGTCCTTAAAAATCACATTACAAAACAGAAAGTGAATTGATATCCAGCCGAGAAAATTTTGAAATAAGGGGAAGATAAGGAAAAATATAAGGAGTGTGTGTGTGTGTGTGTGTGTGTGTGTGTGTGTGTGTGTGTGTGTGTGTGTGTGTGTGCCCACTCTTACCCTAGAGAAGGAGCGAACGGCAGCGATGGTATAACTTTAGGCTAATTGACCTTGAGAAGAAAATATATCAAACGTTATGAATTAATATTATTTTTAATCATGAAAAATACATTTACTCTATTTTTTAATGTACCTCTGTATATAACTATTAATACAGAAGACATTTCGAAATTCGAGTCTATTTTTTTTGTTTATATTTAATTTGCAACTGTTCCAGAGTCATGGTTGTCAAAAAATATAATGGGATCCAAAAAAAAGATAAATGGCATTTCGGACAGCCATAAAATTTATCAATCGGTGTCTGCTCTTAACTCAAGGCAGTTTCTTAAATATGCTCTGTAAACAATTTTATTTTAAGTTTAATTTCAATAACTTTTTATCAACGTTTATTTTTACACACTATCATTATTATTATATTGTGCGATACAGCCCTAGTAAGGCCTTAGCCTTACGAAGAATCCCTGTCTTCCGCCTTCCTTTTCCAAGCTGTTGCTCTTCTTTCTTTTATTTATTTGGTCCTCCTCGACGTTGTTCATCCACCTCAGATTTGGTCTCCTTCCAATCTCTGTCCTCCCGGCTTGTACATAATCTTTTTTGGCAGCCTGCCTTTCGGCATTCTTCGCACGTGGTGAAACCACTGCAATCTCCCATTATAGAAACAATATTTTGTTCACCAAACAGATGTTATAGTTCCAGGTTTTATCAGATTTTCCAATTTTCGAGGTAGTTTGCCGGATGGAAGATTTTTTCACAAAAAGTTTTTAATTTCTGATACATAGTTTCCGTCACTGTCCTGTTCACCACAAACTATCGACAGTAGGGGACAGGTTTGGTTCTGAATCCCTAAGGCAGAATGTTTGAATATATTGGCTGGGCCCGAACTAGGAGATTTGCCAGGGAGGGCAAAGATCAGTATGCCACCCCTCCCCCCACCCTCCTACACCATTAAAATACAATACCTCCGTAGTACAGTAAGATAAAGTTTATAAATTATGAAGAGAAAAATGAAATAAAATTAAACAATATCGATTGTATTATTATTGTTTTGAAAAGGTTATTAATAACTTATTATTATTATTATGTTGGCGCAACAACTCGGCGACGAGTCCTGGCCTCCTCCACCAGCTTCCTCCAGTCATCTCTGCTCAATGCCGCTGTCATCCAGCGACGGACTCCCAGTACATTTCTAGCGTCTCCCTCCACTCCATCAGACCATCTGAGCTTCGGTCTCCCCCTTCTTCTAGTTCCGTGGAGAGGTTCAGTAAGGAGCTTTTTAGGGATTGCCTCATTGTCCATCCTTGCCACGTGGCCGGCCCATCGCAATCTTCCCAGCTTCATTGTCAGAACAATATCCTTTTCATTAAAAATAGAATAAATTTCGTTATTCGTCCGTCTTCTCCAGTTTCCGTCGGTATGGACTCCTCCAAAGATCCTTCGAAGAATTTTCCTTTCAAAGACCAAGAGGTCTTGTTCTATTCTTCTACTTGTAGTCCACGTCTCTGATCCAAACAATAGGACGGGGCGGATCAATGTCCTGTATAGGTGGAGCTTGGTCTGTCGCGATAAAAGGCGGGAGGTGAATTCCTTGCGGAGGCCAAAGTAGCACTTGTTCGCCATCAATATTCTTCTCTTCACCTCAGCCGCAGGTGAATTATCTTGAGTAACCAGGGACCCCAAATATGTGAACTGGGCCACTTTCTCAAAGTTGAAGGGGCCGATATTAATTGTCTCCCCAGGTCGAGCAGCTTCTCCTGTTACCATATATTTAGTTTTCTGTTCATTTATCTCCAATCCAACCACTTTGGCGGCCTCTAATAGAGCCAGAAATCCTTCTTTAACTGACTCCAACGATCTCCCCACAATGTCCACATCGTCTGCAAAGGCTAAGAGCTGGACCATTCTATTATAGATTATTCCTCCTGTCTGCAAGCCAGCATCCCTTACCACTTTCTCAAGCGCCAAGTTAAAGAGAAGGCACGCCAGTGCATCTCCTTGGCGAAGTCCTTTCCTTGAGGAGAATTCTTCCGTTCTTTGCCCACCAACCTGCACAGTGCACTTCACATTTGTCATGGTCAGCTTTACCAGTCGTATCAGCTTCTCTGGGATGTTAAACTCTTCTAGTGCCTTATATAGTTCTTCCCGGTTAATGCTGTCGTAAGCTGCCTTGAAGTCCACAAAGAGATGATGGGTTTTTATCTGGTGTTCGTTTCCCCTCTCAAGAATTGTTCTGAGGGAGAAGATTTGGTCTGTGGTGGATCTTCCTTGCCGAAATCCACACTGGTAGGGACCAAGCTCCTTCTCTGCGTAGGGTAGTAGCCGCTGGAAAAGTATATTGGATAGAATTTTATATCCACATGAGAGAAGAGAGATTCCTCTACAGTTTTGACATTGGAGTTTATCTCCTTTCTTAAAAACAGGGCAAATAACTGCTTTTTTCCAGTCCTCCGGCAGAACCTCTTCCTCCCAGATGTTCAAGATAAGATCATGAAGTCTCTTTGTCAGCCGTTCACCTCCACTCTTAAAGAGTTCGGCTGGCAGTTCATCAACTCCAGGTGCCTTGTTATTCTTGAGTCTGTCAATGGCATCCGTTATCTCCTCATCATCAGGCGGTTCCAGGTTAACATCCCGGTTATTGACTGAACAGTCTTCTCTAATTTCTGATTCACGGTAAACCGAGTCGAGAAGCCCTTCAAAGTGTCTTTTCCATAGCAACAGAACGTCCTTCTTGCAGGCAACGATTTTCCCATCTATGTCTTTGCAAGTATCCGGTACAGTTGATCGGTATTTTCTTCTTCTATTGACACTTCTGAAAAAGTCCCTCGATTCTTTGCCCTTCCATAGTTCTTCTGTCTTCTCCAGTTCCTCTCTCTCTTTTCTGCCTCTTCTTCCTTTGGTGGAGTTGTTTTTTTTTTTTTCTCTCTCCTCTTCTTTTTATATTCTTCAACAGCCATTCGAGTCCCCTTCTTCAGCATTTTCTTATACGCTATATTCTTCACATTAGTGGCAGCGTCACATTCTTCGTCGAACCATGGGGACCTCATCTCCTTTTCTCTTGGTCCCAACACATTGTTCGCTGTCTCCTGCATCGCAGTTACACAGCTTGACCACAGGAGTTCAATGTTTGTCACATCCACATCTTCAGCGCAGATGTTCTCATCCAACTTCTCCATGTACAGTTTGCTTGATATCTTGTGCCTGGAGCTTCCTAAGGCTGTAGTGCCGAGGCTTTATTGCTGGACCTCCTGACTCTTTAAAGGAGATCTTAGGGGTGATATGGGCTATACACAGGAAGTGGTCCGAATCCACGTTGGCACTTCGGTACGTTCTCACATTTTTAAGACTGGATTTGTGCCTTTTGTCAACTAGGATGTGATCTATTTGGTTAACGTGTAGCCTGTCCGGTGTGGTCCAGGTGCCTTTATGGATGTCTTTGTGGCGAAGAGGGTACTTCCAATGATCATGTCTCTGGAGGCAGCAAAGTTAATGAGCCTTGTACCATTGTCATTAGATTCTTCATGTAGGCTATTTTTACCGATGGTTGGGTGGTATATCTCTTCCTTTCCTATTTTAGCATTATAGTCCCCAACGACTATTTTCATGTCGTATTTTGGGCACTGATCAAAAATTCGTTCCAGCTGCTCATAGAAGGAGTCCTTGTCCTCCTCACTTGAAGCTTCCGTCGGGGCATGGACACTTATGATGCTATAATTATAAAACCTTCCACGAATCCTTAGCACACAGATGCGTGGATTGACAGGCTTGAAGCCAATCACCAATTGTCTGAAGCGCCCCCTAACCACAAATCCCACGCCATATTCATGGAGGGTATCGCTGCAGCTATAGTAAATGGTGTGTCGTCTCTTCTGGAGTATGTCCTGGCCGGTCCATCTAATTTCCTGGATGGCAGCAATGTCTAATTTGAAGTGGTCAATCTGGTCAAGGAGCAGTTTCAGTGCTCCGGGTCGGTATAATGAAAGAACGTTCCAGTATCCTATGTTAAAAGTCCTATAGGGGTTGCCGGGTCGTTTCCGTTTATGACAATCAAGATCCGAGGCTGATTTTGGTTTCTGCGAAATATGTTTTTCGGGTAGGGGGGCTTCTAACCCTCACTCCGTACCCTAGTATACTGGTGGGGCTGCCACCTTGGAGCCTGTATACCTGCACCCCCATCTGGGGCAGCTACCTAGGGAAGGTGGCCCTAGGGTGTGTACTGTATGTGGCCTTAGTGTGTAGTGTACTGTAGTTAGTGTATTGTGTGTGTGTGTGTGTGTGTGTTAGAGTACTGTTCCCCCAACCTGGAGGGCCAGTGGCTATCTGCGGCCCATGGCCGGGCGATGGGGCCGCCAGTTCCCTACGCCTGTTATTAATAACTTACTTTTCTTATAAACTTTCGAATTTTGCCGCCCCCTGAAATCTGCCGCCCGGGGCACGGGCCCCCTCTGCCCCTCCCTAGTTCCAGGCCTGTGTATTGGTATGAGTTTAAGCTAGGATAAAAAAAATATTTGATATTTTTTTCGTGTTTTGTAATTCCTCCTTGCCTCTTAAGTTTTGAAATCATTTTTTGCTGTATTTGGAAAAATAAATGGAAATTTAGAAGATGTCTTTAAAATATGATTATTTTCCTTCGAGAAGTATTACGTTGGAGGCTAATTTTCTTACATTCAATACAAAGAACAGCATCTAAGAAATATTTTTTTAAGAAAATTTCATATCAGTAAGGTAAACAAATCTGATACAGATAGGACAATTCGGTCCCATCCCAATTCTCAACCATTTTTTCCCCTCGCACGTGTTCTGAATGTAGTATCCGATCCTATATTCTCTGCAAATAAAGGACCCGCGCATAACTTGTCCGAAAGCCCCTAACGTCAACAGTATCATCTCTGCTTCCTCTTAACAGAACTCAAACAAGGTTATCTTTGTACACGTACATGTAAATATTGTTCTTCCCCACTTGTCACTGTTACTATACTTGTATATTTTATTATATTTATATGTAATGCGGTATTATATTTATTGTGACATTTATTAAGTAAGATAACAATAAGAGTTGTATTAAACAAATATTTAGATCCAGAATCAGAATTTCATATGGGATATTTAGACTTCAAACCAATACCTCTTTGATTTCATCTTATTAATATTAATTATTGAAAATATTGAATTCTGAAAATAAATATAAATATATAAAGCACTTGCAGTCCTAAACGATGGTATTAGTTGCTAAGCTAGAAATCTTTGATTCATAGGATTTTGGTACTTTCTGAAACACAACTGCTGAGTTAACTGGGAGGGCGTGTGCCTAGCCAACTATTTATAATATTTGTTAAATATTAACAATATATTTTAACATTTCCTCAGTTTTGAATGAACTGAATATTTTAGATGAATGATTCATTATTTCAAAAACTTCCAGGGGTAGTGCAAGAGTTGGAAGAAATTGCGTCAAGATTGAGCCTTGAGATAAACGAGGACAAAAAACAGAAAAGAACGGAAGAACAGTCCATCCACCTTTCGACCCATGCATTCAAGACTGTGGAATCCTTCGAATATTTAAGCGCACTGTGATAAATAAAATAAAATAATAGCCGAAATAAAATTTCAAAAAATAATTAATGCTCGGATTAGATTCAAATTCGTGAAAAAATTTCAAAAAAGCAAAGATAATAAATTATAAGGCGGAGACCATATGTCTGAGAAACAAAAACTTTCACTAAGGAAAAGAGATGAGACCTATTGGTGAGGAAGAGAAAGGTGTCGCGCGAGATTTTTGGTCCTGTGTTGCGGAAAGAAATCAGACGGATCCGCTAAAAACAAAGTGCTAAAAGCACCCTACGAATAGATCCATAGTTACGTTCGTTAAAATGCTCCAAGTGAAAGGGCTGCCAGGGCATATAGACCCTAGGAGAATGAAAGGGAAACCAAGAGTGAGAATATGAAAAAGAAAACAAGGATGACTACGAATTGTAGAAGAGGCTACGGTATTTAAAGAGCTTAAGAGCCCGTCAGTGAGTTAGTGTGATTCATTATTTTTGTTGTTTGGTTTTGAGGGCTAAAAACTGGTGATGGTTATTATTCTAACAATTACAGCACTACTCGAAGATTTGTCAACTTTACAGGTTTAACACTTAAGGGAATCTATCCTCAATCTACAATCCTTGCTATTGTCTTCGTTCCTAAATAAATATAGCACAAAAAATCATCTCTTAAATCTTTTTATTTATTTTTTTTAAATTTTTTTATTAACAACTGGTAAAACAATTTCTCCCTGAGTGAGAAAAACAATACCTCATGGATATGCCTATTTATAACCTACTGATTTTCTCAATTTACATTATAGAATTAAAAGGACCAAACTTATTCCAGTAATAATTAAATAAAATTAAAGATCAATCATTATTCGAAATAAAGAGAGTTGAGAGAAAGTATGACTTTTTCATTCAAATCTATACAGCTCCTAAACGGTAGAGTTCAGTGACAAATGCCATATAACAAAAAATATTTTTCATTAACTTATTTTTAACAGGAAACCGTCATCAAACTTTCGATCCAAGCAACACCAACGGAGTTAGAGCGTTCCAAAAAAGCCCCAACTATTAAGAAATGTGAACCAAACAAGACATTTTTTCATTTAAACAATATAGCTCTTAAATGGCAGGTACTAGCGACAAATGTTATATGGATCATTTTCAAATAAAATGGCGATTTAACTTTCTAGAAAACCAACATTACAAAATGCTAGTGGGTGTGTGCATAAGAAAAAAAAAAGAAGGATTTTATTGCATAATTTTGTTTGTTTTTTACCATATATTTAAGAAATGGGACCACAAATTAAACGTGTCTTACCAAAATTTTTACATACGTTACCGAAATGGTAACGTATGTCAAATTTTAGTAATTTTAATTAGAAAAAGATTATTTAACTACAACTTTTTTCAAATATAATGGGTTTGAAACATTCATAATGTTTCAAACTACTTACTGTAAAAACTTAGATTGGGTGTGGTGAATTCAATATAAGAAAACAATGGTAACGTATGTCAAATTGAATGAGTGAGTGCCTTCACTATGTTTTGAGAATCAAGGTCGTCTTACTTCGGTTAATACAGCACCCTGGGCCCTTGGTTGCGAATGGTTACAATACATAGTCTTGAGGTTGGTAAGATGATATCCCGACTACTCTAGTTCCAGAACCCACTCTTCTACACCCAATCACGTACATCACCTCAATAAATTCGTAAATTCCCGGACACAAAGAAAATATTTTCGCTTATACTCCTCAAATTACTATTCATCTTCCCAATGAAGTTGCATGTTTCGGAACAATTATCCCATCCACAGACTTTTTGTAGTGAAGATAAACAGTAATTTGAGGATTTTAAGCTTAAATAAAGTGTATCTTAAAATAAATTAAATATTATATACTCCTTTATTGAAGAATTAAAATACCAAGAAATGTTTTCCGTTACATTTCTGACTAGGATACAGTCGTCAAATTTCAATCCGAGCAACACTAAAAGAGAGAGAACAAATCAAAATTTTGTATTTTAGAGTGTAAAAAAAACCTTACACAAAAAAGTACAGCTAAAAGATATATCAATGTCAAAACAAAAAAATAAAATTTATAATTATCTAACTATTAGCACAATAGACTCTGTCACTCGACTTGAAATAACATATCTTCTTTTGATTAATTTTTTTATATAATGGAATGGATTAATTTAGGTTAAAAAATTTAATATTTCCTGGCTATTTGTTTCTTCCAATGAGGATGACAATGTGATTGTAGCGACCATAATGAAGATAGCAACCCAAGTGCCTTGGATAACGGACTCCATTTCTTATCACTGCTAAGAAACGGATTGCCGTTCATTAGGGAGCTCTCAAAGAAAAATACCTCTGCCAAAAAAAAAAAAAGCAACCGTCGAGCATTAGTAAACTTTAGTGGGTCAGCTGCTAGCATTACTACAACAAGCAACCGCCCCTTGCTGAGTGCGCCCTAAGTATTCGCCTAATGAAGCAGGAGGTCTATTGAAACAAAGATTGTCATATTTAATAATTGTTTTCATTTATTTTGTCTTCTCTATTATCTTTATTCTTTATAAATATCAAGTATATCAAGCGTTTCTATTGATCGTCAACCTAAATATACTCTTGAAGATGTGTGTTTGATAACTGGACGAGTATACAAAGTAGATGGGAGGGATCAATCATCTATTAAAAAATAAGCAATGTTAAAATTAACAAAACATATTATTAATTTGAAAACGTGTCGGCTATATCATTGATGGCTATTATCAGGACTATAACAAGATATAATCGAGTAATGAAATGAAATAGCCTTTTTATTTATGTAAAAAAATTATATATTCAAACATATAAATATCCATTACATACTTTTTTTTTTATTAACTTCTGTTCTACACACATATATATACACACACATATATATATATATATATATATATATATATATATATATATATATATATATATATATATATATATATATCCTACATACATATATATGTATATATGCCCTACAGGGAAAAAACAGGTTACAATAAAATTATATAAGTTATACAAGTTATTCCAAAACATAAAGTTAGCTACAATACAAGTATATAACAACATGTGTTAGAATAATAAATATATATATATATATAATTACAGAATATAGAGGAGTATGAAACTGCTTACAATGTTACTGGTGGATATGGTAATGTTACTAGAATTTAGTTAGTCTTGTATTGTAAGTAGCTTCATACTCCTCTATATTCTGTAATTATATATATTTTTATTATTCTAAAACATGTTGTTATATACTTGTATTATAGCTAACTTTACGTTTTGAAATAACTTGTATAACTTATATAATTTTATTTCTATTAATTTCGGATCTTTATCAGATTTAAGTAACGGTAAATACTCGGTGGCAGAAAGCCAACATTTAGGAAAAACAACCCTATTAGCTCCAGATGTTGTTCAAAGAGGGTTAGGAGTAAGTATAGGACAGACGGAGGTGCATGTTTAACTGAATTCAATATGAAGTTGATCGAGACCGGAGCTTATGGATCGCGTACTATTTATACTAAACGCAATTCTTCCAACGTGAGACCGCGAGTTATTATGGCTCTGTGTTATCTGAAACAAAACTCCGAGCAGTACAGAATTATTAACTTCTGTTTGGATCGGTGTAGATGGTAGCTACACACATATATATACACACACCATATATATATATATATATATATCTATATATATATATATATATATATATTTTGTTCCATATATATATATATATATGTCCTACATACATATATATGTAAAATTATATAGTTTTATAAAGACTTGTTTAAGTTATTCCAAAACATAGAATTATCATATTTTGTTTAGTGAAATATATGAAAAATGAGATTGCGTTTACTAAAATTTTGACTTGTAATTGAGTTTATGTAATCTAGTTTGGTATGAAATTTTTTCAGGAAAACTGTTCTAGGCTATGCGCATTACGTGTAAAACGGTTTCGAAGGGGTATATAAATCATTTTAGCATAGCTATATACAACCTTCTAATAGGAACCATGCTATCGTTGACTGTTATAGATGCCTTTGTCCTATCAGTTGATCTACTAATCCTTTGATTTGAGATATACAGTATCTGTTGTTCGATAGTCTTGATGCAAATATTATATTCTGAGGGCCTATAATATCTCCCATCTTCTGTATATATTCGATTTGCTTTACCCGCCCGTTAATTCTTGTTAAATACGATGGCTTGATTTTTGTGGGGGAATTTTTTGATGTTTCTCGATGTAATACTAGCAAAAAGTACTTATGGACTCAGTAATGGTTGGTTCGGTACCTCACCAGCCTTCAATGCGATATACGGGCAAAACGATCTGTGCAATTGAAAATTATCCGAGTCTTCTCCGATTGTCTGTCTTCCGGTATGGGCTGCGAGCAAGTATTCGGCAGACCAAAAGTTACCGTGGATCAACCTCATCAGGGGACAAACAATTCAGATTCCACAAAAAAACTCGCTGGGAACGCGCAGAAATTATTAGTTTTTGGAAATGATTATTTTTTTTTTTTAGATGTTTTAAATTATCACCATATGATAATATCAATATCCTAATATATTATACATATATATATATATAATATATGTATATAATATACTATATATAAAGAATATGCCCTAAAATTGGGATTTGACCGTCATCGGCACATGTGTCCAGTTAGTAGATATAAAGCCTTTTAGGTAGGATTTGGTGTTGCCGTGTTCTGTGAGAAATTGTGTCAATTTATAATTATTACTATGTAGCTTGTCCGAGATGGAATTATTTAGTGTTATTTTTTGTGCAATGTATTTGTGAAGGCTATATGCCCTACAGGGAAAAAACAGGTTACAATAAAATTATATAAGTTATACAAGTTATTCCAAAACATAAAGTTAGCTACAATACAAGTATATAACAACATGTGTTAGAATAATAAAAATATATATATATAATTACAGAATATAGAGGAGTATGAAACTGCTTACAATGTTACTGGTGGATATGGTAATGTTACTAGAATTTAGTTAGTCTTGTATTGTAAGTAGCTTCATACTCTTCTATATTCTGTAATTATATATATTTTTATTATTCTAAAACATGTTGTTATATACTTGTATTATAGCTAACTTTACGTTTTGAAATAACTTGTATAACTTATATAATTTTATTGTAACTTGTTTTTTCACTGTAGGGCATGATTATGAGAACTATATAGTCTCGAAAAGTCGGCAAAATACTTGTTTTTGTTTATTGACTGAACCTCAATCAAGAACCTTACTAAACATTTAATAGTAACAGCCAAGAAATTTATCCATATATATATATATATATATATATATATATATATATATATATATATATATGTATATATATATATATATATACACAGATTTTTATGCTGTGTATGTAGCAACCCAATAAAGTTGGACAGCAATATGTTTTTGTATTACTTTTCCTTACCTTCATAATGAATATTTCGAAGTTCTGCCACACCTAGAACTTCCTCTCTTAAGCTGTTGCCAGTGACCACGCTTGGCACGGATGTAGCCACTGGGCTAATGCCATAGTTGAAGACCTTCTTTTTAGCTCCCTTCTTATATTTCCTTTCATTATATACCTGAGGGAACAAAATTTTATGAAAATATACAAATGAAAATAAAAAAATGATCTAAAAATTTGTAGTATTTGTAACCATGAGAAAATACAAATTTTATTGGCATAGAAAGCTAAAAAAGGTGTAGGTAAATTATAAAGTCATTAAGAAATTTCTTTTTTTAATTTTGTTTTTTAACTTTTTATTTGAATTATTACAAGCTACATCACTCAAGGGCAATAAGTAATATTGATGACAGACACTCATTCACACAATATGTACAATGATAAGAGAATCAAAATAAACAGCTTTAAAAATACAACAGAAAAAATAATAAAAAAAATAAATATATATATATATATATATATATATATATATATATATATACACACAAGAAAATAAAATAAAATATACAAGAAATTAAAATAGAATAGAATAAATGATAATATAAAATAGGTTATGATTTTTTTTTTAAACTAATAAATAAAAAAAGAAAAAAAGAAAGAAAAAAAGAAAGAATTAAAAAAGAAAATTAAAGAACATAACTACATTGATACTCTATATACAAAATTTACAAACATTCCAGGGAAGACCCCGATCCAAGCTCACCCCCCTTAAGGAGGGTAAGCCGGACACAGAGAGTTCCCAGCGCTGTTCTATCAGCTGTGTCACTAGTAAAATCCAGTGGAGGCTGAGAGAGAGCGCAATAGCACAGTCGCACAGGACTTGAATCAGGAAGCTGGCCATTGCCAGAACTCCAATATTAAATATTACAATAAGTCTCGGGTCCATTGCCGTTTTAATCTGCGAGGTGGGTTATAAGGATGCGTGGAACTGGATAATGGATGAGCCAGAGGGTAGGATGGCTGGAAAGATTTTGATGGAATTTGGAGAATTTAACTGGTATCAGATCAAGGACAAAGGGTATATTCAGATCATTATGAAGGATATTGTTGGAAACATAATATGGAGCATTTAGGATAGTACGAAGGACTTTGGATTGGAAGGATTGAATGCGTTTGATATTCGATTGTTTTGCTGTCCCCCACAGTTCAAGTCCATAGGTCCAGATAGGTTTAATGATGGTTTTGTATATGAGGAGTTTGTTTTCAATGGACAGCTGGGATGTTCTATTTAGTAGTCTGTACAATTGGCTGAAGCGTCTGTTAAGTTGCCTTTTAAGTCTAGTGTAAGGGTTCCAAGTAAGTCTTTTTTTTAAGTAGAAGCCAAGATACCGTACTGTGTCAGCTATGGGTAGCAGAATATTATTGATATACACAGGAGGGCAGGATGTGCGGAGTAGGGTAAAAGTTACGTGGGTACATTTCGATTCATTAACTTTGATTCTCCAGCTGTTACACCAGTCTTCAATCAGTGATAAGTGGGTTTGGAGATTATGGGAAGCTATTAAGGGATTTGGATGGGATGAAAGGATGGCAGTGTCATCGGCAAATGTTGTTAGGAAAGTATCAGGAGTTGTAGGGATACATGCAGCGTAATTAAGAAATTAACAAAATAAAAAAAAATATAAAAACATTAGGCAAGGTATAATAAAGGAGGCATATTAAGTTGCTACAAAAAAAAAACGATCTATGAAAAATTAAAATAAACCAGTGATGTGTCGGTATCAATTAATGTCGGTATTTTTTTTAATCCGATTTCGGTACCGATAACACGAGGAGAAACAGCTTTATAACATATAACACGAGCAGAGTGCCCTCCACACATTTGGCAGTCTTCAACGAGCATGTCTGTTTCGTGTTCCGTGTAAAATGGACTGGAGCCTGGTTTAAGGTTTAATTGAGCGTGTCGACTATGGAACTTGATTTTTGTTTTAATGTTCTATCATCAGTTTATTAGTTGTATAATTGCTGTTATTCGAGTGGTTCAAACCTACAAGACATCAGAGCCGCTAGTAAAATAACTGAAACACATAAACGAATTAATTACTACGAATATATTTTGTTAATAGTGCTTAGCTTAATGTATTATTTACGGAGTATATTCATTATGATTTTGATTTAGAAGTTCTCAAAAGAATTTGTGAAGGAGCCCAAGGCAATGAGGCGCTCCAACCGAGAAGCATTTCCTATATACTCCAACCCAACGTCAGATTATAAATTTGATCGTGATAAGAATTTATTAAATGAGTGGAGGATGAACAAATGACTACCACTATACTTAGTGTTTGGCCCAGATTGAAAAGATTTGATCCTAGGAGTAATCTGGGAATACGAATGACTGGATGTGATCCACTCAGTGTAGGATACATTGAACAGAAATTGACTAGGGCGGCCAAGACTCGTTACGGGGTGACAGTTTGGATTGTAGATTCACTGATTCCCAGCATCAGTCCAATCTCTTGTGGTATACTGTTTTGTACAAATGTGCTGAAACTACTGGTTCATTTCAAGACTGATTTTTTTTTTAAATCTGTTAAGATGAAATCATTATTCGACGCTAAACTTTTTTGCTTTGGAACTGTTTTTTTTTTTTTCTAGTTCTGTTATTTATAAAACAAAATAAATTACAACGAATGCAATGAAACTCTAATAGCTGATTAAGAAGTGATCACAATTACTTGTTTTTTAAATTTTTCTACTCAACAACTTATTCCTTGTGATCGCAGAAAGATGACATATCCTTGATATAAACCATATTTTATTTTAATATGCATCAAATTTAAATCATTTGCTATCTATTATCCATAGGTCTAAAAATAAATAATCATTCACAAAAAGTTAAAATTATTAATTCTGAAAGAGGGAAACACTTTATTAAGTTATGTATAAAATAAAAGCCCATTTTTAATCAGTTGCTACATTTAACACTTATACTTATTCAGTATGAATAAATATATGGTTTTTATATAAGGAGATATTATTTTCTCTTGCATTTTCTATATAATATATATATTTGTTTTAATATATCTTATGTATTTCTTTATGAAGTGTAAATTTTTTCCATTCCCTCAAGTCGTTATTTCCTCATAATCCCGTTATATTTTTTTAATTACATTTTAAAGGTTTATATCTCGATAGGGTTGAGGGACTGAGCTAGAATAGGGCTCTTTCAGTGGGACTTTTAATTTCCTGCCTGTGTCCAGGAGTGGGGGGAGAAGAGGGGAGGGGGTAGGAGGGGATTTCAGGGGGTTGACAGCTGAGGTGGTATAAACCCATGACCTCCCCGAACGATTTCTGTTATTGATTCAGTTATTGTAGTTACTTTTACGGAATTGGAAAAAGAAAAAAAATATATAAACCTTTAGCAAATATGTATTACAATCCTAAAATATACCAACATATAATTTTTTACATCTCAGGAATTGAACATTTTTCATTTCATTTATTGATTGAAATTTAGGACTATATAAAAATACATCAAGTAAGTAAGTGGCAATAAAAAGTAATGGCATGACAAAAACATTTAGAGTAACTACCCGTCGAAAGCACTTTAATGAAAGTTTTACAATAGAAAAAGATTCCGAGGCCACTTTCTTTTCAGACGCTTTGGAGGATTGTCAGAAACGCTTTCAAGTTTAGAAACAAGTGGCTTTGGGTTAGTATTTAGTTTATTACGAAAAGAGAGGTATCTGGTCCGTATCAGCGACATGTGGTCTTAAGGTAATTACGTATCAGTTCATTTATTTTAAATTAAGGAACGCTAAGGATTTTGGATAGAAGTATATGGATTCGGGACTCTACACTATAACGACCAAACGACACTATAACGAGCCTGGGAGATAAACATTTTGTTCCAGTTTTCGGGGTTTACGATATCCCTTGATATGCAACGAAATCCGGGATAGTGAGAGTCGGGTGCAATTATTCATAAAGTTCTCGGTTGTCAGCAAGCAGCTGTAGGTGCTGCATTCTGGTGGAGGATTACTTTCAAAAAGGTGCTGATAAAGGAAAGTGGAAAAAACCTTAAAAATTAATTTTTTTCAGAGTATTATTTTAATAAATTTTTAAAACCCAAATAAACATTGCGTAAGGTTGTGTAACTTATTTTTTATTTTATATATTTATTATTCTATTACCAGGATTCGCAAACGTCTTGAAGTTTCCCTTTTCTGAGTTACGAAAATAATTAAGTTTTAAAGTTCTGTTAAACTAATTTTTTATGAGACTGTAATTTTTGCTTAAATATTGAAAAAAATCTTTGAACCTCATTATAGAAGTGTACTAGTTTATGGAGAATATATTCACTTTTATGGTAAATGGAAAACTTGGCCCTGTGCTCATGATCAGATTACTCTGGCTTTCATTGATTCGATTCAGGATATTACATAGCACACACATATGCCCAAAACTTTAATTGTTTACTTTTTGTTCTTACATGTTGACCCTTTTTGATCAGCTAGTCATGGTTTCATTCGGTTCGGCGCCTCTTGCAATGTAGGATTCCAAGATTTCATGATAGCTTTTTTTCCATTTTGCCCCACTGTGTGCTAGTGGGCCAACATAGAATCTCCAATTCTAAAGTGTTTTTCTATAGTCTGTCTGCGATTTATTATTAGAGGTAACACGGGTAGTGAATTCTCATATAGATTTTTTTATTTCATTTGTTCAGAGTTTTGATTTATTTATGTCGTATCGTGTCGCATAAGCATTGACAAAAGGAACATATGCTTCCTTTGGGCTTATGCCTGCCATTTCATTTCCTTATATTCCAGTGTGTCTATTTTATTCTATGGAAAAAATAGATTTTTTTATTAAATAACTTTAGATAAACAAAACGAAAATATATTTTCCTTCATTGCGTTTTATTCGCTGTTGTAATATTTTACTATGTTCAGTTTTGATTGTTTAATTCATCTGGATGGCAATGGCCAGCTTCTCTACTCATGCCCTGGGTTAATGTTATAGCGCTCTCACGTAGCCTCCACTGGGTTTTTTTTTTTACACCAGCGAGGCAGCTGAGATAGAAGAGCTGGGATATCTCTGTGCCTGGCTTGTCCCTTCATAAGTGGAGGGACGGGTCTGGTGGAGGGATCACTAGGATGAGTGTGTATTGTAAATAGAGTATAATTGTATTTTTACCTTTGTTTTATCTTTTATTATTACTATTATTTACTTTTCTTTTTTTTTTTGTTTTACTATTTCATTTTGTATATATTATATTTTATATTGTTTATATATAGCATAGTTCTTTTTTTTCTCTCTTTTTCTTTTTCTTACATTAATTATTTACTTATTTTTAATTTTTTTTTTCATTGTACATAATGTGTAAATGTAATCATACGCCATCTATATTATTTATTGCCCACATTTGTGGCAGATAAATAATAATAAATAAAAATTACTCAATAAAAGAAAGAATTCATCTGGAACTTATAACAGTGTCCTTATAACAGCATAATATCTCCAGCCTCCCGTAGAATGAGTTAACAACGAATGAATATCCTTCCGCCATCTTAAAACAGTTAAATCGCTAAATATTTTTTAAAAAAGTGTCCTTTTAAGGACCGCCATCTTAAAACCGTAAATATATTAAAACATTATCCTGGAGGACAACAATTGCGGAAGGAACGGATAACTTAAAAAACCGTTAAAAACATATTAACCTTAAGGACTGTTTTACAGATCTGCCAGGATCTGACGATTTTTTGAGGCCGAAGGACATCCTTGGCCACTCTCTCCATCCACAATTAGAATTAGCTTTTTCGTCCTTAAGGATTGCTGTTTTAAGATGCTATAAGGACAATGTTTTTACAGATCTGCCAGGATCTGACGATTTTTTGAAGCCGAAGGACACTCTTGGCCACTCTCTCCATCCACAATTTGAATTAGCTTTTTCGTCCTTAAGGATTGCTTTTGATATAGAATATGTTTTTGCATATTTTTATTAGAGAGATGTCTAATGTATTTATACTTCCACTGATAATTAAATATACACCATATTTGAAAAAAATTAAGAAATTAATATAAATTAATTTTAAGAAATTCAAAGACAGTTTCTCATCATTAAGTGTGAGACTCTAATCTACTTAGGCAACTAATCGATTGTGTAAGCTCTTCCACTCAGTAGTAAGATCTAAGAGGATCTTAAGATGATGACACGAAATCCTTAAACTTGTCTGAATAGTCTAACTTCGATGGGGGACAGTAACCAGTTTTGTCAAATTTTAGTTGAGTTCAACATTAATAATGGAATGTAAACAGAGTGAATGCGTTTATTTACAACACTCTGAGGATGTTTGAACGGTATCTTGTGTGAAGTGGTATAATTTGCATATATATATTTATAGATTAAAAATTTATTTACATAAAAGTTCAATGTTTCATAATTTCTTTCATTTAGATATCAATATTGAAGATACATTACCTATATATATATATATATATATATATATATATATATATATATATATATATATATATATATATATATATATATATTTTTTTTACTTTTTTTATTCACAGCTGTTATAAACGTGACTAAGAGAATTTGCAGAATATTTAACAATAGACATAAGAGAGAGTAGCACTCAACAGTGCCTCCCCTTCTGGCATATATAACAAAAAAAAGAGATATCACACATCTTCTTTTCATTCTTCTGAGAGTATTTCCGGGTATGTTAGTCGTAACCATGTCATAAATGAGTATGTTTTTGTGGTCGTAAGGCCTCTCAAAAATTCATCTTTTAAGGTTATGTATATGTCCATTTACTGGGGGTACAGATAAATCTAATATGAGTGAAGTGAGTGGTTAGGGTTATCATGTAATTTATATTTAAATGATTGAACATCATTTGATTTATATTGATATTAGTGATGGGTCGTTCTGGGCGGAACGGAACTTGGAACTGGTTCCAGCTGTGACCGCTTTTGGAACAGAACGCATCACCTAAGTTTTTCGTTCCACCTGGAACTAAAACCAACGCCAAAAGATTTCTAGTTTCGTTCCCTCGGTGTAGTAGATTGTAGATTGTATCTCTCGTTTCATTCCACCCAAGGTCGTTCCGACTGCTTCCCTCCATCCCTTGAACCCTTCCATTCCCACAGGGCCCAATGGCCGTTGATCCTTCCGTCCTTGGTTCCCTCTGTCCCCATTGCCCCACCACCCCGCGCATGGACATCTTCAAAATAAACTGTTTTCTTTGAAATTTTCTATTCTACCGGCAGAGTTCAGCTTCTTCTTTCGGATTCAGAGTAGGTTTTACATCATATGGAATTAAATGATTTTTTCGCTATTTGTTTAAAAGCTAATGGAGCTGTCACAAGAACTTACTCCTCGTTTTCTCTCGGAATCTAGGTACTTTAAAAATTCTCGCTTAATTGTGCACTATACTTGAGCCTTTCAGGATAAAAGAGACCCTTAGCTCCCGAAAATCCCCTACAGCGTCAGGATTAATCAAAAATCTTGATTGAATAAAACTATTTTAAAAGTTAAAATCTTCCTAACATTATTATTATTCCTAATATTACCCATATAACTTTATTTATAAAGTAGAAGGAGGAGAAAAGCCCAAAATCACATGGAAGGAACGAAACTTCATGGTAAGTAAGTTACTCAAACTGATGTGGAACAGACGTTGAAGTCTCATTTCGCAAGTCGGAACGCCCCTTCACTAATTGATATGCATTCCTTTCTATTTTCGTTTATGTTTTTATTCATGATGTATAATCCAAAGAACTATAAGTGCTTATGAGAGTTTAAAGGAACATTTAGAGGCATAATAATCTATAGATACAACAAAAAAAGTTGATATTATTCCGTTGCGTGATTTGGAATACGCACCTTTGATTAATTGCTCTCAGAGGGGTTAGTCCAACACGCTTCCTTAAGCGTTAGGTTTTTACAATCTAAAAAAACGCTCACCTACCTTTCAACAAGTCAAAAAGGGTGCTTGATCTCATCAAAATAATCAGTAGCACGCATTTGAACACAAAACGCAAGGTAGTACTCCTTTAAGTTAAGATGGGGCGCGCTGAAAAGTGTGTGGACAGTGGTTTGTTTGTTTATTTCGTTTGCCGTCACTTTATGCTGCTATGGCTAATCGGACGATGATACGGTGGGAGTCCTAAATTTTGCCTATCCAGGTATAATTAGGATAGGGATCTTTAACGAGTACCTGACATCGCACAGGCTCGGCTCCCCCATTTTACGCCCCTTCCGAAGGACGGCATAGCTAAGGATTTTTTACTCCCTTTAAAAAATCCTAAGGTCATCTGCCGCGCTGCGAACCCGCGATCTTGGGTTTAGTAGGTTGCTATGCTAACCACAGGTGACCCCTGACAGTGGTTTGTGTTAGTCTGTTATATACGTATGTATGTAGAAATATTTTCTCTGCTCGTAATCTGTAAAGAAAATAGAGTTTATTGATTAAATTACTGATATCTAAATAACATTTTAGTGATTATGGTAATTTTAAAAATATTATCATTGTAGGAAAGACTATTATTCCTTCTTTATACTTCATTTTTGATACTCGTTGGTGTTACTTTATCGCTTCGGTCCTTTGAACCATTCTGATGTTTTAATCCAAGGTCTTTCTTTACAAAAACATTTCTATATATTTTTTAAATTATTTAATTATATTTGATAGTATCATGAATCGGGAATGATTTTTGTAAAATAAGTTTGTGGTGCAGTATGGTGTATTTAACATGCCTTACAGTAAATATGCTTCAATATAACGTTTGCAAGATTATTATTTTGTTTTCATTGAGATCTAACAGAACATTTACAGGGAACTTTTTAAACCTAATTAATATTTTATTTTCGAAAAAAAGTAAAATAATTTTTAAAAACCTCATGATAAGTTTAAAAATTGTCCTGACTAAAAATATTAGACCTCTTGACTTGCTCCTAATAAAAATAAAAAAATACATAAATAGAACAGTGTGTGTGTGTGTGTGTGTGTGTGTTATTATATAAGGTTGTTTTGGTATTCATAATAATACCATTGCTATAAAAGTCTTATAGGTCGTTTTCTTTGACGACCTCAGCGGTTTCCAAATTTATGTCTGTGTCATAACAAGAAAGGGAGATTGCCTCTGTTGATACCTAACCTCCAACTGTAATAAACCACTGCTTTGATGCGATGACTAAAGGTCAAGATGCTGTAACCATACCCACTAAAAATAACAAATCCAATTGTCAGAGAAGAATATGCATTGCCTGGCAAAATGTATTTCTGAAGAGGTTTATTTTTACTGCATCTTCCTCAAAGATTCAAAGTTTCAGTCTTTTTATGCGTTATAAAATAGAGACTAAAACTATTTTAAATCTGTGGTCAAAGTTTGTCAACAAATTATTGATTTTCTCGAAGAGGTCTGATCCCTCTCAATTATCAATAGGATATTGATTTTTATGTTCACAACAGTAACGTTATATATTTAATACCGTAACAAAACTAATAATAATGCTTTAGAGGTCCGGAGATATTGAATTACGTTTATGAACTACAACTATCAAATTTATTTCCTATTTCCAGCTTTTTTAAAAAATTCAGTTGTTTTGATATGTCTATTGGTAAATACTCGATGTTAAGCCAGTTTAAGTATTCCGTGTACTTTGGTCATGCATCTCTTTTTTTCTCATTAATTCTTAATTTATAAATAATATATTAACATTTTTTTATTTTTAATTTTTTCAATATATGCATAAATACATGCAATGACGATATGGAGGATGACTGCCATGTCTGACATGAAGGAGGTGAGAACTCGGCGGTACTTACTCTTAACATGATCTTTAATTAATTTTATCAGGGTAGATCCCTTAACCAACTCCTTTTTATTCTTCTTTTGGTATTTTCTAGTGAGGTTATTACCTCAGAACAGTTTTTTTCATGTAACAAATAAATATATCGCATTGAAATACTTTACTATAAATTAAATTTCACGGATTTTAGCTGTCGATTTTTAATGAAAATTTTATGTTTATGAGAAAATAAATTTTAAAAAAATCTCAGTATGAATCGATTAATTATTATTATTACACCATAATATTATTCTTAATATATTATTCAATAAATATCATTAAAATAAAAATTCAGGAACTGACGGTGATAGAACGCTTGGTTCAAAGGATGCTGGAAAATTTTCTTAATTATGCAAACTTAATATGTACATAAATGTATCCTTAATTTTTATAAGAAAAATATCCTGAATAAATAAATAAATAAAAGCTATGGTAGATAAAAATATATTCCTAGAATGTTAGTGAAAGATTTTTAAAGAAATTGGTTTTACTCAAAAGACTTGGGATTACTTACTTGTTTCTTTCACTACGAACAAATTAGAAAAGTTAGACGTCTTAGATGGAACTGAACTTTGTCGTTGGCTCAAAACCTTTTTACGCTCAATGATTTCAATATTCACTTCAATGCGAGAAAATAATTTCGTTTTTTAATCTCAAAAATTCATACAATTAGAATTAATAATTAACCTGATGAATCAATGAAAGAATATAATCTGAAATTTACTATAAATACAATAGATCATAATATCCTATACATGAAAGTTCAGTTCTACCGTCATCATGTCCAAGTTTCATATAAACTTCGTCTGTGGAAATAACATACTATTTTCCTCAAACCTTGGAAGAGTTTCTACTGTTTTTGTTTAAGGAAGTTGTCTGGAATAAAACTTTATTATAGTTTTAATCTTTATTTAATATTAACCGTTGATGAAAAATGTTTCTTTGTTAAAAATTATTTGTCAATAATAAATCAACTGCATATAGGTGGATTTCAAGGATTTAGGCAGTCGAAATTATTTTAAAGGGTATTTTACCTTAAACTACACTCGGCACTCGATTAATCGAGTCTCGCTCAAACAATAACTAAATTTTGGGTACTCAACCTGCAAAACTTATATGTATTGAACTATTGAATTGAATATTGAAATATTGAAATCAATAGCTCTTAATAAAGTTCGCCTAGTTATTTAGTCGACCAAACTATACTGTCTATACTGGTAATATCTGTGTTGCCCGATTTCGGGCAACGTATAATTTAATTCCGCTACTTACTGATTTAAAGATAATCCTATTATTAGTTATGCTTAGATCAGGATTTTGATTGTTTTGTTGAAAGAAGCTTCTGATTGAGCTTCAACATTTTCACATAATCGACTATTTAGTGTAGTAAGTACCTCTACCCAAAAAGGCTGGCTTGCCTGATAGGAAGAAGCTAGTAGAGCATTCCTCATTTCCCATCCTTCAGCGCGAGATACTCATATCATATATTCATAACCTTTTTTTTTTTTTTCAATTGTCAGTTTATTCTTTTGTCTTTTGATTTTAATATAAATGTTTTTATATGGTATGAAACAAATAAAAAGCATAGAACAGTTTACTATAAAAATAGTGAACTCATTTTTAATAATATTCTAGATGCAAAGGGTAATCACGCAAATTGAACTTTTATTTGTTTAAAATTTTATTTTAGTCGGTAAATATAAAATCGTTGTTATAATATTTGATGGACACGGTATTCTAACAATAGAGTTAAAAAATAACCAGAAACGAAATTAATAAAAGTGTTAAAATGTATTATTTTTATTGTCTTAAAATGAAACGAACTAGAATTTATCATAAAATGGCAATAATAAAGCCTGAGAAGTCATAAATAAGCGGCAAGGTGTGAGAATGATATATTAGAAAACTAATAATATTACGTTGTTAATAGTTGTAAAAACTACAAGGGGTCGTTAATATTAGAATAGAATAGGGAATAAACTTTATTCTGGGACGATGTCAACTAAGAATAACATAGTGTACAGAAATAAATACAATGAGTCTAGTTATCATAAGATTAAATAAAAGAAATAAACCATTAATAATTTCACAAAGAAAGAAAAAAATCAGATATAGATGAAATCAAAATTATGAAAATCGAATAATTGTAGGAAGAAATAAAAACTATGTACATCTACTGATGTTTTTTTTTTGTTTTTGTTTTTTTTTAATGAAGTTTTGCTAGTCGGGATCATTCTGGAGAGAAAGAAGGGATTTAAATGTGGAAAGAGATGGAGCATCACGGATATTATGGGGCAGTGAATTCCATAAGAAAGTTGCTTAGGAAATAAAGGAATGGTCGAATGATGCACTCTTATGAGATGAAGTATACAAGTCTGAATAGCCTGTCCTGTGATCTGGAGAGTCTTGTAGTGCAAGAGGAAACCCAGGATTCGAACTGGAAGATGTTATAGATGTAGGAGGGATTACGAGAATTACCTGTTTGATAGATGAAAGAAGCTAGGAAGCAATTTTTGCAAGATGAAGGATAAAGAAATTTTAACTCTGTATACAGATGTGATGTGTTGGGGGCTTTTAGAACCCGAAAAATAAACCTGACGAAACAGTTCATAAGTCTTCTTAGCCTACCCTCGAGTTCTGTCATCAACCCACCATATACCGCACAGTTATTGTCAAAATGGGGGAGGATAAGGAAAGAAACCAAGAGTTAACGAGTAGGTTTTGGGAGGGAATCCTGGGAGGAATGGGATATAGCCCGTCAAGATATTTGAGAGATATGAGGTTTCCATGAAAGAGTTTGATCGAAGGTAATACCAAGATTTTTAACTGTGATATAGAAATGAATAGGTTGGGAGTTAATAGACAGGATCGGGAGGTGGAGAAGGGACCTCAAAAGGGTATTAGAATTAAAAGGGTATTAGCTGGGTATATATTATATGTGTATAAGATATTTATTTCATGTTTAAAAGTGATTAAGAATTATCATTTAACATTCTGTGGTTAATTTTATTAAAAAGTTGAACGGTAGTAAAGAGTAATGGTGGTTTTAAAAGCAGAGGTAAATCAAGATAAACATAACGGCAAGTTTAAAATTTGGTGAGAAGTGTATTCCGCGCGCTAGCGGAGCAAGGAGGTTTGGGGTAGGTATAATAATACCTTTTTTTTTTTTTTTTTTTTTTTTTTTTTTTTTTTTTTTTTCTCGCGGAGCAAGGATGCTTGGGGTAGGTATAATAATACCTTATATTATTACTACTCTATTATATAATATGCTTATAATAAATCTCTAAATGTCTCACTTCACTATAAAAGTACTATTACACTACGAAGTAATTGGAATGTAATATTTTGATAAGGAATATGATACATAGTACATGTCAGCAAAGCTAAGAAATTCTTGAAAGAAGCAAACAATGTAAAGTAAGCCTGATAAAGCATCGTTAAAAAACGCTTGAAACTCAGGGCTCGTTAGGAGGTTTGGGGTAGGTATATAATACCTTATATTATTACTACTCTATTATATATGCTTATAGTAAATCTCTAAATGTCTGACTTCACTATAAAAGTACTATTACACTACGAAGTAATTGGAATGTAATATTTTGATAAGGAATATGATACATAGTACATGTCATGATTTTTCAGTGAAATGATTTTAAGATAAAACAAAGCTAAGAAATTCTTGAAAGAAGCAAACAATGTAAAGTAAGCCTGATAAAGTATCGTTAAAAAACGCTTGAAACTCAGGACTCGTTACTGAAATGTTATTCACGAGGGTTACTATACTTATAAAAACATAAGATGAAGATTTAAAAGATGATACTTAACGATTAAATCTTTCAGCTGAGCAGCATTGAAATCATAAGCTATTGTAGGTAATCTCAACTCAGGTATTGTGTACCAAACAGAATTATTAATAATGACCTTAATATCCTTTACCTGGTAGATTTAGCCTGAAACAGATATATCCTATTGAGAACATGCTCATACAAACCCGCATGACTTAATCTTGCTTATCTTGGAAATCCCAATAATCCTGGAAGGTGTATGTGAATAGAAAATGGCCTCGTGACCTTCTCATATTGATCCATACTCAAAATTTCCCTTTTAAGCATGCCTTGTATAATACATTGCATATTAATTTATTTATTGTTGGTGTTGTTGTGTTACTATCTCTCTTTAATTATAAATAAACCCATTTGGTAGGACTACATTTAAATAATGACAACTCATCAATAATCATGGTTGGGGTTTAGCGAGCACAGCATATACTCAGTGACTTCCTTATATGCTACATCTAATAGGTACGAATATTATAAGTAAATGTTTTATATTTCTGGTAGTATTATTTTAAACATTTTCAGATTGTAACAGGGAATGACAAAAGTGGAATATATGTCTAATTCGAGTTCTCAAGTACGATCCCTGTTGTTCACAAAATCTAGGATATCAGCTCTTTAAAGGCTCACCCATGCTCTATATAAGGGATTCGTTAAAGATCCATCATTGATACAGAATGGAATGCGGAAAATCTGGTGGTTAAAGGATTGACTCTATTTGATTCCATTGACTCTATCTAAAGATAGAGCATTTGATCAAGCTACCTACTTCCTCTATAGTCATAGAAAACTAACCTTTCTTTAAAGTAATATTTCATTTATTTATTCTAATTAGAAAACGTAATTAAACATTTGGGGAAGGATTTAAAACCGTAGTGACCATACAAACCTAAATTAGTCCAATTTCGCTTCACTATAATATTGGGTTGGTGCAAAAATAATGCAGGTTTGGAATATTCATTTTATTTATGCAAATGCTTACTAAGCAAATATGTATAAAACAATGGTCATTAATGTTGTTTTCTGTGAGTATGGACCTCTGAAATTCATCATGTCAAAACAAGATTTCTGTGAAATTTATTTTTACGAGTAGAACTTGGTCGAGCGCTCCCCAAACCGTTCGAAATATCAATATCGTTTTTTGTGAAGGAAGAATCGGTGAATGTACACTGCTACGATGGTTCCAAAAATTTTTCTAGGAGATTTTAATATGTA
Organism: Euschistus heros; assembly: GCA_003667255.2. Lineage (NCBI taxonomy): Eukaryota > Metazoa > Arthropoda > Insecta > Hemiptera > Pentatomidae > Euschistus > Euschistus heros. The sequence continues at coordinate 4,948,385 of RCWM02000016.1, read as the reverse complement.
TGAAAGGGAAGATCATGGTAGGCTTTCTGTTTTTGGTCACGGTCATCGGAGTGCTTTGGTAAAAGAAAACCATCGGAAAAATACTCGGAACATTGCGAAAGAAGTTAGTGTTGACTACTTAACATTATAAACACAGAAAATTACAATAATTTTTATGTCCTATATAAACACTTGCATTATTTTTGCACCAACCCAATATTTTAATCGCAAAAATAAATAATATAAACTATTATTTTACTTAGCTCAGAATACCTCATCGTATACCTTGGCGTCAGGATTGACAGGCACCTCACCTTTTCGACGCATGTTAGAAGCAGAATCGAGTTGGACCGGGCGCGGACATACCGCCTCCATCACCTCCTTACCTCTCCCCTGATATCCCTCAGGCTGAAACTCCAGATTTATAAGTCCATCATCAGACCCGCCCTCCTTCACGGTGCTCCACTGCTGCATCATATGTACGAAACTACACTACGCGCCCTCCAGACGTTCCAGAACACCCTCCTTCTACGAATCGTCCGCGGCACCAGCCTTGAGAGGGCCAAAAACACCCAGATCCTCGAGGAGCTGAGGATGCCCACGATCCCGGCCTTTATCAGTCGCCGGCACGTCAAATTCTTTGACGGGCTGAACTACTGTGCCAACCCTCTCTTCAGGGACATAGCCCCACCTCCCAGGCCTGGAAGGTGGCAAGGCACGATCCCCTTAGCATACGTACTCGCCGAGGGAAGGGGTTCAGACCATACGTACTGACCCCATATGACCCACCATCGCCGGCAGAGTGTATCCTCCGCACTCGACATGTAGACGGATTGCCTCCAGCAGACTGAGACTCTCCATAGATGGCAGAGCTACAAATAAATCTTAAAATGCCGAAAGGCAATAAAAGATCCATTACCCTAATTTCCTTTTCCTTTGTATAAATTTATAATAAAGTCGGAGGTTAGAAGAAAAAAAAAAAAAAAAGCTCAGAATAATATTAACTCTATTTTGTGGGTATATACATACATATCTACTCAATGTGTAGTGAGTGTTAAAATCTTTTAACGCAGTTTAACATTACTTTTCTACTACAAAATATATTTTTGTAAAATAAATTTTCACTTACTAATTTTTCAAAATAACATTTCTATATTAAATTTATTTTTCTTTTATACTCAACGGTGAACATCAATTAGTGTGAACATCAAAGATTTCCCTGTAATCAAATAAATTAGTTTACGTGTGTCACAAATGAACATTGTTTCATTTTGATTAATTATTGTAAAGTCTATTCAATTAACACAATGATGTCAGGTCGATAATGTTCAGATTTATGTAATTGCTTTTGGTGCAGTTTCATTCCAGTTTCACACTTTCAGTATGGATTAAAAGACACATTCAAAATCAGCAAGGTCTGATTTGAGCTAATATGTTCATGATGTATCATGCCAAGTAGAACATTTAATAAAAAATCTCATTGCTATAAAGTTTCTTAATGTATGTGAATATATTTTGATACATTTTTTGACAACCGCCTTCTTTCGACGGAATTTTTGAAAATTCGAGAAACTTTATATATGATATTTCACTAAGCCGACTTTTGCCAAATTCATGGATGCAATCGCATTGCTCTGAAAAGGAGATTGCAGATGGAGTACTGTAATATATTATAAATTTCCACTCCTAAAGAACAGACATTTTTAAAAACAAGTGACTCGAGCTGCACGGCACGTGTAGTACAGTCGCTGCAAAGAAATCTGACAACCTAAAACGATGTTTTATAAGCTTTAAACTTTTAGCTTTATCCATCTCTGAATTTATGGATGGTAAAATATGACCCTAGAAAACTCCAACGCTCCTCTCTCGACCATGTCTCTGGTATAATATATAGGATTACCTTAAATAATTAATTATGTATTATTTATTTTTCAGTGTCCTGCTCATTTTATTTTATTTTATCAGTTCAACTAAATTTACAGCAAAAATTCAAGAATTTTGAGTGATATGAACCTTCGAAACAGAACGTAAGTTTCTTAATGCTACCAAACAATACTTTTTAGAAATGCCTTTGTAATGCGGATTGATACATTATTACCCATATCTATTACAATATGTTTATTTGAAAATTATTTCGGAATGTTGAACATTTATAATCAGTTCTAAAAATATACAAATATTTTAAAGTAATATCACTTAACTACATAGAATATATATATATATTATATTTTTTTTCAAATGAAAGACAAAAAATCAAAAATGTTGATACTCAGCTAAGGAGGCAAAATAAAAAGGGCTTCTAAAAGATATCAGGACGTAGAGCAGGATGAATGTAAAGAAACGAAAAAACTAGTAGAGATGGTTTGTCCTTCAGGTTTTCCCTCTGACTGGTAAGTTTTTCCGTTGCTACTGGGAAGAAATTTAAAATAGGCCCGAAAAAAAAACAACTAGTCATAAGGAAAACCTAAGAAATAGGGTATCTAAAAAGATGGGTACCTGACTCTTTCGTCTTTTTACATTCAGTCTGCTCTATGTCGTGATATCATTCAGAATCCCTATTCATTTGGCCTCCATAGGTGAGTATCAAACATGTTAGATTTCTTTTCCTACATTAAAAAAAAAAAAAAAAATAATATATATATATATATATATATATATATATATATATATATATATATATATATATATATATATATATATATATATATAATCTATGTAATAAGGTGCTGATGTTTAGAAAAAAATTGTATTTTCTTAGAACTGATCATGAATGTTTCAAAAACAAAGTTTTCAAATTAAAAAAATTCAATAGAAGTGGCAAATAATTCATGAATCCTAATTGTATTGATTCTTCTGCACCATCATAGTGTACCGCTAGTGATAATTCTCTGTTGTTATTCATTACTATTAAGTATAAGATGGTAGATTAACTATTTACGAAATAATAGCAACACTGCTGTGTCAAATAGAATGCAATTATAGTATCTGTATTCGGGCGATACAAAGAGCTCTGCTTTTCATTTTGACTTTTGTTCGTTAGTTGGTCCCTATCGACAGGTACCCTGACCCAAGCTAATTACATTCTATCACTGTTCCAAAGTGGGATCAGCTCCAGCCATTTGATCCCCGAATTTGGCGATTGTCGAAGGTGGAAGGTGGGAGATGAGAGGTGGGACAGTTAGGAGAGCCGTCATTAGTGAGCTGTTAGCTGTAAATAATCCCCCAGTTCACTCCAGTCACCTCCCCATTGTCCGATAATTTGGTCCTCTCCTGTTAAATCTTTGTTCTAAACCCTCATCGGTCGGCTTTTCAATGAAGTAGTTTGATGCAAGAGCTAATCACAAGTCAACCATTCCCTTTTCATAGGCTAGTTGGTGTATTAGATTACGGCAATTGATCATTAGAAAATATTATAAGAACTGATCAGTTGAAAATTTAAATAAATATACTTAACACTTAACATTCAAAAGTATTTACGATTTTTTCCCCTTTTTTCATATTATTGGAGATTTATCTACTTGTAAATAATTAGTTTGAGTCACTTAGTATTTAAAAGACGGACTGGCGGCGATTCGTTTTTTTTTACATCTTGGTTCTCTACTAAGCCGTGCAGTCAAAAGAAACTGTCCCTTTATCCACCGGAGGAATATTTAGCTCAGAGGTAGACTTCTTCTCAGCTGATCCTAGATAGGGCGTTCCTATCTTCTGGAGGAATGTAAAAAAAGGACAATGCGCCATGGTATCCTTTTTTGAGGAAACTCAAGAACATTCAATATCTTCCATTATCCTCCATCGAAAAGGCTTTTTGTAGTCTACTCCATTTGTAATAAAAGAAAATGTATGATAAGTTTTTACAATAATATTTTAAATAGCATCATAAATAATCTTCTGCACAAAAAAGAAAAAAAAAATTCTTTTATTACTTACCACATCTACTGTAGTGAGTAATTAGCGTCTTGATACATATATTAAATTTTGTTAAAGAATTTACAGGACTTAGGAATCCAAAAATATATTGAATTTTATCATCTTTGTCTTTTAATGCGTCAGCTATACTTATGGCTTTATCATATTTTGTTATTGCATCACTTTATAGAGTGCAGGTTGTTACAGATTGTTTCAATGTCATAACTGCCAATTTGTAACTTACACAAATCGGTGGTTTCAGGCTTCTCTTCAGGTAACCATGGGTAAATGCTGTATGTTCAATTCTCAGTCTAGTCTGTATTACTTCCTATACTCTTTATTCTCTGAAATATGTTGTCCAGGGTAGGGTATCCTGTTTAATTTCTTGAATTTTGCTGGTAAGCTGTTTCACTATATTTTCCATTGTTGCAACAACTTTTCTTCATAATATAATTTTATGTCTGAAGTATTTTTATTGTCAATCATTGTGGTATCTAATTGGCTCAATCTCGCGAGGTTTACTCCACTGTCTGCTACTTTATTTCCGGAGATGCCATAATTTAGTATTTTCTTTGTATATAAAATAAATAAATGGAGGATTAGGAAAAAAAAAAAATAATAAAAATAAAAATTTAAGGGTGCCTATTTTAGAACAGATTCTCCACCCATTGACACGTATTTTCCCACAGGAAATGGCCTTTAATGAACCTAAAGAATCCGTTACTAAAAGAGCATTTTTTGTGTTTGTTGATTTTATTAACTATAGACCTTGATACATCACAACGAGTTCTGTGGTAAAAACGCATCTTGAATTTCTGACCTTTGTCATTAAGTACAACTGAAAACTATGTTCTGCATTAATATTTGACGCAACGGTAAAAAAAAAAAAAAAAAAAAAAAAAAAAAAAAAAAAAAAAAATCGACGCATTTGATCTTAAGGAACAAAAAAGTATGAATGCTGAGACACGGTAACCCTTCATTTTTTAGTACCAAGCTTTTTAATGTTTTTTTTAATGTTACAAATTTAAACCTTCATTTTTTTTTCAGTAATTGTTTTCACCAATTTTTAATGTTACAAATTTAAACGAAATTTTTATTTTCCTTCATTCCTAGGTGCATTGTGATAAATCAAGTTTCACTCTAATTCCTAATACCGAAAATATGTCAAATCAGCTTTTACATCGTATTTCTCGTGTAATCAATCATACATTTTTTAATTGAACAATTAGTAAATATTTTAATCACAATCCACTGAGTACGATACTCTCAAGTATTATATCATTAATTCTGTTAAAAAGATAATGTTTTATTCTCGCCTACACTCTGGCGCGCCATGGCGGGTCATTAGCAACAGTCTTTTGTCTTTATATTCTATTGCAGAATGTCGCCTTTTTGGCTACGAGTTGGCTAATTCTTTGTTCTTCGTCACCTAATTTACCATATTGATTGTTTCCACACTGAATTGAAGTTTGAGTGTTTGTGGAGCTTTTATTTCACCTTTCTCTTCACATTTCAACTGACATATATTAGACGGTTGCAAGGCTCGAGCAATCCGTCGAAGAACTTGCAATGTCCAATTAACTGAAACTATAATTGTGTATTATTTTGATTTTGGTTTGTTTTATTTCTATAGTTTGCTAAAATCAAGGTATTTCTGCAGAAATAAAGTTTTATTGATGAGTGTTGATTAACCCTGCAAATAGCACCCTCGAGTTTACCCTTGTTAGTAACACTATAAAAAAACATAATGCATGATGTCTAAGGCCCTCATCTTTATGTGAATTCTAATAATAGCTCTTTCTCTTTTTATTTTTTAAGTAAAATAAATCAAAATGAAATTTTATTTATATAACTTTACCACATTAAGGAAGTTTCTAATGACTAATAATATTGTCAATATTATAGTTTTATATGTTTATATATTTATATGTTTTATGTTATATATTTATATGTTTTAAATTTCAATCAGCGAATACTAAGCACTTCTTGGAATTATTGTTTTCCATTATAGGAAAGGAAAGGATAAAAGAAAAATTATTTTGGAGTGTGAAGAGATTTTGGAGCTATCCTTAACGTTCCATTAAAAAAAAAAAAAAAAAAAAAAAAAAAAAAAAAAAAAAAAAAAAAAAAAAAAAAAAAAAAAAAAAAAAAAAAAAAAAAATAAAAAAAAAAAAAATGAGCCTAGAAAACCCGTATTTAGTTGAGACCTGGATCAACTTTAACTGTTCTTGAAATTATATTTGGCAAGATTTTGCAGGTTTTTTTACAGGCCAGGGAGCAAGATTTTATGATGAGTTTTTAAACGGATTTTAACACGCTGGCAGTTTGACATTTATAATTAACAACAGTGTTGTAAATTAAATGTTGAATGTTTGAATTTTAAGTTTCTTTATGGTATTAAACTTTGAATAATACCACCAATCGTATCCATAAAAATATTTTTATTATCACTATCGAAAGATAGTGATACTATAAACCGTTCACACGGAGGGAAAAACTCGACTGTGGAAATAATTTTATTGTATTTAGTCTGAAATTTATTCTTCATTTTATTTATTTTATTATTTAACCATTATATGTTTATTGATTTTGTATTCTGCGTTTGTTCTATATTTAAGGTGTTTGTTACTAAGATAATAAATAAAAAAACTATAACGTGTCAAGATAAGGTGTACAAGTTTTTGATTAACCATATTTTTTACATTTTTTTTTTCACGAGTTCTTAATAACCCATGTTGGAAATTAGTAGGTACATGATACATTTTCATGGAATAATAAAGAATTAACTAAAATAAGTGACTTGTACATATAATAATATTCCTTTATTCTATTGAGATTGAGAACTTGAACATTGTGAATTGAATTATTCTCAAAATAATTAACCAATTAGATATATTATATGAATTGATTCTTTCCGATCCCTATTATTTATTGCAATTGAGCAAGGCTAATTATAATATTATAACAATAAACACTAATTAATTATTTAGTGAAAACTAATAGTTCACATCCAGTTATTTCTCTTTCATATTCATATATGACTATTAATTGACATAACATTTAAAATTTCCTTTATTTATTTATTATTATTATTATTATTATTATGTTTTGGCCTCGCAATAACGAAATAGCTGTTATAATAGGTTGATTATGTGTACAAAAAAAAAAAAAAAACTTTGTTGAATTTCAAAATACCAAGTAACATTTCAACGGGTGCGAAGGGAATTTATCATCTAGAATTAATTACAGGATGCTGCCCGCTTAGAGAAGGATAATCCCGGAGGCTAAAAACGGATCCTCCTTGGTCCTGGAGGACAACCTTCACCCCTCCTACCTACTGTACCAAGGGCTTAGTTAGTTGGGATTACTGATAGTCATAGCTTTTACTGTTACTGTATCCCTTAAGCCAGAGGGTGGTCATCGTTGTGGGGCTGCATTGTGAAGAAACATCTTGCTAATCCTTACAGTACAATATCGTAACAGAATTGCCTTATAGTCCACGTCATAATCTTCTCCTCTTCATTTTTTTTTAACATCCTTGGACTCACAGTGGAATGACCAACATAACCCAGCTGGACGAAATTCAAATCTTATGTTAAATCACGGGTAGTTTCTCCTTGCTTCTCCCCTTCTGGGCGCCATTTATAGGTGCAATGTACAAGGATTCTGTGGATGGTAACCGGCATATAGTACCTAGAATAATAAATATGAGAACGAAAACTTGCTTTATTGCTCTTTGAAGTTGATTGAAGGTACGCTTTTCAAATGTGTACGGTTAGTTTGTCAGTTTCCTCTTAAAATATATTACTCTATATACGATATTACTCTATTCCATTTTGTAACATCTTGTCAGTATCTGATGTGTAGTACACTCAAAACTCTTGATCCATCAATGTTAAGTAGAGAAGCCCAAGCTATATTTTCACTGTTGCTGAACCATGATGGTGACTCGCCATTCATATTTTTAGGTTTCAATCCAAGTCATTGTTAGTCTTCCTACACTTGCAGATCTAGAAGGCTTCACAATATTAGTTATATCAATTTTTACGTGAAATATAGGGTCTCCACGGCTCAACCATTTACCGTATTTTACAAAAATTCTTTGACAATTTTTTCCATATGCCTTTACTTTCTCTTCTATTATTGTCAAAACTATGAACAATTTATTTTTTTTATTTCTCTGAACGACTTCACCTGTGGAGTTTCTCAGATGTTCGTTTCGAAATAGAAATGACTTGTTGTCTCTTGGTTTAAAATTGTATGAATTTTTAGAAAGAATTTGTTCCTAGATAAACGATACAAAGGACCTTTGGAGTGTCAGTCCTTAGTTTGGTATTCCAATGAAAACAAACATCGATTTCTTACTCTCCAGGCAAAAGTACGCACATTGTATATATTCACTGTTGCAAATTTAAACATGTATTCCGTCCCCCTAAATTAGGGTTACGTTTTTAGTGGGATTGTTCCTCTTCTGGATTTCTGCAAAGTTTCTTAATTGTTGTGTCAATGCCGATTAATAACAATGATTTGCCAATAACATGCAAAGAACTGCTCACTATTAGCTCTCAAATAATAGTTCTATATTAGAAGGTCTCTCGGCTATCTTCTTTTCAGATACCTCGGAGAATTATTAGGAATTGAGGGTAAAGCAAGTTGGGAGACGAGTGGAAACGGAGTTTTCTACGAAAGTATGATTCAGGCTAAATCGGCAACACATGGAACATTAAAATCTTTATGAATAAGTTTATTATTGACACAATAAGGAACACTGAGGATTTTACGAATGTTTATGGATTTTAAGGAAGGGGTGCGAGAAGAGTTGGAAGGTTTGGTAGAGCTCCAAAGGTCAACTCCATATGTTCAAACGGATCTAATTACTGTTTAGTAAAAAAGTCTTTCGTAATTGATCGGGAGCTTTGAATGCTTGTCTATTTTTTTTCTTTCTATATTTTAGTTCATTTATTTCTGTAATTATTGTTTTCATTTTTTTATATTTTATTTTATTTTATTAATAGTTAAATGCTGCTTATTTCTATTTTTTATTACTTTTATCGTGGATATTGTGTGAATGGACTAATTGTCATATGTATTACAAATTTCCCTTGCATTACACTGAGAGGCAGCTTATAACATGTACTCAATAAAAGATAGTAGTTAAAATTCAAAATAAAATAAATCAATAAATAAAAAAAAATATAAATATAGTCCTTAAATAGTATATTTTTTTTTACGAAAACAGGATGAAGTAGGGTTGGGCGATAGTCGATAGTTACCACTATCGATAGGCCGATACTATCGGTTGAGCACTATTGATTGCTATCGATAGTTGCTTCCTTTTTTTCCAAAGCTATTCAATAAAGAATTTCAACTAATTTGATTAAATTAAATTATCTACTTAATATTTAAAAATTGCAGGACTATAAATTATAAGATTATATCATAAAGATGAGAGAAAAAAACTAATTTATTTGAATTTTAAAAATGTATTTACAATTTACATGGTTGCAATAATAATTAACAAATAAATTCTTTAGAAAAGAAATATAACAAAATAGTTAATTTCAAGAGTCAAGTGTGATCCTTGAGCCACATATTACACGAAAGAAAAACTAGTATTTCTGCTTTTCTTTGGCTTAATGTTTGAGAGAACCCTTGAGCTCTAGGGATTCCGAATTCAATTTCAAAAAAACTCGACACTGGACTGAGACAGATCAGCATAATTCCGAGAGTTTCAAAACTTGAGGGTAAAAAAGATCTATCGATAGTCGACGCTATCGATAGTGGCCATCGATAGGTATGACCTATTGATATATCTATAGTAACTATCGACTATCACCCAACCCTTGGATGAAGTTATTTGACTAATTTAATGGAGGTTTCAGCAAAAATTGAAAAAGTGGATTTAAGGATAGCTGGAGAAACCATGGAGGATAATTCTAGGAGAGGGAAGGTTAGGAGTTCTAAGCTGCGTTGAGTAGACAATGAAGGCTGTCAAATGAAACAGTTTTGTGAGGAAGGATGATTACGTCTCAGGAACGGCAGATGGTATTACGAGAATGGATCATTGATCTAAATTGTATGAGTTAGTAGATGTATGTAGAGCGAAATCAAAGAATCGATATAAAAATAAATAAGTCGTTAAATATAAAATCGGTACTAAAACCATATCACTAAAAGTACTTGCGGTATCATGCAGTATTAGATAAGCGAATGCTGAGATAAGGTAGAAGAAACAAAGAATTTAAGTTTCAAAGTAAGTAATCGATGTAGGATATGTAATATGTTTTGATTTTTCATAATTCTGTGCCCTACTTTTACTTAAAGTTTACATCCCGTTGAGGTTGCCTTGAAGTTAGCTGATGGTATGTCATTTAGAGATGTCTGCTCCAAACACCAAGTGACGAACCCAATCCATCTCATTATAGATTTTTTGCTTTGTTAAGAAACTCAATCTAAATCTACGAAGGTCTATCAATCGAACAACTTGAACAGAATTTTTTAATCTGTATTTAGTTTATTTAGTGTTTTGGAGCCATGGTTAATTTGTTCACTTAAAATAATAATAAAAAATATATATATACACCATTTCATACCATATATTGCATATTTAATAATTTACTGCTGGCTATAAAATAATTTTTTTCGGTAAAGGTGTCTTTACCGAACATCCTAACAGCTGAAACAGGCCGTTACAAATCTAAATATCATTTAACTGAATTAAACTCTGATGAATGAAAATTAGAAAATATGTACATTTATTTTAAATATCGTTTAGCCAAACCTTCCTTAAATGTTCATGTTGTTAGGTATATTATGGATCACATACTAGGCTTAAAAGACAAGAAACAGCCCTTCACACATTGGTCCATTTCGCAGAATCAGCTGGAAAAAAATTGTATTACTGCTTGAATCAAAAATAAGTGTGTGGCCCCATGTTTATTGACTTGCTCATTCTATTGCGACCATTTGCAGATCAATATTTGTTGATAGTTTTAGGTTTTCGTAGGTTTAAGCAGCCAAAAACCCTCATTTAGAAGCTTGGATGTCAATGTCGCTCTGTGCTTCAAATTCATCTCCATCACCGAAAAACACTAATTATATGTTAACTCGGAATAATAATTCACCTAAATTTATCCTCATTTACCCCTGCACCCCATGTGGTTGATCAAATGGAAATAACAGTCTTTTTTTCGGGATAGGTTATCCAGTACAATTTTTTGATACTCGCAAATGCGTGAAACTGTGAAATCGAAGATAATTTGCACAGCAACTTCGCCTGATATTTCTGAGATTTTTATTGTTCCTAAAGGAGGGTAACATTTTTAATTGACGTTTACTAAAGTACCCAATGCATCCATGAGTTAGTCGGGTGGGACTATTTAAAGAATCGTCTTTGTAAGCAAAGAGCATTTTTTTGCTCGTTTTGGGGGACGTACACAATGAACCACATGAGCAACTCTTGGTTTACGTGTCACATTCAGTTTCGATTTCGCCGCAAACTTTAGTTCATTAACAGATAATTATTTTACTAATATCTTGGACTTCTAGGGTGCCAAACATGACCAGACGATAAGAAGAGAGATGCAAGGCACAATCTTAACACATTCACCCACCACGACTTCTTTTAGATTTTTTTTTTTTTTTAATTACTTGCTAAAATATTTAAAACCCTAATAAATATAATAATTTGACGAATTTAAATAATAGTTAAAAGCTCTTTGTTGTTCAAAACAATAAGGACCAGCAGACCTGATATAAATCAATATTAAAACAACTTTAAATAAATATAGCAATCATCACCAAGCCATATGTTGTGACATTGTACTGAAAGGAGAAAGTTTGGTAATAAATATCAAAGAGCCGGTAAATTGCGGGATGCTATAAGATTTACAGGAGTTACAAACTTCCTCCATCCTCCCGAAACTCTTGTTAAGAAGAGTATTTAACCTGTTTTCAAAATATTCACCTAAAATATCTTCAGTATCCTAAAATATGAATATAGTACCTATAGTTGAAAATTATTAAACTTATCATAAATATTATTCTGAATTCTGCTTAGATGGTTTAGTGAAACCTGAAAGCTCAACTTTGCGTGTCTAAATATTTTCAATTATGGATGATATTACAATTTCCAATCCATAATTAGAAATCCACCGCTGCTATACTCGACTTTAAAGCTGCTTATGATAAGGTCTGACGGATTCGGCTCCTCCAAAGAACCTGGAAATAAACAGGAACATGTTCAATTTGATAAAATGTTTCTTCTCACAGCGCAAAAATCGGTGAATTTTTTTGACTCTACCTCTCCTTACATGCTACTCTATCAGGGGCTGTTTTAAGTTCTTTACTTTTTAATATAATGATAAATAGCAGAATAGCCGAAAAAGGTCTAAAACTCATAAACCTCCTGGAGAGGCTGACCAACTACTAAGTTTGAAGCAACGCAAGAAGTGCAAACTACGGCTTAGAAGACCTACGTGCGCCTTGTACTCAAAGATGGATGTGAAGTCACCTCATTAACAAGCAAAAGTAGCCTTATTAAATATAGTGTTCAAAACAGCACTCCAAGAGTACTCGCGGGTGGAGCCAAGTCTTCCCCAATAGCAGCCATGCAAAAAGGCATTGAACCATTACATAGCCGTAGTGATAAATATACACTCAAGTTCTGGGAAAGGGTTAAAAAAGTGAATCGCAAATACTAGAAGAGATTCATAAACGTATCTCAGAGGCTAGAAACTTAGCATACGCTTGCGGAGACATTGACAAACAAATACTCCAGATACTTTGCAATTATATTTACGGAAAAACCGGTGCCCTTGCAGCACTACAATACTTTAGTATCCTTCCAAACAGATCTAATCAACCTAACATCAAATAAGGAGGAAGCTAGCCCACTGGAACATACACCCTTGGCACCATTCACCAGCGGTACCCTCCGAATGAATGGCTCCACATCTATACCAGCGACTCTTACATCTCTGAGACCAGAGCAGCCGGAGCTGGATGGTTTCCCACATATTCGTGAACTCACGAACTGCATTGAGACCATCAAGTGCTCTTAAAAAACTAACGGAATTTATTTTGATCGACTGAGTCGTCTTCCTGCAATGGGGCTCCATGGGAAGGAGAAACCTGACGCCAAAGCTAAACAGGGAGCAGTGTCAGAGCAGCCTAAAGTCACTTAGAAAAGAGCCAATGTCTAATTATTGTCATGTAAATGAGTCCTTTTTAATTAATCGGTATCTTAGAGTGTCAAGTAAATGTTTAAGAAGTCGAAAACGGCGTGCAGTTTCTTGTCTTTTTATTCTTGACAAGTTAAACGTGTGTCCAGATGGACTCCTCAGTAGCTGATCTCTTCAATAGGGATTAGTGAAACATACTGAAAGAATGCTGTAAGGCAAATGATCGTAGGTGGGCGACGAAGGGTAATAGTTATTAGATGGGATTTGTTTGGATTTATTTTAATTCTCCATTTTTAGCACTATTTATAAAGGTTTATGATGTGGGGTTGGAGTGATTGAAATGCAATGAAAGGATCATTATTAACTGATAACACACATATGTCACTAATTAAAAATTTATTTTTACAAATTAAAAACATTAGTCATACTATATTTATAAATTTAGATAAACTATTATTTTTATTGAACTATTCTCCACTCACAATCTTATTAAAATATCTCAAGTATTTCGAGTGTATTTTTCTCCAATATATTTAAGTTTCCTTCAGACAATGAACCCATCAGTTATTTCCACTGATTTTCTCAAATCGATTTAGTGTAAAAAATCAAAATCTTCCTTATGTTAATGAGGGTACATCGAAGGGGCCTATTCTTGCCCAAGCCAGCCCCAAGTTCACTGGGAGTGGGGTGCCCTTCGTTTCTTTTTCCGATCGTAACTCAGGCCGACGGTTGGAGATATATAGCTTTTAGGGTCACGGAACTCCGAGCATAAATATACCCCAAGAAGCAGTGCCCCAATATCTGGGATTCAATCAGTTGGTGAAAACCAGGCTATATTTTTCCAACTGCTGCTCTATAATATATTGTATTTATATAAATTAATGAAATTTGCGCTATGAAATATAAATTAAGAAATTTATATACCTATTACATATAACGAGTTACATATGTGTATTATACGTCGTATTATGTGTATATGTGTATTCAGTTTTATATAAAAATGATTAAACGTGAAAAGAGCATCCTTTTATTCAACAAAACGTTTTACCAATTTTCAAAAGGACATTTGAAATGTTTTAAGAATTAGTACTTGGATACAGTAAATGGATATAGATATGATATAGTCTTTTAGATAGTCTTTTAGGGGGTCTGTACTATTTTTAGTGTAAGGTTTTTTCACGTTTTACACGATGTAAATCCGTTAGTGTTTCTCGGAATTTTTTACGATAGTTTCATGATCAGAAATTAAAAGAAGAATATATTTTTTAAAATCTTTTATTGAGTAATTTTTACAATCAAGAGAGATCTCAGCTCTTCTCTCTCAGCTGCGTCACTGGTGTAAAAAAAAAACCCAGTGGAGGTGTGAGAGCGCTATAACATTCACTCAGAGCATGAGTGGAGAAGCTGGCCATTGTCTGAAATCCAATATAAGTAATTTTACAAAAGATATCGTGGCCACTGCCGTTTTAGTCTTCGAGGTGGGTTATCAGGATGTGTGGATACGGATAATGATTGAGCTAATGGGTTACGATGAAAGGAAAGGTTGCGATGGAATTTTGAAAATTTAAGGGCTATACCATAAGGTCGAGGACGTATGGTATATTAAGATCATTATGTAGGGTTTTGTTAGAAAACAACGAAGAATATTAAAAAAAAAAGTAAAAAAAAAACAATAGGACCTATTATTGAGGGCTATATTGGTATGAATAAAAAAACCACGTTCGAAAACCCTATTTTCTCTCAAGTTTTTTATTTCAAGTAATGATTGATTGTTAATTTAATTTAATTTAAATTATAAAATTTAAGTAATTTGATCATTTTAATTCTCTAAATTAGAAAAAAGCAGTAGATAATAGATAGACATAAACATGATCAATTGTATTTACCAGTCAGGGAGAATTTAGGTTTTTTTGTTTATATTACCTTAAAAAATCGTAAGATCAAGCAGATTAAGCCACTGAAGGATACCAGTTTCAGATCTGCCAAAATCTAACGATTTTTGACCCTCAAACAATATTCAACCACTCATTCAATTCAATCGATGACGTTTTTAAAATTGATGAAATACTTCCATTTTGATGAAATACTCTCTTATCGTTTACTACATTATTAGAAGTAAACAGAAAGGTACAGTAAACAGTACGATCAATATATAGTTAAGATTAAGGAATACCACTTTTATTTTACTAGTTTCTAATATTTAACATTCAGCAGACATACAAATAGATCAATATATATATATATAATATATATATATATATATATATATATATATATATATATATATATATATATATATATATATATATATATATATGGCCTTATATTTTACTTTAATTCTTTTCGATCACTAACTCAAAAATTAGTCATAATAAAAAAATTTTATTTATGTACTTTAAATCATCTATAAACTTCTAAATGCATGAGATTAAGTAATGAGTTTGCTATTTGAACTCTATTGACCGATTTAGGGGAATATGGAATGATTTGGAAATCTTGTTAGGATTAATCTCTGATCTCCTTTGAAAAACTTCCAGCTCCGAGCACATATGAACTTAGCGAGGCAAGAAGCTGATTGGTGACATCCACATCCAATCAGGGAGTGATATAGATCGATAGGTCGCAACGAAATGAGCCATGTTAATTGGAGTTTGATTAATCCACACAGCTAGTTGTGTCTTTGCAGCTACTCCACACATTTTACACTCGAGGGAGTAGTTAACCATTTCTGCTTACTATTATTATTTTATTTTTTTAGATTATACATTAGAGAATTTAATTAAAAAGCATTCAAAGCTCCCAATAAATCACAAAAGACTTATTTGCATGACATTTATTAGACCCTTTTGGACATGCGAAGTTGAGTTTTGCGGCTCCACTAAACCTTCCAATTCTTTTCGTATCCAACCCTTCGTAAAATCTTCAGTGCTCCTTATTAGGTCACGAACAAACTTATCCATAAAGATCTTAAAGTTTCATATGTTGCTGATTTGGCCTAAAGTAGATACCTATCCTTAATATTAACCTCCATAAACACTTGAACCCACAAGTTTCCCAACTTGCCGCACAATCGATTCTCGATAATACTCCGAGGTGTCCACTTACTGAGTAGTCCTCATGTTAGCGACATGTCATTGCAATAATTTTCCTCAAATTTACATGGTATATAATGTATACAGTTGTAAATGACAATAACGTATATAGATAAGGAAAAATAAAAAATAAATATATATGATTCCCAGAGAATGAAAGAATTCTGGACTCAAAAGAAAGCAAAGCAGACTGCCAAATGTAAAAAGACTTACATATAAACGTGGTCCTAACGAAAATATATATATGTATATATATATATATATATATATATATATATATATATATATATATATATATATATATATATATATATATATATATATGATTTATTGTCTAGTTTTCTTTACCATACCAAACGTTTATTTCTAGAAAATAGATTACTTTATTGATTTAATTGTGTATTAACTAATAAAAATCTTTAATATTGCTAAACATGTTTTTGCGTTTTGTAAAATTCTTTTCTCTTTTTTAATTTATTTGATGTTTTTATAGTTAATAAATGACAAAAAAATTTATTATGTTCATGAAGAATCACAAATTCTATGAAAATTAATGAAGACTGTATTTTAGGCGGCTAATTTGATATTATGTTTATATATTTTTTTATTAATTAATTAAAGTAATTTTGAATATTTTATATCTATTTAAAACTGATTTTCAACACAAAAAAATATATATGTAATAAATTTTCATCGTAGTTCTCTCTTCATACTTTCACAATGGAAATGGTATTCTCCGGGTTTTCCTCCGAGAAAGGTATGCAGATACTTCATCTATATAGGACTCCCATGCTTCAACTACTTTGAACTTCAATAAACTTCTCTCTCGAGACTCAAGTTATTAGAATAATTTAAATTCCTTATTATATTATTCTGGGTTGGGAAAACTTTTGAAGCGACTCTACGACTTAATTTTAAATTCTTGATTTTTTTTAAATTAGAGTTATAAAGATAATTAATAAATGAATATTTTTCACAGATCTAATTCAGAAAAAAATATGAAATAAAATTATTTTTAATTCAATTAATTCAATTAAAAATTGTGTCATGGTTAAAAAACACTTCCCGCACAGATTCGATGTATATTTTGATCAATAAGAAATGTATTTTTAAGTTTCAACTAAAATAAGAAGAAAGTAATCTGGGATGCAGTCAGATCGAAGAAAAAATAACGTCCAAGTAAAAAACTGTATAAGTATAAAACTGTGCCGACGTTTCAACCTACCTTGCAGGTCTTCTTCAGGATCAGCGAACCACTCATGATTCTTCTTCTGACCAACTTTTTATGTTATGTTTATTATTCTAATATTTTTTTTCATAATAATCATTTACAAATAAGATTTTTTTTTTTTTTTTTTATAGAATTCTCCACTATCAGTTGCGTTCACTTTAATCAAAGGTGCTTGTCTATGTGTTATTGTGGATCCAAGATAAAATACGGTATTATACATGATACCAAATTATGTTGTACAAATAATCACTAACTATTACATAATATATAAAAGTAATTAACATTTTGTATCTTATTGTTTACCAGAAGTGGTAAATGCAACTTATTAGCTGATTAATTTAAAAGATCGTATGTGATCACTAATCAGGAATACTACTGAACCAATCGGTATTAAATATGAACTAAATCATCTTCTTAGTTCTATGGAGGTTTAGTAACAATAAAATTCATTGTTTTTTCTATGAAATTGTTACTAAATATGAGGATGAAAATTAATCTATATTTGAAAATTGGATGTTCAATTGTGTTTTTAAATGATCTTCAACTACCTAATGTGTGCAATGATTCCATGTTAAAAATTATTGCCATGCATGAAAATATAAATAAGGCTATAATTCTCACTGGAACGACTAGTTGACTAGTCCAGTAGTGACTGGAGAAATCGCATTTATTCCTAGAAGCCCAATGAATCCTACTGATCTTACATTTCAATAATAATGATAAAACAATTATAATTGAAGTTTCTTTTGCCATTATGATTAACAAATAACAAAACCAGACTTACAAAAACGTATTCATATATCTTCGTACTGACTGTTACCCTCACGGTCAATGCATGTAGGGCTTAGGTAGGAAACTGGAAACACTAACAATCAAATAGTTTTCATTATATCGGGAGATCAAATTTAAAATGTAATTTATTTGGATGTCTTATGAATTCATTTTGTCCTTTTTGCACAATAAAACTTCTTTCTAAGATCTAAGATCTTTACTTATGAGAGCGAGCGACGCATGGGGATGCTAAAATAAATAAATAAATAAAAATAAACCATGTATTATCAAACGTTATCCAAGCTACAACAGTTTCATTTATATTTAACTTATA
This sequence comes from Euschistus heros, assembly GCA_003667255.2. Classification (NCBI taxonomy): domain Eukaryota; kingdom Metazoa; phylum Arthropoda; class Insecta; order Hemiptera; family Pentatomidae; genus Euschistus; species Euschistus heros. The sequence goes on along the minus strand of RCWM02000016.1, from coordinate 4,929,890 downwards.
ATTAGATCCAGCCAAAATGTCTGAATCAATAAGTGACCTTTTCAACTGATGTGTTATCGAGCGCTGCAATTATCGCAAATGGTCTTGCTATCGTCGATTATCCAATACCTTCCTCCACTACCTAATTTAAACCTCACCCCTTGGGCTCTAATGGACATTATACAGATCGTTTAGTACTTTACTGAACGTGGAGAAAATGCAATTGAAACGTGCTATCAAAGTGATAATGCCGTATATATTAATGTTTGCGAATCAAACAGCGTACGGCTGACAGAAAAGATAAGCGTGGTATTTTAGATATGATATCTTCCAGGCCACAAGGGACCCTGCCATATCGCACTACAAAGGGATCATCGTAAAAATTAAATTGGCAGTACTTGTTTTAATTATCAGATAGAGTGTTGTTGTTTAAAGAGCCCTCTTCATGTGATTTGTCGAACATTGCACAGCGCTGGATACTGCTCAATATGAGAAAAGGTCTCTTCGCCTACACTTTAGAGTTACATTTTGTGCTACTGATCTTTACATTAAAATTATGTTATTTGGTGAATTCTAAACCGTTACCTTAACTTTATTTCTGCTCTCATTGATCTAGTTGATTTTTTTAAATTCCATATTTAGCATATGTTCCAGTTAATGAAGGCCTCAAATGAGAGTATTGAGAGGATTGCCTATAATCCAAAGCTTTTCTTTGGAAAAGTGTTCAGGGTAGCTAGAAAATAAACATACTACAAGTCGGGCCTGGATATTGGAAGTTTTTATTTTTATGTGTTTCGCTCATATCTTGAACAGTGAGTCCTAGGCAAAACCTGACTATATACTGTATTGAAGCTAATTGAACCCTAAGCAAATTTTATTTTGTACATTTATTGCAAAAAAAAATACGCTTGGTCAATGTGAAAATTTACGAAAAATGGATTTTCACCTCGCGTTGTCTGTTAAACTTCCCTCTATATCATCTAAAATGTTAATTCTACGATAAAAGTTTTCATTGCCAAGAGCATTAAATTTCATTCAAACATATATATATATATATATATATATATATATATATATATATATATATATATATATATATATATATATATATATATATATATATACATGCCAATTCAACCTGTCAATAGTTTCACCAATTTTAATAGCTTTATTAGAATTCCATCATTTACGAAATATTTCTTATAATTTTGCATTTATATAACAGACATTACAAATAGAATATTAACGTATATATACACACATTCCACTGTCATTATCTTTATTCTAAAATTACACAGGCTTTTAATTAAAATCATTGTAATTTACTGAGACTGCTCCAGAGAGCAAATGTTACAATACAAGTATAGTTTCATTTTTATAGTAATAGCTGAAATGTACCATCGCATAAATGTTCATACTAACTGGTTAAAAGTGAAGAAAATTGAATTTATTTATTGAAAGTTTAAACTTTCAAATCCTTTTGACCCTTCGAAGAAACGCCTAAGGGTATCGAAGGCAACCACAAAATCTATTCACAGCAGCGATCAGCCACTTGCCATCGAGGTATAAGGAATCGATTTATTGGTGATAAAGTTGTCGTCAAGCGCCTAATTACGACGCAGGCTATTGGAAGTGACGGCCAGAGCACGGGCCTGACATGTAATTCGCCCGCCGCTGGCCAGTGTTGCGGTCCCTCTACTGCTGTGGTCTCTACAAAGTGGTCTCTATCCCGGCTTTCCTCTTGTAACTTTTATCAACCACCGGCCATTTAAATGTTACAATATTACAACCCTTACAAGCATTTAAGATAGGGTCAGGATCTCAAGGGTAATTAAGGGTAACATCTAATGAAAACTTAATATTAAATTTACCTTTTTGTTCGGTTAAAAAAAAAAAATAATAAAAACCTGTACCACTACAAATCATGGAGGGTCATGAGTGCAATGCTTGGTATGCTTGATTCACAGCCAGCAATTGTTCAAGGAGATGGTTTGTCTAGAATCTCTCTAACTGTTATTCCGAGAGGAATAACTGACCAACAGGTGTAATGCAGATATATACAAGTACAGTGGAATCCCGATGTATCGTATATCGTAAGATGTACCAAAGTGTTAGTCCCTTAAAAAAAACAAAAAAAAAAAACTCATTATTCCATATAAAACAATCGTTAGATATAACGTCTTTTTTGTTACCTCCAAGTTCGGAAAAAAAGTCATATAAATCGTATTTTTCGTTGAATTGGAGTCGTGTTTTAGGAAAATCTCGTTTATTTCTAAAAAATCAACCCCCTTGAGGTAACCTATTTTTCCTTCCTCCTAGGTCGATAAAATATCTTCTAATTAGCATTTTACCATTGAATTAGAATTTGGTTTTCCAAGATTTCGTTTTTTTTTACACTAGATTTTTCCGACTCACTCATGTTGAGAATTGTTCTATTTGGAATTTATTGCTGCTTCTAAAAGAAAACATCCATCTGGTAAAACAAAAAAAATAAATCAGCAATAAAAAGTGGTGAAAAACAAATAAATGTTTAAAATTCATACTACTGGATTTAAATACAATGTTTGTCATATATACAAGTACAAATACAAATTAATTGAATATGTAAAATAAATTGAAAAAATACTCAATGTTTTAAGCATGTTAAGAAAAAATAAAAATAAATTAAAACCTTCGGTATATCGTATTTTTAATTTTTACACCCGACATCATAATCTCTTAATAGTGAACAGGTTATACTTATATTGTACACATTATTAGTCCCCTTGAAGATAGGATACTGTTTATCAGTTCTACTGTAAAATGTTTGAGTTTAATAATCTCATAATTTTTAATGAAGCAGCTTTTGCCAGTAGGTTCCCAATGCGTCATCTTTAAAATCATTAGCAAAAGAATAAACATACGAACATAAAATTTAGAGAAAACATTTCCAGTTTATGTCACGAACGTTATTTAATTATTTATTTAAAAATAAATAAACAAAAAAATATTGAAAATATTAAATTTTACAAGAAAATGAACAATTGATAATGAAAAGTCAACTTTCAAATTCTAATTAAAAACAATTAATTTGTTGCAATATTTAATTTACGCGATTTGTCCAAAAATATAGCTCTGGTGTGTTAGTAGGCTACTTTCTACGATGTTACCTAGAAGTTACATGGAATCAAAGTCGTATCTTCTTCATCTTTTGGAGTTCGGTTTGATGTATTTTTGTTTGTATGAGTAAATCGATTTCCAGTAAGTTTTACTCCAACTTGTAAATCCAAATTCTAAACGAGTTGTTTTCTTTTTCAAAGATGTCGATACTCCATATACTTTTCTTCAAGGTCATTGGCTATTCATCTTCAATTTTTATTCCAAGATTCGTCTATAAAACTTCATGGCCTTTAGAAACTCCAATAAGGACCTCACTTTTCATTTGTTATCCGGCTGAACTTCTTTCAGTGTTGATGACACTTCGAGTCTAGCCGCAATGGCTGAAAAACTACTGACAGTCCACAAGTATGTTTTTACAGAACTGGTTCTTGACAGTTGACATAAGTAGGGTATACGACAGATATGTTAGCCAAGAATCTTCCTTCTTCGCTAGGATTATAGATTTTGTTTGTCTAACCCAGTCTTTTCAAGAAATTAGGTCGATGCATCTTTCACCGCAATGGGATGGAACCCAAACAAAATAAATCGCATTTTTTATGAATCTAATTGAAATACTAATCAATTCTGTAATTAATGCGTGACAATTTTTTTTTTTATCTTAACTTAACCTTAACTTAACTTGAACCGAAGCTGAAGAAAGAAATAAAAAAATAATTCTTAATATTAAGATGAGGTCGAAGTTTAACAAGAGAATGACTCGACGATTCGGCATGCAAAATTTTAATAGAGCTGGAGGGAAAGAAAGATGATAAAATTTGGCCTGGATAAAATTTCATTATGAGGTGGAAGAAGGAAATCAGAAATGATTAAATAAGCTGATGCTAAGGGATCGAATGCTGATTCGATGCAAAGCAGCCCAGTTCCTCTCGCTCAATAGCTCTTCCACTCTTTCACCTAAGCGGCATTCCTTGTAATTCAAAGAGGAATTTCAAATGGCGATAACGAATTTCTGTTTCAGAAGGCCTCGGCAGTCGGAGCGGGAGTAGGGTGATTGGTTATTAAGGCAATGTATACATTATGATCAGTTGAGCAAACTTCATGGGTGAAAGAATCCCAAAGCTTTTCTATTAAAAGGATTAACTCGGCTCCATAACATTCAAAATACTACTTAAAATTATATATAACTAATTTATGATAAATTTTTCTTACGAAATATAAAATTATTTCACGGTCGGTTGATTCATTTATTCTGGCATTATTTTATTAGAGAGCTCTTTATACAATGGAAGAAATATTATAAATGAGAAATTACTTTTAAATTTATTCATAAATCCTATTTCGACTACTACGTAGCTTTTAAATTATCAAAGTTCCTAAACTACACAATCACTTGAGGTATGCATGATGATAAAGAAGGATCAATACAATTAGGATCGATGAATTAATTACCACTCCTATTGGAATTATTTTATTAGAAAACTAGTTTTGAATGGTACATATTCATCTTCAGTTCGGAGGAGCTCTAACTGATATATGTTAGATATCATATTGATTTCTTTATATTGATCCTTCTATACCAGTATGCGTACCTCAAATGATTCTGTAGCCAGCCAGGATACCACGAATAAACTAATTGAAAAAAGAAAATAAAAATATACAACCAACTGAACATTTCTATTTCGTTATTAATATTCTTTCGACGAAAACCTGTGACCTCTTGCCTACATTATCCCTTCACAATATTCCACTAACGCCTGTTGAACAGATTGGCTACCTACGACTCCGTCTGGACAAACGTTTAACTTGAAATCCAGTTATAAAAATAAAAAGACAAGAAACTGCTCGCCGTTTTAGACTTCTTGAACATTTACTAGACAAACGCTCTAAGATATCAATTAATAACAAAAAACTCATATACAGCTCAGTAATTAGAGCTAATTGGGAATAAGGAGTTGACCTTTGGGGATCTACTAAACCTTCCAATTCTTCGCGTGTCCAACCCGACATGCCTAAGAATACTAGGCAGAAATTTATTAAACTTGCCAAAAAACTGACCTTTATTTGGATATACGTCTCTATGGCATTAAAATGACCAGTAATCTGAGAATCACCCGAAGACAAGAAATCAAACATGTTGATACCTCAAGAGGAAAAATGGTCATCAAATCTATATAGCAAAAATAGTTCCAATTGTATTTTTAAAACTGATGATAAATGTTTTATATTCGATAATAGTCTTCAAATAATGAAAAAATGGCAAATAATTCATCACTTTTTTTTTCATTCCATTTTTTTTTCTTTATGAAAATACTGCTATATGTTTCTAATAGTTTATTAAACATAAAACTATTGCGAATCTTTTCGATCAAATTCTTACGAATCCTATTATTTAGACCTCTAAGTTAATTCTATCAGTTGAATCTTTTAATTTTCCAGCAAAGATATTGCTCGTCTCCATCTTAGATGATCTTTAATGATTGCACTTTATTTCTTGCCATATCTCGAATCCTTCTTCCTTTATATATAATCGGTGCAGCTGTAATTTATCATCCTAATCTGTATGTGGATCCATATTTAATAATATCAGATTTTTTTGGGGGGGCCAAAGACTTCCATTGAAGTCCTATACTGGCCCTGCTGGGATTCGAACCCACGACCTTCTGGTTACGAGCGCGCTGAGACCCTTGCCCCAACTCACTCGGCCATTGAGTACCCCAGATTTTAATTTATAATTATTCTTCAAATTTCATTATTAATATGTAAGTTTATTTGACCGAAAAGGGAATGATTCTGATAAGAGTACAACAAGATGAAAGGCCAGACCAAAATCAATCAATTAAAAGTGTTGAACTGTTTTTACTGCCGCCAACCAATTTGTAAAATTCCCCTACCATTTGAACGAGGTGAATGACCAGTTGGATAGGTGTGGAGGGTAACGTCCTATCTAGAGGGTGGGTATCCATTAAAAGGAGGAGTGGCAAGTTCCTGGTTCAGTCCGAGTCCTCACTTCCAGCCAGGAGCTTTCCAGAAGAGAATTTTTGGGAGACTTGTTGAGGCATTTGTGTGGAACAAAGCTGACTTATACGAATAATTCTGCGATAAAATTCGACAATGCCTTGTCACAGTAAAAGGAGGAATTCGAAAGGTAAGTGCATAAACCATGATATGGATGATATTTTAATTCGAAACTTTTATATCTAATTAGGTGAGTGTATGAATCCATTGTTCTAACATTCGAGTTGAAGTTATATATATTAATGGTTAGCAAAACTGATATATTCGTGGATCAGACAAAAATGATTCACTAAAAATTTCAACTAACCCTATCGCATTTTCAATTATTCAGAATATAAATCATTATTACTATTAACATTCTAGATAATAAAGAATGGGTCGCTCTAGCGTCCATCGCCACTCCTAACAGTTGATTGGTGCCACCTTCCAGTTTCTAGCAACAAATAGAGTTATTCTGTCTGTAGTCTGGATTGGCAGATATTCTCCAATATTTCAAATAATATATAAAATAAAAAATTTATTTTTAAAAAAATAGTATTTTTAAATTATGTTGGTATATGAAATAGTTTAGTGTCACCTAGTACCTAAGAGATGTTCTTCGACTGGATCCAAAACACCAAGTTCCACTTCCTCCTCTCAATTCCCTACACTGTCATCTTAATCACTTCATCTCTTCTGTCAAATCACTATTTATTTTTAAAAAAAATTAAATATTAAAGGAAATATTCTCATAACCGTATTAGTTATTAGACCAGTTATCGAAAACTTTGAAATATACCACTGCCTTTTCAAGTGATGTTGAATAATAAGATTCAAAATTAAATACAAATTTCCTTAAATTAAACAACTATAATTAAACATTCTACTTTTTTAAACAAATCAAATTGATAAATTAAGAAAATATGAAGTGTGAAAATTGGGGATATTAATTTTTTTTTTTTTTTTTTTTTTTTTTTTTTTTTTTAATTTAGTCTTTCTCCACAAATCATCTATTCAACCAATAAAATGGACATGTAACTGTTGTGATTAGTAACATATCCCCTCCAATTAATATATATATATATATATATATATATATATATATATATATATATATATATATATATATATATATATATATATATATATATATATACATATATATAATTTTTTTTCTAATTATAGAGCCCTTGGTTGCACATACCGTTAAACAGACTTTGGATTTCTGCGTTTAATCTTCTTTTCCAGGTTCTTTCAGAGCATAGTCCGCCAATTATTCTTCGGATATAGAATCGCACATTTCACCTAAAGTACCTTACCTACATAGCACCCCAGGATAGGAATGTAAGTCAGGATGCTTGTAGGAGGCAGCCCTCCACCTGACGCGAAGGCTGATAATTCCCTTTCTTTAAACATATAACAATGTTTAAAGAATTCACAAAAAATAAATAAATGATCACCGATATAACGGTTATATGACCCAATATGAAAATTAGATTTAAAGGATAATATTCCAACACGTCAAGAGGTATCAAAGTTTTGCTCTTATATTTTACTGTCTCCTGTCAGGTTCGCGTACGGTTGGATGTCTTCTTATTACAGAGTTTTTCTTTTTTAAAAATTAACATTTTTGAACAAATCTTTAATCCGAAATCAATGTTTTGTTTTTTTTGTATTTGTTATTTTGCAAGATGCTTGGATAGAGCAACTCCACTAGAATTTAACTCTAGTCACAGCTGAAAGATAAACATTGGGATCTCCTAGATCTGAGTTGCCCTAGTTTGAGGTTCTCCGGGATGCTTATATATCTTGTATATATAGTATGCTTGTATTTGAACTTTCTTTTAATTATTTTTACAATTATCATTACTTTTAATTTATTTTCTATCATCTATTCTCCATTATTGAGTATATTCAGAGATTATTTATTTTTTGTACATTTTTTGTATGACTTCTATAGTATCATTGTCATCTCAATTACAGTCCCCTTGTCCCCTTGAGTGGGACAGTATTTGATGCTTTGTTAATAAAATAATTCGTATTTTTTTTTAATGCACTCAAATCATTGTTACATATTGTAAATTTAATTAATCATATTAGTAGTGGAAACACAACAGCAAATTTATGCCCTGCTTATTTTTTCTAGTGCTAATAAAGATTGAATGTGAAATGAAAGGTCAAAGTTCCATGGTCAAAGTTCAAGCTTTCATTTACAGAAAAGCTACTTTAAAATTATATTTAGAATATAACTGTATATATTAATAATAGAATCATTTTATGTTAAATAGAATGCATTTATCATAGTCAAAGTTTAATGTTACTTCTGAACCGATTAGAATATTTTTTAGAAAGCCAATATCTATATTTTTATTAATTTAATCGATTACGAGGTTTAATGATATCGGAAAATAGCCTAATATTATTGCTTCAAGATGTCACAGGTAAAGGATGAAGTCTATCCTCGGAATTGAATAGGGTCGTTAAAATGCGAATTGAGTGATAATCAAATCTAATATAAATCAATTTAATTGTCCATCATTAAAATGATCCTCTGACAGCTGATATTGATTGACTTATAAAACAAAAGCCCCCCGGGGACAATGAGCCTACTCAGCTACTCAGCTAGTAGATCGGTCCCCATTGTGGTGGGGACGGTCCACAATATTGGTCACTCCTAAAGCACTCCACCCCCCCCCCCCCCCCCTCCAACACTTCGCACCCTCTGGCGTCAGTTTGGGAAGATATTTCCCATCCCTTTGTTTACTGGCTTCCACTTCCGATTCTTTGCGATTTCCACTGCCTATATTTTTGTCCTTGTTTGGAAAATAAACATCAAGATTGTGTTTTGTTTAATTACATGATGCCGTCCAGTGTCATTTTTTAATTTAGTTCTAACTGAGACTTGAAAATTAACAGATTAGTTGCTACGAGAGAAAGGTATCATAAGAAAAATATCGCTCTTCCATATCCATATAAAACACTTTTATCTAAAAAACAAGTGAAAAATTTCCTCAGAAGTTAGATATTTCCTTATTTCATCTGCCTTAATGTGAGATAAATTATCAGACTTTAACGACATTACTTTTAACAATAAGTGTTTTCTACTTTGGTATAAAAAGGTATTTTGAGCGGGAGCAGGGGTGGAGGATTGGTTCGATTTCGTTACTCAATGGCTTTTAGTGGTTCTGATATACAACAACACGTTCATACATATCTACAATCTATACACTCAGTCTGAGGTCTCCTAAACCAGTCGTAACCCCACCACTTGATGGGTGATCCTAGAGCCATATCATATTGATTAATTGATAACTAATTAATTTTGAAAAGCAGCCTCAGGGAAAAAACTCCTAAGCACAGAAATGGACTACTGGAGACGAGCAGTAATATCCAGAATGACAAAGTTAGAAATACAATCATCAGAGAAAAGATGGAGGCTGAAAGAACCATTCTGGAGGATATAGAGAAAAAACGCCTGAAACGGTATGGATATTTGAAAAGAATGCATGAAGAAAGACTACCCAAAGTAGTCCACCTATGGAAAATTAGGGTAACACGAATACGAGGAAGACCAAGGAAGACCTGGGAAAAAGAAGTGGAAGAATCCATGATGGATCATAGTCTACGGGAGGAATGGAACTTGGATAGGATATTATGGAAGGAAGCCATCCAATCACTAGGTTAAGGAAACCCCTGTTAAAAAAAAAAAAAAAATTATAATGAACTCAAATTTTCAAATGTCAATTTTTTCTTCTTTTTTTCTTTGCAGAAAAACATATTACAAAATTAATTCTCTTGAAAAAATTGTACGTAAAAATAAACCATATATTTTGGTCATCAATTCAAACGAAAACTTTAGCGTCCTTAATAATACATTTTTTGTCTTAGAATCCATACCCGAATATTTTTCAAAATTTCTCATCATCCAAATCCACTAGCGCATTCCTTATCCAGTTCCACTCACCCCTATTATCCTCATCCCAGGGTGAAAAGGCAGTGGCCTTGAGAGCTATTATAAAGTTTGGACTTGGAGTTCTGCCCTGAATGACTCTACTACAGCCTTCACTGTTATTTTTTATTTTTATTTTTTTTTTAATTCTTTTTACACAAGTGACGAAGCTAAGAAAGAAGCCTGGCTTGTCTCTTTATAAGTGGAGAGACCAGTCTGGTTAGGGGATCCCAAAGACGAATGCATATTGTAAATAATGTAGAATGGTATTATTAACTTTTAATTTTAATTTTTACTAAATTATTGTTTTTATATTTATATTTTTTTTAAATCAATTTTGTATGTGATTTATTTTATTGGATTATTTTTCACTTTGTATGTTGTATAGTTTCAGGTTCTTCTTCTTATTACTATTATTTTTACTTTATTCGTTGAATTATATATTACGAGGTTTTTTATTTATTTTTCTCTTCTATTTTCATTTTTTTGCTTATTTTAAATATAGTGTGAATAGATCCATACAGCGATCCATATTACTTATTGCCTTCTTTGAGGTAGGTTGTAATACTTTCTCAATAAATGATTGATTATCAAAAAAAATAAATTATAAAATATGTTTATAACATTCATTTTCTAAATTATACTTTGATAGCGTTCAATATTTAACTAATGTCGTTTATTATAATTTAATGCTGAGGTAAATACATTTTATTTAATCATAAATGAAATTAAACCTAGATGGATTGGAACTCATTAGCTCTGATATCTTGAGGTCTCCTAGAAATGAGTGGAATACCACCTGACTTCTTATCTCCCTCGACCAGAGAAGCCTGGAGTTTAAGTGACGATGGTGATATCCGATATGGGCGGATGAAGGGGCACTCAGGAGCCCCTTACATTTCACCTGGAGCTGAACTGGACCGGTTGTGATTAGAGCTGAGAATAGATCGCCAGGAAATGGAATAGAGCAACAAAATTAAAGATTACTGGTGGTTTAAATATATTTTTAAATAAGGTTCAAACTAACTCGAGTACTTCATATTTAACATAAAATGCAGTAATTAAAAAAACTCGCCTCGCTTCTTTTACGTTTTAATTAATCTGTGAAATACACAGGACGTTTAATTTTCTTCTTTTTCTAAAAAAAAAATTATTCGATGATATTTAGAACTGTATACAACACGTACAACAAATAAAAATTCGGTAAATTATTGGAAGCAAATGGAGAAACAAATGGATTTAAATGGTGATGGAGTTTACTATGAATGGATAGGTTTCTGGTTTGGGCCAAATCAGCAACATATGGACATTGAGATCCTTAACCCTTAACCGGCGTTGCGGAGTCCCTGGGACTCTAGCAGATATATACAGTTTCATAACTAATGTAATTTTCGTTCAAACAGGATGTATTTCCCGGTACCTTCTTAGGATGAGGGGGCGCACCATTTGTTATGTTTACTATAGTATTCAGCGGATTTAAGTCTGAGTTACAATTGCTTCAGAGCCCGTGGGACTCCGCGACGCGGTAGTGCTATATTTTCAATTTTGCAACTATGTCCAGGAATCCAGAATACATTAGAACTACAGATGCTAACTATGAGGAGACCCTACCAAAATGGTTTAAGGAATCTGACACAGACTTTTCAGATCAAGAGGGTGATCCTGAAAGCAAATTTCCTGCCGAGAACGCTATCACAGGTAATCACGACGTTCTCTGTTATTCAAGAAGTATTACCTCATAAATCATAGAAAGTATTGTTTTATTTGTGATCCAAAAGAACAATATGCTTGCAATGTTCTAATAAACTGTATGTCCAATGCATTGAAAATCTAGATGAGTTCTAAAATAATGTTTTTTTAAGGACATTTCTACCAATGCGAATTTTTTCGTATGAAGTTTAAAAGTAAACATATGCTAATGTTTTTATGTTTTTCGCTAAAAGTTTTTATATTCTTGGTTCGTTTCTAAAAAATAATAATCTGAGAGTATTTTCGTCAGAAAAATTATTATTTTGAGTTTTATATCTTGATAACTTTACTTTGTTATTCAGTTGGTTGCAAATGAAGTATTTTGTGTCTATAAATGCGATTGATTATTTTAACATCGAAAAAACATTATTTTTCAGGAAATTAAAAAAAAAAAAAAAAACACCTACTTTAATTTTGGAGTCCAAGGGACTCCGCGACGCACGCAGTGTTAAAGTTTTTGGCCACGCCGGTTGAGGGTTAAGGAAAAGTTTATTTGTGACACTGAGGATTTTTATAAGGATTTTGGATTACAAAGGCTTGTGAGAGATGAATTAAATGGTTTAGCGAAACCGCAAAGCTCAACTCCTTATGTCCAAACAGGTCTAACTACTGTTATGAAAATGAGTCTTTTTTAAATTTTAACGTTTGTCTAAAAAATTTTGGAGTCTAGTCTATAACGTCGAACAGTTTCTTGTGGTTTTAGTCTTATACGTGGATATCAAGTAATGACGTCCTAGGTAGCGGATCTGTTCATCAGGTATTAATTGAACAGTATCAAAGGATACTGTAGTACATGAAGTCGTGAGTTAATGAAAGATAAAAGTTATTTGAAAAAATTTTTCTTTATATATTTTAAATCGCAGATTTCAACACCACTTTTGGAGGTTTGCAACATAAGATTGGAGTGTTTTGGATGCAATGAAGATATCTTTATTTACTGATAATAAACGTAGGTCATCAGCTTACTTGGCGAGGATGGTGCTAGGATGATAGAATGTCAGTTGTACATGCACCGTGTACAATGTTGTGTGGTGGGACTTCCTTGAGAAACTCCAGCAGACTGAGATTCCGAAATTCCATCAATACCATTCTTACCATCCAAATCCTCCTCTGGCTTAATGCTCATGAAGTACAACTTATCCATACAATCCTCCTCGAAAGTCAAAATGGTAATGGGGTGTAGGTCTGTTACAAAATCATGCTTTGGAGTGCTAGCAATAGCCTACTCATTTACTAATGTTCGAAATTTATGTGGTTTAAAACCGATTTCGTAGTCCTCAACCTGAATATTGTGTCCATTATATGTTTTCCAATCATTTATTTAATTGAATTTTTATTTTAATTTATTATTCCTTTGGAAATAAAGGTTCAATGTGTATTTGCCAGGAAACCTTCCTTGCCCTTGATTGTGACGGATTGTAATAAAAATAAAAAATTATAATATTTGAAAAACTCTTATTTACTTTTAAATTAAATAAAACAATATGTGGGTATGTGAAACGTCCTGAAACATAATGACCATTTAAATAATAAAATATATTTTTTTTTTTTTGTTTTTTAAGTATTTTAACCATTTAAATGCTTAAAATTGCAGTAACAGTTCTACTTCTATCACTGAAAATAATCAGGATTCATTTGTATGTAATCAAACTAGTTTTAACTTAGTTTAATTTAAAACTCAACTAACCTCATTACAGAAGTTGTTCGTCCGAAGTGAACTAGGATAATCTAGTTTTGCCATGGAATAACTAGTTTCCATGAGTAATACCGTCCGCATCCAGTAGAAACTGACATGGAACACTTTACGCTGACTAGTTTAATACAATACAAATAAACGTTAAATGCCCTATGAATTAGGAGTTTTTGAAATAAAAACGGTACAAATTGACTTGAAATCTACTTTGTCTCTCGTATATATTATTATTATATTATATAATTATTATATATGTTAGTTCGTATATGGATGGCTATTCGATTTGGTATCGTGCTGTTCAGTCATTTTTTTTCTTTGGTAGCATATTAATTAGCATTAATTATCAAAGAGATATGACTTTTTAATTACCAGAAATCAAGATCAGTCATCGCTTAAACTGAAACTCTGAAAAACTAGTACATTAAAAAATTCAACCAAAAAAATAGTTGCATTACTTATAATTTGTCAAGCTGCGTTCTCGCTTTTGTTACAAACTGGTATGTTATGGATATCATAAATAGAATCGTATTATTTAAATCACTTTAAACATTACAAATATAATTTTACAATGTGTGTTTTCTCTATAGAAATTTCGGAATTATTTAAACTTAATAATAAACAGAGAAAGGAACAGATATATAGTTCTGGAGATGTATAATAGCTTAAGTTGGGTAACAGAAAAGTTCAAATCCATTTTTTATTCATTTTTTTTACAAAACTGCTTATTAAAATATGCTTATTATACATATTGTAATGTGCCTCACTCAGGAGCAATGAGTATTATAAGTGTTTATGAATCCAATCATGCGATATGTAGAAAAAAATAATCCTCTAAATATTTAATATATGAATTGAAGTAAAATAAATTTAAAAAGAGGAATAGTAGCAAAAAAGAATTAAAATCAGATAAAAAATCATATTACAAATCAGAAAACGTATTCATAACCGTATATAAAATTATTTCGTGCATACTGATTCTAAGTTATCAACAACCACCACCCTTGCAGTATCCTGCAATTTAAGTCCTCAGTCCAATCACTAAATACAAGATCCTATCTACCCGATCTCTATACTCCATCCTACAAAACTACTGTCTTATAACGATCCTTTCTTGCCCGCTCCTCTAGTCTCTGGAATTCTCTTCCACCTCACATTCGCAATATCTCTTCCATCGGAGCATTCAAAACAACTCCTCTTCCTTCAATTTCTCTCTTTCTCCAAATTGAGGCTGTTCATGGCCACATGGATGTTCATAGTGGATGTTATTCTATTATATCAGATATAAAACATTAGCCTATCTTACATTTTTTTTTATATCCTCATTGGAAAAATTCTTCATTTTTATCCTCTACTATATGTTATATCAGAAATTATTTGTTATCGAAATTATTTGTATATAATATATATTTTTTCTTTATTTGTTTTTCTAAACTGTTTCTAGTTTTGTGTTACTTTATTACGAAAATTTATAAATGCTTCTATTTATCTTGTCTTTTTTAGAAATCCTCTAGGCCAGATATGATATCACTTTCTGTTATGTTATGTTATTTTTAAGGGACATTGTCCTAAAATAAAGTACTCTTTCTTTTAATAACGAAGTATTAATTAATGCATTATTAAAAAAAAAAAATTCTCTTTGTTTGTACTAAATGCTGTAATGCACTAAACATAAAAAAAACTTAAAATTTCCCCCCCCCAAAAAAAAAAAAAATTGAGGAAGAGCTATTATTTCTAGTTCAAAAATTTGATGGTGCGACCTTAATCACACATCATAAATACTCTGAATATTTGAGACAAGGGCGAGAAGTCTTTCAGCTGTTTATACAATTTATAAAACGTCCTCGTTATTTATTTTATTTTTTTATTATCTTAAGAAATTGAGAAAGGCAAACTGAACAATGCCGCTTAAAACGTTAACATAAAATGCTAAGTTTTAAAGTGGATTGTCTCGCTTTATGGAGCCAAGAGGCCTACTTTCGTAAAAACTCCTCCTTCTTCCCCTTCATAATTAATTCAACTTCTAAGTGAAGATAAAATACATTCTAGAAGTGAAAACTTTAATAAAAGAATCCCTGAATAATTAACTTTATGACAGTTTGAATTTTTATCCTACAAGATTATTTTAATAGTGAATTCATCCAAATGTATACTATAAGTTTTTCAGGACAAATAGTGTGTTTCCTTAATAATTTAGTTGAATTTATAAAATGTTATTACTAATTTCTAGTTCTATATAACACCGTATCTTTGTAGCCTCTCAAGAATGGCGCTCGCCAACTATCGAACAATTTTCAAACTTCACTGGGGACCACATATTTATCATTTTTTTTAATAACAATTTAATTGAAAATATGTAAATTTTATTATTACTAAACCTTTCTCGAACAATTGAGATGATGTGGCTAAAATTTGGTACAGATTGGTTCAGTAGTATCGCAGTTAGTGATCACAAACAAAAAAGGGCTTGTCCTTTTATACAGGGTTTCTCGAATTTAAATGACAAAACTTCAGGAACTTATAAAAGACCAAAAAACTAAAACAAAAAGTCCTTTATAGATTTGCTCGTTTTTGCTTAGTTTTAGAGAAAATCGCAAAAAAAGAAACTAAACAAGTTTTCATATTTATACTTATTTATTTACATTTATATTTATGTTATGTTCTTTTTAATGTAAATATTGCTCAAAATGTTGTCCTCTTGCACCAATACAAGCATTACATCTAGCACTCACTTGATAAATTGCAGCTAAACATTGTTCTGATGATATTTGGTGCACTGCATCTATGATTCGGTCTCTTAATTGCTCTCTTGAGTTGATTGACACCGAATAAACTTTCTGCTTCAAGGTTCCCCATACGAAGAAATCCATGGGTGTCATATCAGGTGGTCTGGGTGGCCAAGGTACTACTCCTCCTCGTCCAATCCATCGTTGAGGATAATTTATATCCAGCCAAGCTCGAGCAACTCTGCTATAATGAGCTGGACATCCATCGAGTTGGAACCTCATTTCAATCCGCTGCTGTAAGAGAATGTCATCTAAATAATTAGAAAAGTAGTTCTCCAAAAAATGTGTAAATGTGATACCATTCAATCTTCGAGGTAAAAAATATGGTCCCACCAGTAATCCGTTCTAAATTTCAAGCCAAACGTTAATAGCAAATTCATGCTGAAACCTATTCTCTCTAATAGCTCTGGGATTTTCAAGAGCCCATACATGATAATTTCTTTGATTAACAATTTCTCCTCTTGTAAAGGTAGCTTCATCGGTCCATATAATTTTTAATGGAAATGAATTATCATCGCGAATTTTGTCAAGAAACCAGTCACTAAAATTCAATCTCTTGACATAATCTTGAGGTAATAAATTCTGAACTTTTTGAAGATGGTATGGGTAGCGATTATCACCTTTCAAAGTTCGCCATATTGCTTGCCGCGATATTGCTAATCCAGCAGATGTTAGTCTTAGGATTGTTATCAAAGTGGCGTTGGACAAAATTTCTTCTCCGATAATCTGCTTTTATTGCTGCCTGGAATTGGTCGCCTTCATTACGTAATAAGAATGACCCAGTCTCTCGTAGTCTATTAAAAGTTAACGAAAAGACTCGTCGATTAGGCACTCTTCTATTTGAAAATCGGCGCGCATACTCCCGCACCGCTTCTAAAGCATTATCATAACATAAACCATAAACAAAAATCATATCAGCGTATTCAACATTAGAATATGTATAAAGCGTTGTGGCTGATGCTATTCACACAAAAATATCCGAGTAACTGACTGGAGACTGATTTAGGATTTATAATCCTAGAAGGAAGCCAAAATGTAAACAAATAAAAGAATGTAAAGGATAACATTAAGTGTTTACATTTCTCACTGCCTAGCCTGACGAACTTTGAAAGGTGTACCTGTAACATTTTTGTTTTGTTTCTTTTTTTTTTTGCGATTTTCTCTAAAACTAAGCAAAAACGAGCAAATCTCTAAAGGACTTTTTGTCTTAGTTTTTCGGTCCCCTATAAGTTCCTGAAGTTTTGCCATTTAGATTTGGGTTACCCTGTATAATAGTATAGATTTCAATTGAGAATAAATATTTTTTAATTGTGACTTAAAGCAAAAGCTGTACTAAAAATTGAATGTTATGTAAGTTCTTTATTTTATTATAGTAAAAGTTATCGATTTTTCTTTTTTTTTTATAATATCATTATCTTTTATTTCTTTAATAAAGGAGTATATAATGTTTAATATATTTTCAGATAATCTTTATTTAAGCATAACTCCTCATATTTCTATTTTTCTTTACTACAATGTAGTTACATTTTTCGGGATATGTTATCCCATCATTAGACTCATTTTTTCTCTTGGTATTATCTCACCTTGTCTATCTAAAACTGTTCTTTAGACAAGGTATTATTTTAGATAGACAAGATGAGACAGCACCAAGAGAAAAAATGAGTCTAATGATGGGCTAACATATCCCGAAATATGTAACTACAATGTAGTAAAGGAAAATAGAAATATGAGAAGTTATGCTAAAATAAAGATTATCTGAAAATATATCATAATCTTTCTTATAGTTGAATGATCAAAAAAAATAGTTCTTCTTACTGGCACAAATAAACTGTAACAATGAATCAAAAATATAAAAGAATAAAGATGGCCTTTTAGTTGGCGCTTTTTGCCGAATAATAACCGACTACAGAAGCAGCCGACTAGTCGGCCCACCTCTAATTTTAAACCATAATAGTAGTTTTAGAGTAAATATTTATAATATATAACGTATTTGTAAACTAAATAATACGTATTATTTTTTTTGTTTTTGTTTTAGGTAAGCAGTCATTTCATCAAGACAAGCCAGGTAAATCTAAAGCATGCCTTTGTATATTTTGTTTTGCATTTTAATCACTTGTTGGATATAGCCTTAAATTTGTTACTGATTTCAGCATATGCATTTACAATGCTTTTAAGAGTATTGAAAATATTTTTAGTGTTAATTATGTATTTAAAACGGTCACTTTCGCCATTAAATTTAGTCACCATGAGTTTATAGTGACTTATTCAGTGAATCTCTACGTCTTAGTTGTGATGTCCCACAAAAAGCGCTTATGTCCCCGATCTTTTTTTCTATGTACACAGCAAACATTGTTGGAGCTAAATACCACAAAGCCAGTGTAACCGCTTTTGCTGATGACAGCCATCACAAGTAGTAGTCTCAATGCCACGAGGGCCCTCAGTCAAGCCGAAGTAGCATGTCAAAAGGTTGTGGACGATTTAAAGAAACTTCGTATTAACGTCAATGTTAAAAAAACTAATAAATGTGCAATAAATAAATAAAACTATATGTGCAATATTTTCATTTCAAAAAGGAAGAAAAACTCAAGCTCATAATTTATAAATGCGTTTTAAGGCCGGCATTACGCTATGGAGCACCGATGTTCCTTCATCTGTCAAAGACTTTGACAATATGGTTGGAATCATTCCAAAATAGAATTATAAAAAAAATAGTAAAGGGAACGGCATTCGAAAAGAAAAAGACAAAATTAATAAATGAAGAGTTTCAATTACCGATATAAAAGAAATTATTAACCTAAAACATTTAAATTTGCAATCAAAATTCCAACTGTCTGTGAATAACTTGTACAATAAAAGTATATGAACTCCAGTTCCCCAACTTTGGCAGAAATATCTAACTACGTGTGAATAAATTTAAGGTTTTAGTTTTAGTTCTTGGGTTAGGCCGACTCAAAGAAAAGATGAACCCCCCATCATCTAATAATAAATAAAAGAAATTTAAAAAAATTCAAATCAAATCACTCATAAAATCCTTAAAATGTAACTCAGTTACACTAAAAGGAGAAAAAAATAAAACATTAAACATAGTAAAACAAGTAAATAATGTGCTTACCAAAAATATAAAAATTAATAATAAAAGAAAATTAAGTGTTCTTTGGATATCATACTATATGATATAGGAAGGGTAGTATCCTTTGAAGCCTCTTTTGCAGCCTTGTCAGCCAGTTCGTTTTCCGCTATGTCGGAATGCCCTTTTACCCACTTGAAGGAAATTTGAATGTTATCGTCAGTTTGTAGATGTCTTAGAAATGATCTTATTTTTTCAATGATGGGATTGTGACAATGTCTGTTTTTTATCATGTATAGAGTACACTGACTGTCCGTTAGTATTGTAATAGTTTTATCTTTTGTCCTCAAATTTTGAAAGTATTCTAGAGATTTAAGGATGTCGAATTGTTCTGCTTGATTATTGATACATTCTGGGCCTACTTTATTACATCCTCTAAAATTTTGTTTTTAAAAATGAGACTAGCACAGCCTACATATTCGCCATTCTTGCTTCCGTCAGTATATATCTCATAGTCTGTGGGGTCAGTTAAGCATTCAGTAATACAAGGAAATTCTGCTGGGTGTAACCAATCCTTGTAGTCGGTAGTATGTTCAAAGTTGTTAGATTTGAAATTTTCGTAGTCAGTGTTCATGTATAACAAATGGCATTTTCCTATGTAACTGGTAGCTAATATACTGATGGGGATCATTTTGGCCAAGACAAAGGCAGCTTCATCAGAGAGTGTTCGGAATCCTTTGGCAATTTTGAGTGCCATTAGCCTCTGGACCCTTTCCAGCTTTGCCTTGTTGTATTTGATCTGAAGTCCTGGATGCCATATTTCAATGCCATAAGTAAGAATAGGCAAAATTGCGCCTTTATACAAAACCTCCAGAGCCTCCGTTCTCAAAACCCCATGTCGCTCGCGCTGCTATTGAAAGTGAATTTATTATTTTAAAAGTTTGTTTTGTAGTATGTCAATATGTCTGTTCCACTTTAATTTTTCGTCAATGGTTATGCCTAATATTTCAAAGTACGTATTCGATTCAGGTTTTTATTTTGTATTTTCACATTTAAGTAAAAGAAAAACAAAATCTCTACGTTTTAAGCTAGTATTTTATGAATGTGTTTTAGATACCGGTATTGCTCTATGGAGCACTGTTCCTTCATCTAGCAAAGACTAACTAAACGGTTGGATATTGCAAAAGTAGTAGAGAGAACGTCATTTAAATGGAAAAAGTCGATTAAGAAATATCTTAAATTACAGGCTGTAACAATAAATATTAACCTAAAACATTTAAATTGTTAGTCAAAATTTCTGTTATCTGGAAAAAAATTATTCAATAAAATCATAATAAGTCCAGTACTATAATGCTAGCATTATATGTAAAAATATGCGAACAAATTTTAGGTTTTAGTTTTATTTTTTTAGTTCTTAGGTTCGGCCTACTAATAAAAAAGATGAACCTCATAGTCTGATAATAATTGAAATAAAAAAAAATTACAAATCTTTTTTTTACACATAAATTCTTCAAAAAGTATTTGAGATACAATACAAGGAGAAAAAAGTAAAATATTAATGTAAACTATTTAATCTAACTAAACAAAAGCAATCTCATTCAACTCTGTTATATAACTGTTATTTTTTGAGTCGGTGCCAACCAAAACAAAAAAAAATCAAAAGAATGACTGTAAAGTAGACCAGAAAGTGTGTTACAAAGGCAGAATCAAACTATTAAACTGCGTTTCTTAGCTGGAATCTACTACAAAAATAACTTATCATAAATTGGTAATAGGAATATATGTGTCGGTAATTTAATATATTATTTTACTTTTTAGTTCAAGTTTGTTCATGCAGGTTTAATCTTGAAATCGGTTTTTGCTTTCGTTATTTTCTCTAAAAACTAACTTTACATGGTAAATAATTAGAAGACGATAAACGGATGTTTTTTTCTAAAAATTTAAATGTTTTTTGTTACTCTATTCTCCACTTGACCCTATAGCCGATAATAAAATAAAAATGTTAGCACCGTTTTAAAACTTCCATGAGAAAATATGTGACTATTATAGCTCCTCGTTAGCGAGGTGATTTCCTCCACCTCTCGAGAAAATTAATCACGAACAACAGAAGTTAATGAGCCATTAAAAGGCCCTTTGCTCATCTGACCTAAATCCTTAGGCACTTATCTTGGTTTATGTTACATTTATATTGGCAATATATTTATGTTACAGTGAATTTATTTTCAAAAAAATAAATAGAACAGATTTTTGTTTTGTGTTATCTATTTAATAGTATCTATACTCGCCTCCTTGCCGAGCAGCCTAGAGAATATTGTTATCAAACACCATCATATTTCAGTAATATTTAAAAGCGGCAACTTGTTGGCTGTGTTGTGCTACTTAAACTAAGTTCCTTAATGCTTTTAGATTCCTGCCTCCGATCCTTTTTATACTCTATGGAGTGGGTATGGAGTCTGCTATGAAAGCATAGGTATCTGGGTTGGGACAATGATCATTATCAATGGGTACAATATTAAATATCGCAAAATTTATGGAGAAGAAAAAACTGAGAGAAAATTGGTATTTAAAATGGGAAACAAAGAGAAGATTGGTATTTAAATTAAGCTGATCACAATTCATACTTTTCATGACGGATGATGCTACATGAGCAAGGATAGGTATCTTCAATTAGAAAAATAATCATCTCTTGTATGAAAATCTAGATGCGATTCGTGAGCATCATTTTCATGACGAATTTCAGTGAAACGTGTAGCTGGAGATAGAATATAATAATTTAGTAGGTCTGTATTTCTTACCACCTCGAGTCAATGCGGAAATATTTATGAAATTTCTTAACAATGATATCTATGGTTGTTATAGATATTCCACTAAACCTCAGAAGGGACATGTGGTTTCAATTAGATGGTTGTCGTACATATTAAGGAATAAGTCCACGACAATGGCTAAATGTTAATTGTCCCGTGCAGAACCTGTGGTTAGGCATGCTCTCTCACCAGACCTGATACCACTGGATTTTTGTGTTTGGGGTGACATTAAAGAAAAATTCTACGCAAGTCTGGTCATGACCTTAATTAATTACGAAGAAGGATAAATGAGTCTTATGAAACAACAACACGTATCCAGTCCCGTCAGCCACTGCTGCAGTTAAAAAAGAAAAAAGATGCCGAGCCTGTCTTATATATATATATATATATATATATATATATATATATATATATATATATATATATATATATATATAATTTATTGAAATGACAAATTAATCAAGTAAATAAGCTGAAAACGATACAAAACAACTTACAACTATACAAATATGTACATCAAGTAAATAAGCTGAAAACGATTACAATGGCATGTAACAACTTGAAAAGAACTACTCATCAGTTGCACTTCAATAAAATTTTACACTAGAAGATCTTTAGGCCATCTTCTTTTCAGACGCCTCGGAGGATTATCGGGAATGGAGTGGGAAGCGAGTTGAGAAACTAATGGATTTGAGTGGTTATGGAGCTTACTGTGAAAGGATAGGTATCTGGTTTGGGCTAATTCAGCAACATATGGAACAGTGAGATCTTTATATAGATATATTTAGATATATATATATATATATATATATATATATATATATATATATATATATATATATATATATCATTATTATATTTTGTCGACCCTTAGAAATTATTTAAATAACTATTCTACAATAATCCTTATAACTTATTTCTTATTGAAAAGAAATACATACTAAAAAGAAATACTTTTACTACTGTCCTTCAGGAAAACAGTAAAATAACTCTTTTTAACGTACGATAGGACCCTTCCACATTGTGATGAATTTAATACTGATTACGTAGGCGGTGGTTGAAAAGAAATCTGAATGAAGTAAAAGCTCCGAAACATTTTCTGTCCTCCACGAACAATATTGTATCCATTTCAATTAAAAGCGAACCCATTATTTTTTCGACAGCTATTGGAGAAAACTCAAACTGGAATCAACTTTCTCAACTTAATTAACTTATGATAAACATATTAATAAGTTTTTATGATATTCATTACTTTATTTTACGATATTAGTTACTAGTAAGACTTAGATATAATAGACTGTTTATAATTTTAAACCATTTCTTTGCATAATTTTTACGTATTTATAGTTCTAAATATCGAAATTCCAGTTGCGTACCTCTCTATCTAGAAATTTTATTTACACTATAATTTATGTTTACTAGGGGCAGATTGTTTTATTTTATTTATTATTATTTTTTTTTTTTTGGTTCCGAAGCTGCTTGATTACTTTTACGAGCCACGTTTTTTGAGAGGGTCGCGTTTGCATGGGATGGTAAATGTATATTTTTTTTATGGCTTCTACCATTTGTTGTTTTCCGGGGCTTGACGTCATTATCTCTAAGCTAGGAGGCCAGGTTATTACACAGGTTATCTACTCTTATTGGAGTAAGAAGTTTTATTCCGTTGGTACGCTAATCGATAAAAATAGAAAACTCAACTATATGTTATCTCTGTTTGAATGATTCAGTCATCTTTAATATAAGATGAGTCTCGAGTTAGTGAATCCTTGTGGATAAAAGACGCCAATCCAATCTTCAATGGGCGCTTTTTAAAAACTCTCGGTGTCCGCGCGTGGAAACCACTGTAGGGCACTGGTTTCAGATGTTCCTGAATCTAAAAATTGTTGACAATCTAAGGACATCCTTGGCCACTCCTTTCTGACGAATTAGTTTTAGCCCTTTTGAAAATTGTTTTGATTTTTAAAAAGACTCTCTTTCCCCGCTTTATCCTTTTCACTGGACACTCAAGGCGAGATCTGCCAGGAACTAACGATTTTTAACGGTCGCAGAATATTAAAGTGTTGTTCTTTCTGAAAATTAATTTAGTATTACGTTTTTCAAAAAGGAATTTCTTAAAAGGGCAATTGGTGCACCCGAAGAATCAGCCCTGCACGGAGGTAAAAAGCCCCTCAGTAGTTCGTTTCGAATTTAATTAAAAGACTTTGCGCAGTTCTTCAGTAACTTCCGAGTCCAGCATATTCCTGGGAAGGTACATTAAATTGAGCCTCTGGTAGTTGGCAGCTCGCAACCATCCTAATTCTGGTCTGTGGTTTCCAGAGAGAGGTGTGGTAATCTTTTTCAACACACAGAAAAAAGTGTGGCTAGCTGTATTTATTGCTTTGTGAATTCTCGCGTTTTCAAGATCAGTAATGTCAAGGCAGCTATTCTGAGTAATTATATTTCTATATTTTCATCCAGAAAGCCTAGAGGTATTGCCAGTTTTTCCTCAGACTGAATTAGTTTTATTTCAAGTGAGCTTACTACTCTTTCCTCTCTGACTTACCTAGTCCTTTTGACAGAATGAGATCTTTTCTCTACTCACTACCTTTTTACTAAATTATTTGAATAATTTTCACCAGGTTCCATAAAAAAAAATATATATAATAGAAAAAAAAAGTTTACCAATTGCTAAATAAAGTACTAACTCTACGTCCCACAATCCCAAGATCAGTAGGCATTAGATTTATTTACACATACTTCTGACCCAAGTTTGACTTGAACTCAATAAGCAAACCCAAAGCTTATAAACTGTCTTACACTTCAAAATGACTTCACTTTACTTGCATTTAGTAGAATTTAAAGACAATTTCAAAACCCTTCTTAAAGCTATATTAAATTTTCATTTATTTAACGTCCAAGATACCTCGCTTTTCTATTAAGAGAGAGGCTGTTTCTACCAAAACTTGAATTAGTTCATGGAAGGATATTGGGTCAAAGGCTTTAAAATGTTTTAATTAAAGTTCTTTCACGGTAATGGAATTTTGCCTGAATCGACTTGCCTAAAAAGAGTCAAATCACTTTTTCTTAGTATCTTATATTTATTGTTATTTATGCAGAAATTTGTTTGTAAAAATTTAAGAAGCAGTGAGGATTTTTCGAAGGAATTCTGATTGTAAGGATTGGATAAGAGAATAATGTTTAGTGGAGCCCTTCAGCTCAACACCGTTTGTCCAAACGGGTCTAATGACTATCATGTAAAAATGTCTTATTGGGAGCTTTGAATGTTTGTCTGGTGAATGTTGAAGAAGTCTAAAACTACGAGCAGTTTCTTGTCGTTTAAGGTGATGTATATAAATTTCAAGTATATGATACCTATGTATAATGATAAATTCAAATATTATTCCAGACTGTTAAAAATAAATTGAATTTGCATTTTTTTGATTTCCAAGATTTACTACCAAAAGAAAGAGGTTTTTTTTAATTACAAAACTCGAATAACTTAATAGAAGGGTAATGACCCTCAGGCTTAAAAAAGTTCTTCCATAATAATGGAATTTGGTCTGCGTTGACGCCTCAGAAAAGATACAGCACTTTTTCTTATTGCAAATCAAATTAAGATTACGTACTTCACATTTACTATTTTTATGCGCATTTGTTAATTTCAATGAATAGATTAAAAGAAAATATCTTTGGTCTCATATTAGAATTATGTATGTTTTTTGTTGTTGTTTTGTTTTTGATAACGATCGTATCGAAAAATGATAGGCTGACATGACTAAAGTTTTTAGCTCACTCGATAGTAAATATCGATATGTCACAGATGAAGTTGACTATTCAATTTAAGTGTAATGGAGCAGTCGAGCTTCAACTAATATTATTGTTAGCGTGTGCGAGAGGACAAATATGGCACTGTTGACCCTATCGCTTCCCCATATGCTCCATTATGTGGCTAATAAATAGAGGTCTCTGGTCGTTTATCTGCGATTCAATTATCACGTCATAAAACGCAATATAAATACATTTGTTTAAAAAGTTTATTTATTTTTTGTTTTATAAGTCCAACAAAATTAATGTTTTCATGTTATATATAGATCATGTTTATTTATTATATTTCCGCTTTCATATCGATTCATCCCAAAGCCACTAGAGGATACTTGCTTCAGATCTGCCAGAATCTAACGATTTTTTATGGCCGAAGGTACCCTTGGCCAAATTAAAAATTAATTTCACAGGTCAACAAATTTGTTTTAAAGCATTTTGCTCAATTCGAACTGTACTGCATGATTCCCGGTGTGCTGAAAAAGAAATTAGCCCTTTCCCCTCTCAACCACGTACCATTTTTTCACAATTGACTTCGATTGAATTTAACGATGTAATGCAATCTTTTGGTTCTGAATAATAAAACAAAACAAATAATACCGTATATGCAATAGGATCATTACAAAAAACAATTAAATTAAAGAACTTATCTTTTTACTTGCTCTTCACTATCCGCATTCGTTATCTGGGAAAAAGTTCAAAAATGCAAAAAATGAACTTTCAAGCTGATGGAGCAGCCCGATTTCTTGTGTTTGTCAAGCATATCTCATACAATTAAGTTAAAGATTTTATCTTAAGTATTCCCCAAGAACTTGGTAACCACAATCTTGAAGCCCAGTCATTAAGCTCAACATCGTTCATTCAAACATGTCATCCGGCATAAGCTATTTTATATTTGAATCTACGAAACCAAATTGAATTTGGCTTCAGATATAGTTGGAAATTCGGAGCAGAGGTACTGGAAGTACTCACACTCTTTTTGTAAATCCTTTCCAAACTGTTCCATCTGTGCTGCTTGGTGTGCACAGGGGGTAGAGGTATTTTAGATGGATCAACAAGGCCCTCATGATGAACGTTTGTGTATCCATGATTTAAGAAATGATTTAGGAACCTACTCCAGGTTTCCTTAGCCCAATGCTTGATTCCTGGCAAACCCCGAATACATCCTCACTTGAGTAGTTGGTATCTTGTTAAAAATTCTGCTTTAGCTTAATTATCTAAAAAGACTCATTAGAGTGATTTTCTTTTGAGTTTTATCCGTTCCTTTTCCTCATAAAAAATGTATTCTTTCTATTTTATTTTTTATTGTTAGTTGTTTGATAGTTTTTAAGTTATAACTGATAGCTAATATGTAGATATATAAAACCATTACTTTATATATCTTTCCAGTCATTTTCATAAATCCACTAGCAGAAACATGTCTTAATAATATTCAATTACCCTTTCAATTGGAAGAAAACTATAATGATATGGATTATATAATAAGATTATATGATGTTATATAAAGTTTATCATAGATTTCATTTTAGTGGTACACTAACGGTGATACACATTTTTCAGGAATGCCCTTTTTTCACATCGCGCCTAAAGAGCTTGGGACTAAATACAGACCTTCCAACAATCTTGGGAGATAACAATGAAAAAACAGAATTAGTATTCAAATTCCTGAAATAAAGTGGTTTGTTAACAGAAATTTGACACAAAAGATAAGTAGGCAATAAAATAGAATTAATATAAAACCATATAAAACGATCAATAAAAATAAGATAAATAATAAAATATAGATGTGGAGAAATAAAATAAGAACGAAAATAGGGAGTTAATAACCGATGCAGTTGTACGCCATGAAACTAAACAAACAAATCATCGATTTCATATCAAGAAGAGTTAAATAAATTAAAAAACTATATATGGATGATTATCAGATTTTAATTAATACTAAAAAACAGCAATTAGGTTTTAGACATTTGAATCATATAGAAAGTGATTTATATTAGCTGGACCTAGAATGAAAAAAATGAATGAAATGAAAAAAACAAGAATAGCTAAATAAATTGAATAAACTTAAAAAACGATACAAAACATGTTCGATGTAACCCTAATTGCCAAAGGCGAAGAAAGGCTTTTAAATAATTTATGTTGCTTAAAGGTTAAGCCCACCGGCACAAGAACCCTCGCAAGAGTTCCCTTCTTCATTCAATATTTGATCTTCTTTATATTTCATCAGCTACTAAACGTTTCTCTTCATTCTATTTTCTTTTATCGAACATTTTCTGTGTAGTACAATACCGGCTGAATGTACATAATATCACATCCAATATAAACATGACTAATTCCTGGCACATTCCTGATGATATTAATGAAGAAAAGTAAATAAGAATATGAGGAAATATAGAAGATTTCACCTTTTATTTTTTATAGACAGCAATATTAATACAAATCGTTTCAAAAGTCATTCTGCATAAACACAAACCTTAATTCCATCTCGCATAATTTATTGCATAAGAATGTTTCCGTCAAAGTTTACATTGAATTATCCTTTTATTCCTTGTGACTTAAGCTAGCTTAATGTAGCCAATTACTTTTTTAAAACACATGTGCAATGTGAGAAGAAAAAAAAAAGTTCTTATCGGAAAGGCAGCCTTCGAAGCAAATTTTGTATTCGGAGGAGGATCAGTTATCCTCAAAATGCTGCAGCTGTTTGGTTTGTTTTGAGAAAAAGTGGTGCTTTGTTTTCAGTGCTTAAAACAGAAGAACGATTAAAAAAAAAAAAATGGTGTTTTGCAAAAACGTGATAAATTTCACTTAAAAACAAGAGACACAGATATGACATATAATATTTTAATGTACATATATATATAAAATCAAACAACAATATATAAATACAAACTATATATATATATATATATATATATTCCCTTTCTGCCATATATATATTCATAATACCTCAATGTTAAATGATTCGTGTATTAAAGACAATGATTAAATAACAATGCTTATAAATCAAACGACTTTCATTTTAACAGTCCCATAATTTATCACTTAGAAATGAGGAGTTCATAGAGCTGAACTACAGCATAAATAAATAATTTGAGGAATAATCATTTCAAAACTAACTACTAACGAAATATATATATATATATTTAATACTAAGTCAATATATTTAGTAGTGTGAGGAGTGCAGCTCATAAGAGCTTTATCAGAAAAAAAAAATTTAGTAGTGACCAAAGGCTTTATCAGTACCAAAAGTAGACATGTTCAGTTTTAAAAGATAACTCCTAAAATGCAAAAATATGGTATGATTGTATTTTAATTGTATCCCGAAAAATATATTAGGCACTGACAAAAACAGCCAAACTCTAAAATATTTAATGGAAAGGGAAGAGTTTATTATGTTTAATATTCATATTTCCATTAAGCGATTATAAAATGTCTTACAAGTAACTGATTCGTATGCCAAATAAAAACACAATCGATTCAAATCATTAATTTGATCATACCACATGAAGTATTATAAGACATTGTAAATTTCCTATATAAGGTGAAGATCAAGCTGTTCTTCAGGTCCTAGGTTTGTAAAATTCAAGGTTACGTGTACTCTGCTCTTATAGAAAATTTAATGCTAAATCAGAAAATGTAGTCAAAATTTGAAAATGTTATAAAAAAGTGGAGATATTAGAGCTTTCATGGCAAAAAAACGTGGTTTTCTCAAAAATGTCTTTGAATTACCGTATATCTGCAACGGATTGGAATAATAGAAAGATAAGGTCTGCGGCATTTTTCTTCATTTCCAATTTTATTTTTTTAAACTAAGAGGGACCCACTCTGTATAGTATGTAAAACATGCAATATGAAATAAAACTATACTTTTAAACAAGGACTTAAGTTACAACTTAGTATGTTATTCTATAATATAATTTAGTTATTAATTATATATATATATATATATATATATATATATATATATATATATATATAGTTTTATATATATATATATATATATATATATATATATATATATATATATATATATATATATATATATATATATATATATATATCGTACGTTATAGTATAAATTTATAAATTTTAATACATTTGTATACATATACATATACATATACATAATACATATTGTTTACCGTATTGTAAATAATAAAAGATAGTACATACATTGTGAAACTAGGCTGAACCGCGCGCTAACCGAATGAAATATAGTGATGATATAAAACCTAGAATGGTATATTAATCTATATGTAAATTATGTATTGTGCGGTCAAGAGTCGCAAAGGCCGGCGTTTAAGCTTGAAGGAATAAATTTTGTCCTTATGCATAATACATAATGCAATACATAATAATGGGCCGGAAATTGTTAGGGGGCAACTTATGGTAGAGAAACCGCAACTTTAAATATTATCTTTCACCCATGATTATAAAAAAGTTTGGAACAAATCTTTTCTAGTGGAGAATTAAATTCTTAGTCCGATCCAGGAAGTGTAAAGCAACCAGTGCAAAACTCTCTTCCTAAATCAAAATCATATTTGAAAAGATGCTAATTACTCCGATAAACGTTCATTTTGTTTGTTTGTTTATTTCGTTTAACGTCACTTTTATGCTGCTATGGCTAATCGGACGATGCTACGGTGGGAGTCCTAAATAAACGTTCATTTTGAAAAAAAAAATATAATGTATTTTTAAATGATTGAATTATTTGTTTCTTTTTTTTTTTAAACTTTTTTATCTATCCACGCCTATCAAAATATACACCGACAACCAGCGGAATGTTGGCTTGATAATAAAAAAGTGCAAAAAGTGACATGACAGGCATGAGAAAGAACGGTACCTAGCGGTAATACTTCCTTGGCATTCATTTACTTTAGGAAAGTTAAAAAAATAGATCTCCCAACCACCTACTTTTCAGCCTCGTTTTCGTATTTTCAGGCATATTGGGTGATGGTCATAGCTTCTTCTAGTTTATTTCTGTGTCCTCGTAAATTTTGATGGAATCGTTTGCAGTATGTGTTAAGTAATTGTTGGTGTACGTAAGTCAGTTTGTAAAGTTGTGTTGGCACATATGAAATTATTTATAATGAGTTTGGTATTATTAATAATGAGTTTTCAGAGCCATTAGAAAATCATTTTTGTACCATTTGGGAAAAAATAGATGAGTCGAATTTTATCCAAAATAAGATAAATACTTTATGTGACCTGTTGTGGTGTCCTACACACCCGGTAAAAGTAGGTTGGTTATTATGCCAAAGGCAAAAAAAGGATACCATTGACACAGCGACTACTTTTACACGATGTGAAGGACACCAATATGGTTTGCAGAAAGTATTAAATTAATTTTGTACAACAAAAATCAACTTATCTAGTTTTTCCTAATGATGTGATTCAATTTCTAACCTAAAGACGTAGAACACTAGGACATGTAACAGACACGAATTTGTCTCCTCATAATTCTGGAGTGATTGAAGTTAGCGTTTTTGAATTATCATTTTAAAAAGTGTTATTTGGTGTAATTCTCATTCTCACCGCGATTGACCAACAATTCAGAATTAAAGGGAACAGTAGACATTGAAAAAGATGAGATCGTCAACAGTTGACGTACCATAGTTTGATTGAGGAGTTCACCCTGTGTTTGGTGAATAACAGAATATGGTTGTCTCACTTAGATCTGGAGATGATCTGTGATTGGGCGTGTTGAAGTATCATGCACTTGAGCATTCTAGCTAGCTATTTTCTTTGTTCGAGATTAATTTTGTGGTGGACCAAAGGAATGAATCTCAAACATCCCACTCGTGCTGGAATAGGTTGGTAACCTGAGCGATAACCCATCCTTCTAAACATAGTTGGAGTACATAAGGATGTGCCTCTACAAACTCTCAACAAACAAACAATAAATGAGGAGACCTATAGACAAAAAAAAAACACGGTTTGTGTTTGAGTGGAGGACTTTAAATAATAGATTTTTAACAATAAAGTGTTAACGCAGGGAGAAAAAGCCTTGCCTCTGCTTAAAATCATTAAGGATACCAAAAACCGTTGGTTTTTACAATTTTTTTTTTTTTTTAATAATTTTACAATACGTCGTATTTTGCTATTTTAGCCATTATACCGAAAATTATCCGCAGATCTAGTAATATCTCCCGCAAAGGCAGCACAGAGTATTTTTGCAGTTTTAAACATTCTCGTATTTTTAGAATTAAAATGAGAAGAAAAATCTTATTATCCAGGGACATAGTTTATTGCATCGTGGTTGTCCTCGGGGAAATTGTCTCTGAGATAACTCTTAATGCATTCCTGCATCTAAAGTTGATTTCGTATTTGCCTAGATCACTTGGATTTCTATATAAATCAAGGGAAATTTTCTTTTGTAATTTAAATTTTCTTTCTTAGAGTACTACCAATGGGTAGTTCCTCTACAAGTCTTAAGCATGTTATCATATTGCATTGTGTACAGCATATTTACTGGATGCGTTTTCTAATACAGTTGTAAATTTCAATTAATAAAAGATTAGAAAAAAAAAAAATTCTCATCAGAAGAAAATGCATTTTACTGAGATATTAACTCCACAATATCGGTCAAAACAAAAAGAAAAAATATATAACTATTCAGAATATCTAAGTGATAATTACGCCTAAGCAAAAAAATTAATGATAGCTAACCGGAAGCCTCTAAGCCCAAACCTACTATAAAAATTCATCCCATATACGTCTCGGTAAATCCCTCAGACTTTTTTTTATAAGTTTAACACTATTTTCTTAGTCCGAGCATTTATCTTCACATTTTTTCCCAAAGAAAATGTACATAAATAACTATTATAAGAACAAAGAAATTAATTAAATAAATAAATATGGCAATAAAGCATTTGAAATCACATTTATATAAGTAAAATGGGATCTCGATGGTAGGTTACAGAAGGTTGTGGGTTCAAAAAACCACGTGGGTGAGCTATAATATCCCACCTTCCCACCCTGGTTAGAATAGTTTAGTAACCTGTAGGATAACCAAATCTCCCTGCCCTCATTGTAGTACATAAAGACGATAAGCCTAAATAAACAA
This sequence comes from Euschistus heros, assembly GCA_003667255.2. NCBI lineage: Eukaryota > Metazoa > Arthropoda > Insecta > Hemiptera > Pentatomidae > Euschistus > Euschistus heros. The sequence continues at coordinate 4,896,909 of RCWM02000016.1, read as the reverse complement.
TGCAAAAGAGGAGGAAGTGATGCCCAAACGTTTTAGAGTAACAAGTATATTAGCATTCTCATAACCTCTTTACGCCAATTCGAATCCAGCTTGGGCATGTTAAAACTTATTTCGTTGCAAGCCCACAGAACGAATTTCAACCTTGACTTCCTCTCTAATATATTTTGATCATCTTTCTTGTTTTGAATATATTTTGATAACCTGTTCTTTCTCTTCTAGTTAGAGTAGATAAGCACACCAAAGCCCCAGAAACAAGAAAACAAAACGATTATAATTCATAAAAAGTTTAAATCTAAAAAAAAATAGTAGTAATATTAAAATGTTTTATGTATATATATCCATCGTATGTACAACAGTCAAAGTAAGAATTTTAGCATTTAGTAATACCAATATAAGCTAATGAGTCACTATAAAAAAATGTTAAATAAATAAAAATACTGATACTGTTTAATTTAATAATATTAATATTTATTACAATAAATTGGTGATATAGATGGATAAATATCAGTGACTTAGCTGACAGCACTTAGGAAGCAAATGTTTACTTTCAAATTTCGCCCCCTTCCTTCCAATCCATTGTGCTCTGACTTAGCGATAAGATCTTATACAAACTGTCCGCTCGACATTTTATGCTTCGAACCTTAAGACAAAATTTTTTTATAAATAAGTCTGAGTTGTTTATGGCTTTCTTTTATCTTTGTTTTGTCCTCTTTAAGAATAAAAAAGGTTCTATTTCTAGGAGAAACTTATATTTATTAGAAAAATATGTATACTGTTATGTTTTTTTTTCTATATTGTTAATTCCGTATATTTCTTTATTTCCGAATGAGTTATATTTGCTTCTTTTTTATCATCAGCATTTTTTAAGGTAGCTAAATAGTAGCCTAACAGAATTTCAAGTCCACTCATCGCCGAAATGTTTTTAAAATAATAAATCTACCTTCTCCCCGGTTAACTACGAACTTAGCAGGTTTTTATTTGAAAGCTGAATTATAAAGGTTATTTTGAAACAGACATAACAGGTTTTGGCACAAATCGTAAGTATAGTAAATAAAACATTGTTTGAACTTATGAAATCGATAGAATGAAAAATATAAATTAAAAAAAAATTAATTAAAAGATATATATAGCAGGTTTTGATTCTAAAGGCCTCAACTCTTTCGCCTACTGATTTTGCATTGGATCCTGCCATCCCAAGATACATACACCACCGTAAAGCATTCGATGCAATCTATCCTTGGTCTTCCTATTACATGCACTCTAACCCACTCTAGAGTTCAAATTTCGAAATTCTTCCGTGATTCCACCACAAAATAAATATGAAGAGCAATGAAGTACGTTTCACTATGGGCATTCTCGACTACCTAAGACTCCATTTAGGTTCTATGATTTTTTGTATTTAATTTTTTTTGGAACTCTACAACCGGGGTACAGGTTTTGGCCATCTCCAACCACTCTCTCCAATTGTCACGGTCTAATTCCGAAGCCATCCAGTTCCTGACCCTGAAGGCATTCCTAAGATCCTCCGCTATACCATCCGACCACATTCGGTCTCACCTTCTTCTTTGTTCCATGTATTCGAAATATCAAATATATCTTAGGCACCTCTACATCTGTTATCCTTGCAATATGCCCTGTATACCTGCATTAATTGCTCTGACAATATCATTCTCTCTTACTCTGATTTACACCTCTTTTTTAGTGCGTCGCTTCCATTCTTCTCCAACTTCAACACCGTTGAAAATTCGGCCAACGCACTTTCTTTCGAAAATCAGGAACTATTTTACAGTAACCTTAGGTAACGTCCAGCATTCTGATCCTTGCAGAAGTTCAAAACGCACAAGGGTTTTGTGAAAATGGGGCTTGGTCTTCTCTGAGAGTAGTCGCCTGCTTTCTTAACCGGAAGTTAAGATCGGTTGGCTGCGGTTATCCTTCCTCTTATCTTCACATTGGGGGTTTTATCCTGGGTGAATACAGTTCTTAAGTACTTTATTTCTGGAAAGTTTTCAAATTTGTAAGTCCCTATAGCCACACATTCACCTGGCTTGGATATTCCTTCTATTACCATGATCTTGGTTTTAGACTGGTTAACTGGTTAGTTGACTTGGTTAAGTCTACTAGCTGTTCCAACTAGAGCTTGAAAAGCTTCAGTCACAGCCTGAAAAGCGAGAACCGGTGAAGAAAAGAAAAATCTAGTCTTTTTTTGTACTTAGCTCAGTGATTTTAAAAACATTCATTGATTAAAAGAAACTAGGAGCTTTATTATCTGTATAAGGATCTAGATGTGATCAAATTCATAAAGCTGGGGAGACTCAGTTGGGCTGGCCACCTATTAAGAATGAGATACGATGAGATCCCTGAGTGAGCCATGGACACCATCTTTCACAGAAAACGACGTGCTTGTAGGCCTAGGTTAAGATGAATTGATGGCGTGGCAGCGGATGCACGAAGCCTGTTAGGAGTCAGGTGCTGGAGAACGGCTGCACAGGATAGAGCCGAATGGCGGCGGCTCATTGAGGGGGCCAGGAAGAAGAAGAAGAATGTTCGTTGATTTTAAAGATTAAAACTCTTATCTACACTCTCAAGGACAAGAAGGGCGCGATAACCTATAGGTTACCAACCTATTCTAAACAGTGGAAAGATAGAGATTGATTCCATGGATCGCTAACGAAATAAATTTCAACTAGCCCTGCGTTATAAATTAAATTCAAATATGCGATATTCTAGTGCTTGATACCAACTCCCTCCGCTTTCGCATCTTGGATATTTGTATTAGCTTGATATTTAACAGTTTTATTTTGAGTTTTATGTTTAATCAAATCATTCATCTATTGTTAAATCCCTCATGGCTGCAAATTATTATTTTTTTTTTTTTGTAGTTTTTATTAATAAAAGAATTCTTGAAAAAGTTTATATTTATACATATGAGAAATCTAACCCTTCATTTAAAATTATTTAATATATATAAATGTTGCCTATATTTTCAATATTTTTTTTTTCTCCTTGATTTACTGAGTGATTGTCGGGTCCTACAGAACTTAAAGCAAAGCAACCTCTCTTCAGGAGTACAGCTGCTATGACATCTGCTTGAAGACCTTTTGGCACCAGCGAAGACACATCACCCCACTGAGGCTTTGACATCCTACCGTAGCTGTTACTGTCTCGTCCAGCAACGTCAAATGCATACACGTCGCGCATCAGGTCAGTCCATAGCACAACGCTTCAGTGGTCTGTTTGCTGCCATGTCAATTAGTGTCTGATGTTTAGGAGACTGCGAATGTCCACAGAATGTCCAGATATATAATTTTTATATATTTATATTAATAGACGCTTTGTAAGCTATATACCAAAATCTGTGGAGTACATTCCAACGGCGAAGTTTTATACATTAAATTATTCAGTTGTTCAAACACTTTTATTAAATTATTAATTTTTTTTTATTTTTTATTTAAATCACTTTTCTAGATTCTATATACCTCATGCATTATTGATTGGCCAATAATCCTTTCCAGGATATTAGTGAACGATTCTTAGCCTTGATCTAGTCAGTAGAGACTACCGAACTATAACAGTTCTAGTATACCAGTAACATTAGCATGATTATGAGAACAACATGGTCTCGAAACGTTGCCATAATATAGTGGTTGCTTTATTGGCTGAACCTTATTAAACATTTAATATCAACAGTCAAGAAAGAGAAAAATATATTTATATCTATTTGTTTTGCAAGTCAAAGTTAGAAGCTTCCAACATACACTCTTAACATACACGCATATTTATGTAATGAGATGTCCTACAACAGAACAATTGCCCAATTCATTAACATTTAATATATAACCATCGATAGCAGGAGCAACACAAAATAATATCACATTTATTTATTTGTTTTATTCTATTTATAGAACAAACGATGTTCGTAAATTATTTACACTATAGTATAATGTAAAATCCACAATTACTGGAATGTACTCTTAATGTTATATTCAACTTATAAAATACTTTGTTACTCCTACTTCTTTAACTTTTAAGCTATAATTTTTTCATTCAAATTTTGTGTGAAGTTTTGGTATTGCAATAATTTCTTGTTTTTGCGCTATTATTTGTTTTCATAAATTTTTTCTTCTTTTGCATCTTGTTTCACATCATAATTGCATAAGATTATTATATATATAGTTTTTGTCTTTAGTATCAATCTTTTTAAATTTCTTTTTAGGATTTCGGTGTGTTCAAGTTTGTTTTTTTCTTTATATTTTCTCGCTATTAGTTCTAGTTACTAGTCACGAAATGCTATTTGCCTGTTATTAGTATTTTTTTTTTTCAATTTTATATGTGTTTCTTTTTTTTTTTTTTTTTTATCTGGAAGAAATCTTATAATTTACCATATTTCAGAAATATTAAAAAAAAAAAATTAACATCTTAGCAGGTTAAAACTTCTAATTAAATCTAAATTTGAATTTTACAGATAGCGATTGTAAGGTGGTAAATTAATTTATCAGACAGTCATCACACCAACCTCAGATATTTTGTTAATATTGTGGCACGTTTTTCACTAAATGATTTTAACCGACCAACCTTTTTAGTAAGTAGCTCTTAACGAAATATAATTTCTTCGTGGAAAACTCTACCTGTCTCACGAAAATAATGAAACTAATGGTTTTACAATTTCATACATAACTATGATCTACTGACACAAACCACAGGATGTGATAAAAGCTAAAGAATTCAGTTAAAACTTTCAAGTTACATCTTGGAATTTCTATTAATTTAAACTAAACTCCTGATCAAAATTAACGCATCACTTCGTTATTTTAACTAAAATTTGCTCATTTTTTAAGAAGACCGAGTAATTAATATTCAAACATCAAAATAAAAAAATTTCTTTATAAAAATTAATGTTAATAAATTAATCAAAATTTTAAATCATTTTCCAAAAATTACAGTGTTTTTTCAGTACTTAGTGCTGGCTCCTCTGGCCTTGATTACTACTTCCAGACGCTTCCTGGTGTTTTTGATGAGATTCGCAATTTTATCTTTAGGAATATTCTTTCACTCTGCCCAGAGTTGGTAGGAGCTGATACGCGTCTTCGAATGTTTCTTTTAAGCTGGTCAGGTCAGGACTTCGAGCTGGCCAGTCAATCCTTTTAATGCTCTCCTGTTCAAGAATTGTTCTAGAGATATCGCCTTGTATGATCCTGCATTATCTTGTATAAATAAAAATCCTTCCCCGAAATTTCTACCAAAAGGCACAACATGGCTTAGTAGGATTTTCCCGCATACATTGCTGCATTCAAAGATAGTCCTCGAATAACCACTAACTCTGTGCGAGCCTTTATCATGATACCAGCCCAGAAAATGATTGAGCCCCCACCAAGAGAAAGACGAGAAATAATATTTCATTGAGCAAATCTTACTCCACGTCATCTCCAGGTATGAACTCAATCATCAGAAGATTTTAGAGCTATTCTAGCCTCGTCAGAAAACAAAAGCCTTCTCTAATCATCAAAATACCAATTATAGTGTTCCCTGACAATTCGCAGTCTGACTAGTTAGAAGGTGCTCGCTGGTTAGAAGAGGTCTTGAGGCAACCTTTCTACTGCTCAAACCACATTCTCTCAACATTTCCCTCACAATGGAAGCCAAAATGGCTACAGGTCAAACACTTTGAATGAGGTAACTGAGTTCAGATCTTGTAACTTTCCTTGTTCTAAGAGCACGTAAGTGTAAGAATTGATCACCTCTCTCAGTTGAATCTCTTGGACGCCCTTCATGTATGTGTGCCGGTCTCTTGGAACCGCTGGAGCTTCCGGGCAACTTCAGTTTAGCTGTGTTCTTCACCGAGAAGAGTCAAAGCCCTAACAGCTTCATACTCGGCTAAATATCTTTTGGGGGCCATAAATCGAAATTTTAACACATTCACATAAAAAGTTTTGTAAAAACAAAGCAATTGCAGTAAAACTAAACTGAGGAATCGAACAATAGAGAAAAATTATCGACTTAATAAATGTCATTTCAAATAGGATTGCAGGCAGTAATTACTGTTTGTAAACAATCCTTGGATATTTCTGTATCATAACAAACGAATAAACTTCAAGAGGTGCATTTACTTATAATGGTATTTATAGTTATGGTAGTGCGTTAATTTTGATCAGGATTATATACTCAAGTCCATGTAACATGTAAAAAGGGATCATATCTTAAATTAAAAAATTTATAATAATGTCATGTATCAGGAGTAACAACTATAACAAATTTCAATTTTTTTAATTTATTTCTCAACCACTTTTAAAACGTATAAAAAGTATAAATTAAATTATAAGAATAATATAGTAGTTAACTGCTAAGAAATATAAGAAGGAGATAGTCAATGATGCATTTAGGAAATAGGATAAAACATGTCCAAGCAGGCAAACCTCCCATCTTAGTCTCAGTCTACTTCTGGCGTTTCCAAGTCAAAACCGATTACCTTTTTTTGAATTCGAATCTTATCTAATTCAAGAATAAAACTCAATATATAGAAGGGTTGCATTTATTTCTTAATTATTCCTATTTTCAAGGTTAAGAAAATGCCAAATGTATTATTACTTTTTTTTTTTAGGAAAAAATAAAAAAGAATTGAATAATAAAAAAAAAAATTAGTTGCAGATAATTTATAATTTACGTTTAGAAAAAAGATTTTTTAGAAATGTATATACATAAGAATTGATCCTTGTGAAGGAGGCTAAATTTATTTGTTTTCCAACACAAAAGTTATCGTCTTTCTGCCCTAGTTTGAGTACAGATGACCGGTAAATACCAACAAAAAATACAAGAATAATGCATTTCCATTTTACACAAAAATGTGTAATTTACTAAGGAAGACCTTTCATAGAAGTGTACACTTTTATTCACAAACGTAAAAAGTTTCTCGGGAACGTTATTTTCTTTATCACCATTTTTAATATTATAGCCATAATTTTTTTCCGTATTCAATGATCCAACATTTTCATGACCTTAAAATAATAGCGTTTTTTCATTACTGTCTCGAACTTTTCTCAAAAATTCGATTAATTAAATTTTATTTGTAATACAAAACAGTTTTTGCTATTGAAAATTCAAGGTGACAAAATCTATTGAATAATAAATATTTCTGATGTACAGAAAGTCGATATACATGGGTTCCCCTACCAACGTTAAAAGTATGAACTCACACTCCCCTTTTTGGGATGGGGAGAGGAGGTTTTCATTTATCTATTGTACTATTAGGAGAAATCTCTTTCCTTTTTCTTACCTTACTCTTAAATGGTCGTCCCACCTCTTTCAACTCCTCAGTCAGAAATCTCGGGATTTTTTTTTTTTTTTACTATACACTTTCCTAGAAATTTCAGATTGCCGAAATCTCTCGTCTTTCCATAGGTATCCTTAAATTATTCCACCAATTCCGTCATCGGGGTTATATTTAAGATGTAAACATTTTACTTTTAATATTTAATGAAACTTTCTATAAAGAAAAGTGTTCCTTTATAGAAATAAAATCCTTTTGAATTTTCTGAAAAGGAAACTTTTCACTTTTTACTTATTGTAAAAAGTCTGGAAGGACCAATAGACCAACCAAAGCTTCCATCGATTATGAACTAAAGAAATCTACTTTCAGGTAAGTACATTTTATTTTGTAAATTTTAGTATCATTTTGTAAGGCAATCTACTCAAGCATTAATAATATACAGTAGTAATTTATCAATTTTATAAGAATCTATGAATTTAAAATTATGAATTATAAATATTAAAATAACCTGACAAATTGTATAAAATGCAATCTTGAAATATGCATGCTTAAACTCATAACTTTTAGAGGCAGTGAATGTAATTACATTTATTTTTATTAACATAATTAATTTTATCAAAACGCGTCATGGCACTCCTTTTACTAATAAACCTTACCATTTTAAAGTTATCTCTTAATAAATTAAACAAATCTCTCTCTCTCTCTCTCTCTCTCTCTCTCTCTCTCTCTCTCTCTCTCTCTCTCTCTCTCTCTCTCTCTCTCTCTCTCTCTCTCTCTCTCTCTCTCTCTCTCTCTCTCTCTCTCTCTCTCTCTCTCTCTCTCTCTCTCTCTCTCTCTCTCTCTCTCTCTCTCTCTCTCTCTCTCTCTCTCTCTCTCTCTCTCTCTCTCTCTCTCTCTCTCTCTCTCTCTCTCTCTCTCTCTCTCTCTCTCTCTCTCTCTCTCTCTCTCTCTCTCTCTCTCTCTCTCTCTCTCTCTCTCTCTCTCTCCCTCTCTCACACTCTCTCTCTCTACTAATTAAGTCAACCAATCCTGACAAAAAAAAAATAATCTTGTTTGTTTTAGCAGATTTCTATACGCTCTTTCGCTTTCATTTGGTTTTTAAGTATTTACACTTGATAGTTTATGAAATGTGGCAAGAATATCATTTGAATTTGTAAAATAATGGTGTCTTTCTACCGCCACTCATATATGTATCACCCAGTATGTATCTGTAATGATGGGCTCAGAAATATTCATGAGAAGCTGGAGGAGATAGATGTCAACTTCACCTTGTTTCCATTCAACCGTGGGCTTGATATGAAGAACCTGTATAGCGAAAGAACTTACAAAAATTGATGTATATTTGTATTAGTCTATAAGATGAGACAAGCATGTGGCAAGAAGATCCTAAACCGAAATCTAAGAACAGTTTTAAGTGTTAGTGAAAAAGTTAACACACGTAGATGATAGTTGTAGATCTAGGCTGGGTTTATTTAGAGAAGCATTTGCATTCATAAAATTGTTCATGCACAGCTGAAGATTCTAGCAGGTGAAAAAAAAATAAGGAGTGAAAGCAATACAGTTAGGTTAATACAATGTTGGGATAGAAAGAAGAGCTATTATAATCATAAGAATCATATTTAGATGATTATTTTTGTTTAATAGGTATAAATGGATCCATTATCACTCATTTTACTTTAGTGACAGACTTATTGACAGATCGCAAGAATAAACATCTAAAAAAAAAAAAATGTTGCTTAGATACTTGTTATAAATGATCAAAAACAAGTAAATCTGAATAACTATTAGAAATTATTTAGGTTTCAAAATGTTATCTAAACTTTGAAAAATTTTCCTTTTTCTAGATTGTAAAATATAAAATTAGCAAAAAAAAATGTTGCATAGATACTTGTTATAAATGATCAAAAACAAGTAAATCTGAATAAATATTAGAAATTATTTAAGTTTGAAAATGTTATCTAAACTTTGAAAAAAAATTCCTTTACTAGATTGTAAAATATAAAATTAGCAAAGTTGAAACAGAAAAAAAAATATTTTTAAAAAAATTGTATATTCTTTTACATTTATCTATTGAAATTTTCAAATGTACGGCAATATTCATCAAATAAATCTGATGAATTACGTATATGCGTATCTAATACTTGTAGAGAAACTAGCCATTGGTATCAAATAAATGAAAGTATCAGAAAATCCTAAGGTCATCTTCTTTTCTCAGGGCTTTATTATACAAGGATTATCAGAAATATATTGGGATGCAAGTTGGGGAACAAGTGGACTTCGATGGGTATGTAGCTCATTCTGAAAGAAAAGGCATCTACCTCCTCTCAAACTAGTAACATTGAATGGAAATTAAGGTCTTGGTGGATTAGTTTATTTGTGACATTGAAAATTTTGTGAAGGAATTTGTATTGTAGATATTGAAAGAGAATAATTAATTTAGCTTCTTATAAGGTTAGTCATTCACATTTTACCGGCTCACTGAAATTCTCAGAAAATATTAGTACCTGCATAAATTGTAGATTAATCGATTGAAACAGTTTTAGTTTTTTTTTTTTTTTTTTTAAGTTAAAAAGATTAATACAGAAATCTTAGAGAAAGGGAGTGAGAGAGAGAGAGCGATTGTGGGTCAGACTTAACTAAACCAATCGGGTCTAACCTTATTAGGCTCTAGAAATCTGGCCAATCATATTTATCCTTTCATCCTGTTTTTTATTTCTCAATTTTTACAATCTCGCTCTATGTATTGATTTATTGAAAAAAAACAGTTGTTTTTTTTGTGGCTGTTTTTCAATGAGAAGTACTGAAACTACTCATTAACACAAAATAGATTATTCAATTTTTACTTATTGTAAGATTTTCTCTGGTATAAGTTCAATTCTCAAGACTTAAGAGACATTAAAAATGGAGATAAATAAATCTGCCATTTAAAAAAAAAAAGTAAAACTTTCTATTAAGGTTCATTTTTTTTTTTTTTTTTTATTTTAAATAAATTAATGTAGTCGTGGATGGATTAACCATTTATTTGACAAATATGTAATTAACAGATTACCAATTTATCTTCTTTTTTTTTATAGTTTTATTAAAATAACTTCATTTTTTTTTTAATTTTGGTACATTTTAAATGAGTTACTTTGTTAAAATAGCTAATAAGCTAATTTTAGTTCGTTTTTCTTTTATTAAATAAAATTTGTTATAAAAATATATGAGAATCATAATTCTGTGTCAATACAAATTAAGAATCAATAATAAAACTGAAAGAAAATCTTCTAGTAGTTAAGAATTAGCTGTGGGTATAATGAAACACAAAATTAATTATTAAAATGACCATAAAACCAAGGCATTCAGATCTCTTAAAATAATTAAATATTAATATATTTAAAAAAAAACAATCAATGGTGAACCCACGAAATGAATGTAAACCTTCCCAATATGGCTAGTTAAATTGGCTGGAAGCCTGTAGAATAATTCATCCTAGTTGGAGTACTTAAGGACGTAATCACCAATAAAAAAAAATATATTAATACCTTTTTCATATTTTGAAATAATTATTAATAAATAGTTAGTAATTTTTTTACATCAATAATTTTATTATATCAACTTACAAGTTCATGAGACCAAAAACCACCAGCCGAATCGAGATTGTGTCCTACGTGTTCCTGATTTTAAAATGTTATTCTCTATTCAAATATCAAGCGAATCAATTCGTATTTCTTAAATTAAATAAAATTTATTTTAAAAATATATGAGAATCATAATTCTATGTTTGTAAAAATTTAGAATCAATAATAAAAACTGATAGAAAACCTTCAACTCCGGTGAAAATAGACTCCATTACCAAGGAATGCGGTAAATTTTGCTGATAAAAATAAGCAAACAATGACTGCAAAAGCGTGTTGAAAATTAATAGAAGTTACTCTACAAAGCCTTAAAAAAAAGATGTAGAAGTTTAAAAAAAAAAAAAAATTTAAATTTAAAAATACGTTGTCAGATATAAGGTACATAGATAATCGGAGTTTTCGCTTTTTTTATATGTATTAGATATAAATTATAGAATATGTGTGTTTTTCAAAAAAGAATGTTTTCCAAAACAAGAATTTGAACATAAATCTCAAAATTAAGTTTTACCATTATGTCAAGTATCCGAATGTAGGCTGAGTAATTAGATAATACGATAAATAATAATATGATAAGTATTTGGCTGAGAATGAGAACTTATAATGAGATAAAATAATTGTAAGATTTACCTGATATTGTAGTTATAGTTAAGATGGTTTGGCTACATTTATAATATTAATTGGACTAGAATGCTAAAAACAATAATAGACGGGCTACCAGAGGGAAAGGAGGAGGTGAGTTTAACCAAGTGAAAGAAGTAATTTGACCAATGATGGAAGGAGGATGAAGAAGCCGACCTTTGAGCGGTGGTTCTAAGGAGATGAAGAGGATGGCTGAAGACCGAGTAAAGTAGAGGAAGAGAAAGTGGAGGATACCAAGGTTCTTAGACTATAGAAGGATATAGTGCCTAGGAAAAAAATAAGAAAGAATATGTGTTTACTGTGATAACGAAATTAATTAGGTTCCTCAAGCTTCTTAAACACGTGTTATTGTTCAACTTTTGATAGTTCATCGAAACATTTTCAAGCCTCTAAAAAAACATGTTACGAATGCAGAATTATTTAAAGACTTGAAGTAATTTGCTAAATACTTATGTAACATTAATATTTAGTGTTATTTTTTTTTATATTGGAATTATTTTAAAGTCATGTAACAATAATGTTATCAAAATAAAACCGGATTGGTCTGATTGAAGAGAGGTTGGTTTGTTAATAAGATTTGAAATACGAGTCCGAAGAGACAGAGAATCCCGAAGAAAAAAAAAAGTGTGGAAGTATTGAGTGGAACTCGTATGTCATTTTTTTTTCTTTTATTCCTTTCATGTCTGTTTTCCGGAGCAACTTAGTCCAATTTCCAGCACTTGCTTGTTTAGCCGAAGCAAACTGGAAAAAACTTCAGCAGTTCCGGTTACAGAAAAAAAACTTCCATCTCTGGTGGAACATTATGAACTTTAAAACGAGCGGTTTAAAAAAGTTAAAAAATTATTCACCCTTTGTTTTGTTTTCTATTGAATATTTGTTTTGTTTTTTTATTCAGTTCTGAAAGTAGTATATTATAGTAGTTTACGAAATATTAAATACTATCTTAAATTAATTTGTATCGCTATTATTGCCTGGTTCTAAATTAAAGAAAATATTATTAGATTATTCAACTGTTCCATTGAAAGTTGCTCCATTTATTGTGATAAACAACGAATAAAAATAAAATTAAAAAATCTAAAACTTTTGCTTGTTTCATTTTCAAACTAAAACATTTAATTTTATTTATTAAAAACAAAACAGTTTAGTCATATAAAACTATTATTATCATTCATTATAATAATTATTATATATTAGCTATAAATATATACCTATCCGAATAACATTAATTATGTTTTCTTGCTTTGATCCTTGATCTAAATTGAGATATTTTATTTTCTTACTAAATAGTATAGTTGAGAATCATCAAGCTCGAATTCTCCATGCACTATACATTACTAATAGACTGGTGTTTGACCTAAGGGCCTAAATATATTGCATTTAAGAAATAGAACAATGAATATTTTTTATTTAAATTACAGCTGTTTTTGTTAATTGTTAATTAAATGTTTATTTACAACTCGGAATAATCAAAATGTTTTAAATTCCTCTATGAACCTCTACAAAAAGAAACTAAGAAGTCTTTAGAATCAGGCTCCAAATAACTGATTCTGTTTTTTCAAGAAAGAGGAAAAGGTGAAAAAAAAATACAGGTGATATATTGAAGTTATTTAATGCAAATAAGATATCCAGCAAATATTCCGTTTTTACGCGTACCGCTGTTAAATAAAGCTGAAATACAAATATGAATCCTTGGGTATAGGGGGAAGTATCTCGCAGTTGTACCCACATATTTATTTAGGATTTGATATTAAACATTTTCAGTAGGATTTTTTTTTTTTTTTTTTTTTTTTTTTTTGTAATTATCTTTTATTACTTTTATTGTTTCATACAATGTAGAACCCATTATAGTCGATTATCAAATTGTATAATCTAAACTAAGTTTAACCAAAGCTAATATTTTTTTTTTATTAAAATTAACTCAGGTCGTATAAATATTGATTTCGCAGTTTTTTCTGCTTATAAAAGTAGAAAATACAATTTTATGATAATGCTGTATATATAGCTTGTGTTATATTATATATTAAGTTTTATTTATTTTTCAACAAAAAATTCGAAACGTAAAAAGCATGAAAAAAAAAAATTAATAAAGCATTTGAAAAAACTACATTTCGACTTTTGTCTTCGAATATCATGAGAACGATTTATACTTCCAAAAGCCCTACATATTTTTGACCAAGAAAGAAACAGTCAGTCCAAAGATCTGCTACAACGTTTTTGTTATCTTACCTTGCACTAGTTAATTTTAATTTAAAACTCCTAGATGTAATTTTTAACCTAGTTCTTTGCTAAATATCTTTTTCGTAAATTTGGTGACTTTGGCAGACAAGATAAACTAACACAAAAGAAGTAGACACATACCTCACGACATCTACGACAACAGTAGAACCCCTGATCTCCTTCGTCTCTCCAATCGAGCTGAAGTGTCTCATAAGAAGGCTGCCAAGGAAAAAAAGAGATGATCTGATACCTAATTTAGTCCTCAAACGGCGCCTAGGAAGACCGTTGCGCTGCTTACGAGAATATACAATGCCTGTCTTCGGATTGGTTACTGCCCTCACGCCTGAAAGAACGCCACAGTACTCCTTTTTCACAAACACGGGGGAAGCCCAAGCACGAACCGAACAGCTATCGTCCAATAAGACTCCTCAATGCACTGGGGAAACTCCTGGAGAAGATTATCGAGAATCGTCTCCGCTCACATTTAGAAGACAACGATGTTATCCCGCAACATCATTTCGACTTCAGGCCCCACCACTCGGCAACACACCAAGTCCAACAAGTCGTCGAAGTAATTTACCGTGGCTTTGAGGCGAAAAAATATACCAAGGGTGTATTCCTAGATGTGGCAGCAGCATTTGACACGGTGTGGCACCGTGGTTTACTGCACAAGCTGAGGACTTGGCCTCAACTCTATCTTTTCAGCATTATAAAATCATTTTTGACTACCAGGACGTTCCAAGTGAGAATAGATAAATAAATGCTATCAGCGAGTGAAAGGTTATCCTGGCCGGAATCCACATATTTATCGCATTTTTAATAATAATTTAATTAAAAATCAGTAAAGTTTATTATTTTTGAACCTACTTTCAGCTATGAAGATAATGCCGCTTAAAATTGGTATAGATTGGTTCCATAGTTTCCATGGATAGTGATCACAAATGGCTTGTTCTTTTATACAGTAGCATAGATATTAAAACTAAAAATTTGCTAATCTCGTCATTAATACCAATTATTAATCAATCAATTGAGGCTGATTAATAATAATTTAATTTGCTCCTGCATAGCCACCATTAATTGAATCATATTCACGTTTTAAATAATTTAACTTACATTATTTTTAAAATATTAGCTTTTTTTTTTTTGCCATTTGATTCTTTTTCTCTTATAAATGACTTTTTACTGAAGCTTTTTTATGTATAAAATGTAGAATGAATAGAAACCACAAATTCTTACTTGATTTTCTATTGAATAATTTTATTGAAAATAGAATAATAACCGTTTTTCCTAAAAAAAATAAATTTACATGAAAATATATGGGAATAATTTATAAAAATACAGAAACCTTTCGATAACAATAATAAAAGCTACAAAATTAGATTCCTTTTTTTTTTTTTTCCACTCCAGTATATAACAAAAATAAATGACTAGCTGCAATACAACGGTATGAAACAAATTGAAACTGCTACTGATTGGAAAACAAAACAAAAAGAGGTGTTTTAAAGGGACAAAAGCTTAAATCCTCCCACATCACCACTTCATTTGAAAAATGATGAAGAGACCAAGAAGTATTCAAAGAGTCGTTTAAAAATGTTCGTTTATAAAACCAGATGTCATCCCAGCTCGAAACATTCCCTGAAATCTGTATTAGTAATTGAAAATACCCCATCCCACGCAAGAGAAAATAGACTTTTTTTTTTCAAGTCTTTGTCACAGTTATTTTTAGCCCATTAGAGGAGGCAGTAACTGTGTCAATAAATAAAATTTTAAAAACTTACTAAAATAAGGATTGATCTTAAATGCCACAGAGAAGATGTCATTCTTGACAACATTTATTTATGAAATAATAATGCTTGGAATTCAGTTAGGCAAACAACGTTAGTAGGGTCATAGAAATGGACATTATCAAGAGTAAATACTATTTTAGCAGAGTCTTCAGAGGAAAAAAGAATATTTGGGATTGATGAATTAATTGCCACTTCTATTGGAATTATTCTATTAGAAAACTAGTTTCGAATGCTAAACCATCATCGTTTCTAAAACCTACAATTATTTTTTTCAAAAGAGAAGCACTTTGTTACATAGATTATACATAATAAAGAATCCAATTATACAGTCCATGTAACAAAGTGCTAATCTTTTGAAAAAAAGTTGTATATTTTAGAAATGAAGATAAATGTTTAGCATTCTAAACTAGTTTTCTAATAGAATAATTCCAATAGAAGTGGAAATTAATTCATTTATTCTATTTGTATTGTTCCTTCTATACCATCATGCGTAAGTGATATTTGTTATTCTAATTTTGCTACTTCAGTTGAATCTGTATCTAGTGCTGGTGATGTCGATGAAAAATCATATATATTACATATGTACATTTAAAGTGCAAGTTATCTATGACGCGAAAGAGCTCCATAAAAAATCTGGAGAAACAAGACGATGCTTAACTTGATTACAAAATCATCTCAACGAATCAAAATCATCAGGCCATTCATGATGAAGTAATGTGAATGTAATGTGAAAGAAAGTTATACTAATAATCCCCTAATTGTATTAGACCTATTACTGAATGATTTGTTAAAAAAGTCATGTCGGTATAAGAGGTAATGATATGTCTGATAAAGCAGCAAAAGAAGCTCTAGCCCTCCCAGTACCTGGCTAGGTCTGCTTCTAACGGCACCAGAACTTGCACGCCCACTTAGAGAGAAGATATCCAAAGAGTGGCAAGCATTGTGGGATCACAGTCCACCGAGTAAGCTCAAGGCTATTAAGAAGGAAATAAAACCATGGAGCAGTTCCTAACGCAATAATCGCAAAGAAGAAGTGATACTAACGCGATTAAGAATTGGCCACACCAGAACAACACATCTTCACCTTTTAACCAAAGAGGCTCCTCCCAATTGTGAAATGTGTGGCAATGTTTTATCAATAAACCATATGTTTACTGAATGCCCATACTACACCAAAAAGTTAGCCGAATCAGGAATACCTCGAAACATCCCAAAGGCGCTAGGCAACGATGAAAAAATTATTTAAAAAGTAATAGCTCTCCTTTATAGAGAAAAGCTATATTACAAAATATAGATAAATTTCCATCGAGAACAGACGAGCGTTGATGACCTATACGTTTTACGCTCTAAATCTCTCAAATAAAAAAAAATTAAAAAAAAAAAAAGATTTGTTAAAATAAGTTCTATTGCTGATTTGTTTCCTTTGTTGTTTAATTGAAGGGTTATCCTTAATATGGATTTATCCGTTGTTATAGTCATTCCACTTATCTCATTTTCATCCAACCAATCAACGAAAATCGATATAATATAGAAACCAAATCAAAACTACTCAATGGTCAGCAGAAATGAAAAAAAAAATGTAGATACCCTTCATATAGGCAAACTGTCAATTTTCCTCAAATTTTAACTCGACTTTGATCTATATATATATACATATATATATATATATATATATATATATATATATATATATATATATATATATATATATACATATATATATTTAACAACCTACTTATAGATTCTATTGTATTCTATTCATTCGTCGCTACAATTCGATATGGAGTCTTGGACTCTGTACTAGGTTTCACCAATTGTATCAACCATGAGGAGCTGCCATCCAATTACTCACACCCAGCATTCCTCTCATCTAATACTCATAATACTGAATAACATACTGAATAAGATATTAAACAACTCTACATAAATATTTGAAATTAAAGTGCTTAAATTATATACATGTTGTTTTCATTGACAAATAAACATCCAGTAACATCATTGTTTTAACCATTGCTTCGTCATTATTATATTACATGAGAAGGTAGTTTTAATTTCCAAATGGCAGAAAAGAAAAAAAAGTAACCTTCATATGAAACATACTAGGTATTTTCAAGCTTCAGCTAAGTAAATATGTACAGGTACACATATAAATGTATTGCCTAAGAGGCCATGTTCTGGAAGGTATAAGTTTAGTCAAGAAACCATATTTTAGGGAACAGTGAGACATATGTAGTTCGCTAAAAATCTAATAGTAGGAGTGGAATAAGATTGGACGGGTGGGGCTGGATGAAAAAAAGGAAATTCCGGAAACGGCTGCCAGGGCTCAGGAAATATCTCAGGGAAAATAAGAAAATCTTATAACGGATGGAAAACCCCACTAAGTCTCTTCCAAAATCGGAACAGGGTCACCTCTCAGTTTTTCCTTAGTCCTTTGTTATTAAAGTAACAATATTCGGTGTTTAGTCGCAGCCTATCTTCTTTTGTTATTTGTCACACCCTTCTTTCATTCTCTTAGAGACGTTTATGCTCAGTTAATTTGTGTGTGAAATGTAATTGCTGTATAATCTTTGTAACCTTAATGGATGAAAATCTATCAAATAAACTGTTTTACTTCATTTATTCGTACATGAATTGCTCACATTAATTCATATTTCATATGCAAGTTTTATTGATTAATAGTTTTAACTACTTTTATTGAATAAATATTACAACCTCTAGTGCATAACTAATTTGGATAGTAATGAATTCAATCATTCAATATGCACAATAAAAAAAAATACAATAAAATAAAATAGAAAAAAAGTAAACTAAACTAGATATAAAATTGTATATGATATAACTTCAGAGGAAACCAAATGCATCACTAATATAGAAACCTGTCTAAATGTCGCAATGAGAAGTGCATATTAAAGAATGTAAAAATAATGCATCACACCAAAATAATAAAACTAGAATGCCTATAATCAATTATAAGTTGGATAAACTGGAAATACTGAAAAGAAGAACTATGGAGAAGTTTTTATGTGTTATAAAAAGCACAGAAGCCGGGAAATTTAGAAGAAATCATGAAGTATATCAAAAGATAAAAAAAAAAAAAAGTAATAGAAGTAATTAGGAAAAGAAGAAAGATGTTTTTTGGATAGGCTATCCAAATAAATCTTTAAGTATTTCTGGGAAAATAACCTAAGTAGGAAAAAAAATTAAATATTAATAGAAATAAGAAATTACCTAAAATAAAAAAAACTTAATTTTAAAAACAGTCGCACTAAGTAATATGTTTGTAATATTTTTTTTTTTTTTTTGCTGCCTCCCTTTAATAAATACTCAGATACTAGTTTTATTAGTTATAAATACCCAAGAGCAATATAATTAAATCTATAATTTATAATGAATTAGTTCAATGAATAAACAAATTTCTCAGGTTTATATGGCAATAAAGTTTACATACAATTTTTATTGTCACTACAACAATTATTTCAATTTAAATCATTGATGTATATTATAACAACCTTAGCGCAATCTCATACTATAAGTGAGGTTATTATATTATGTGTTGTTTGTTTGTTTTTTTGTGGGTTTTCCGTTTACACCAGACATTGAAAAAATGTCGGTAGATAAGGGATTTTCGTTCAGTGTAGTAAATAAATACCTAATAATATAATATTATTAATATTTGTAATAAGATTAAGTATTAAAATGTATTTCAATATCATTTAGACTAATAGGATTATAATATACAGAGGCTACGTGAGCTTTCCTCCATTATCTCGGAGGTTCACTAACCACAATGGAGCTTTGATAGTACGCGGAGCACAATCCCTATCTTGGAGTTTTCCAGGCGATGCCTCCAGGATCAGGTGTGGCTATAATCCAGTTATTCCTAAGTTGTTTACTCTCGTTCTCTCTCTCACGTACGGTATTATCCCTCTCATTCTGTCTCTTGATTGCTTTTTACTTGGGTTCTAAACGAAAGTATAGTATATGTTTTGTTTTGTTTTTTGTTTGTTTTGTTTTTTCTGATTTTTAATGTCTTTACTCAAGATATTTCTTGTATATAATTTTTTTTTTTAATTTATTAACAAAGACGTGGTTAAAAATATTTCTAGTGAATTTCGAAATATTTTGGTCACAATTATCTTCAAATTAGTTGGTTCTTTATGAGCTCTTAAGAAAACTAAATTATTTCAGAGGGAAAGAGAATTGTTTAATTTAATTAATATTACAACCAATATTACAATATTCATTGATGACATGGCTACGACTGACATATCTGGAAATATTCTCAGAATGTTGAAAAGAAGCTGGATGAGAGTTTTTCAATGTATTGTAAGTAAATTCACTTATTGTTGTATTTATAGCAGGTGTGAATACAAAAATTAAAGCGAAAAAAATAAATAAATAAATATTACAATCTGCCTTACTGGAGAACAATAAAGAAATAAAATAAAATAAATTAAATTAAAAAAGTTATAAACTATATAAATATAAAATAAAATATAGTGAAAACAATGAATAATAAATTATTAATAAACTGAAATGGGGGAAAATAAGCTTAAATACCTCGGTAAATACTGAACCAAACTTGTTCCCTTACTTGTTAAAGAATAAGCCCAACCCAAGAAATCTCTTACAAGCTCCTTTTTCAGGCACTATCACTAATGTCAAAACCCAATGTAGGCTGAGCAATAACGCAATAGCGTTAGTAAGACTTGAGTGGAGAAGCTGGCCACATTCAGATATGCTGTTTTTTTGTTGAAAAAATTGCTTTTTATACTGCGCCTTTCCTGGAATTGTCTTGGGAAATAAAAGGAGACAGACGCAGTTAGACGTGCAATGTGTTTGTGTTGTGACGGGCACAACTGAGAGAAAATTTCAATTCTCCTCTTGTGACCGAGTATATGTTTTTCTATGAATGAATTTCGGAGCCTGTCTGTTTAAAATTCGTTTTTTTAGGGACGAATTTCCAGAAAATAAAGGAGTGTCGGAAGTTAACTTATTCAGTTTGTTTCTTGTCTTTGCTTAGATATATTTATGGTTGTAAAAAACTGGTTGAAACAAATTAACTTTAAAATGAGTTAACTATTGACATTCAAAGCAGGATTTTAAATATAAGTGTATGAAAAATTGTTCAAGTCGTGCTACGTAATAAGGCCTTAAATTATCTATTTCGGCACAAATACTATTTTTAAGGTAATCACAGGAATAATAGAAAATATCCAAAATGCCTTACTTAAAAATACAATTCTGGCTAACCCATTTCTTCACGACAGCAAGGGATATAACCTGTCAAATGAAATTGAGTGAGTTAGAAAAATAGAAATATGTGATTGTCTCGTTTTGGTATACGTCAAAATTGAAAAAAAATTAAATAATAAAACCACGGATGAAATCGAAATAAAATTTGGCCTGAAATTTTAGCCGTAAAAAGAAAATAAAGAGATCGAAATAGCCTAACCATTTTAAACTAACTCAATCTCTACTCGGTGGGAACCAAATTTAGTTTAAGGAAATGGAACTCAGGACAACAAAAAAATAATTTTTATCAGCATTCAATACGGTATGATTGTACAGACATGAAGAGAATTTAAAAAATACATCGAAGGGTTCATTAAAAATAAAAATAAAAACTGATTTCTTTAAAACAATCGTCCTTAGTCAATTATTAAAACCTTGAGGTTTGTTTGATCTACCCTGTTGATTATCAGCGTTTGTTTGATCTGTATATTAAATTAATAAATAGCCAAATCAAAATAAATAAAAGAGAAAAAAAAAGGACTAAGGCCTCGACAAACATGCCAGAGAATATCCGAAGAAGACTAAAAACAAGTTGGTTGAGAGATCTACTCCGTTAAAACTGATTAAATATCATGTTTCATGTTAGGAGTAAGTACCGCTGGGTACTGCCCTCCCTCATGCCTGACATGCCAATTATCTTATATACTACAATCATCACATCTGCTTGTCGTCACAGGATTAGTGACAAGTAAGAATTTAAAAATTACAGAGGAAAAAAAAGTTTGATTTGTAGATATCACTTGCCATCAGATCCTTCTCTTCTTATTCAATGCAATTAAATTAACGTCATTGTTGAGTCAAAGCTCGCGGGTTATACTTTTCTAATTCAAAACGAAACGTGACTTCGTCAGGATGAAAATTACGCTCTAGGTTATGGACTGTATATTGGATTACTTGAAAAGAGGTTCGCAATTTTAGAGGAAAAATGCTTAGAAGAAATCTAAACCATGTAAAGCGAAAATGACTTACCCCGGTGAAGATCACAATCGTGTGCCGGTAAAACCTTCCTGAGCTTTCGAGTGCACTCATCTGACCAGGAAAAGGCTGAACTTCTTGTAGATGTTGCAACAATCTGTTGAGAGATCTTCTGGCTGGATTCACAATCATTTTTTTTTATAATCCCCTTTATTTTTATTGTTTTATTATTCAATTACAAAAAATTATGAATCCATCTCTTTCACACACATTTGCAAGTTAAAGGGCATAAAAATGTCTTAAAATAACAAAAGATAGGAAAGCAAAATGCTTGAATGTTTTTGTAATAAAATCAAGTCTAGCTGGCGATCAAATGAGAGGGATTCTAGGAAAAATGCCGAGAGAATTAGATATCAGCTAGTGCCCTCTGGTGGTTATTATAAATACTGAAGAGAATAGTTGCTATAAAAATTCTCTAGATGGAGTATTTAAATGGTCTATTTACGAAGGACGCCTTTTGGCGTGAAATCACATATGTGTAATATGCATAATACATTCAAGGTATGTTCCTTGATATTGTCCTTGATTGATGATATTGTCCCTCTATAGCAAAATCCGGACTTTTTTCATTTATAACACGCAGGTTACTATTTAAATTATTTATAATTATAGCTTCATTTATTTTTTCTTGTGAATTAATGTAATTATATACTCCATCTAGATCAGGAAGGACCGGTTATCTTACAGGTTACCAACCTGTTCTAGCCAGGTTGGGAAGGCCTATAACTCTATTACAATATATAAATAAGCTTCACATATTTAGGCTAATTAGCTTCTCAGCAATTTTCCACTGTAAGCTTTATCCTTTTCATTACATGTTAAGGAATTGTTTTGTTTTGAATATATAAATTATTAGAAAACAATAAACAATACAGTGGAAAACAAACTACCTCATTTCCAAGATATCTGCCTTTCTCTCATTCTCTGTCTCCCTCTCTCTCCCACTCTCTCCCTCTCTCTCCCACTCAATCCCTCTCTATGCCAGTTCCTAGCGAAGAGATAGTGTTCCGCGTTAAATTAAAGGGCTTGTTAGAGCGTGTCTTTGATGTACCCTTTCATTGTACCCATTCTGCGCTACAAAAGGGAGGGAAATGTTATCACTGTTTTCAATAGTTTACAAAACAAGATACATGTTCGCAATAATTATAAAGGTCGGATAAAAAATATTCTTGTCACATTTATTGTATAGTAATGTTAAAGCCCGATATTGGTATTTTTTTATTCTTTTAAATTTTTTTTCGTGTAATTTACATTTTCAAAAGAGGGAAGGTAATTATATTTAGGTTTGAAATTAATAGCTATTGTCAATACTTACAAGATTTAATTAAAACCTAAATGTATAATACTAAATAACGGTTCAAGTTACGGCTTAAAGTACAACATATGATCCATGGTAAAAAAACAAAACAAAAAATATATGAGGGTCAAATGCAAACAAAATGCAGCCGAGGCCAGACAGTGGCAGCGATACTTTTTTTTTTTTTTTTTTTTTTTTTTTTTTTTTTTTTTACCTTTGCCTTTACCACAGAATAGTCACGAGAACATACTGCATCAGCACTCACCAGAAATAGAAGACGTCACTTTTCAAAAGTAGTATCGATACCATATTTGTATTTGCTAACGTAACTTTATATAACCAGCACTTAGGACAATGCATATATCGCTTATTGGGCTGCAATAGTGGCACAACTAAAAAAAATCATTTTTTTAGATTAGAGGGGTGGTTAGGAAAATGCATAGAAAATTATTTAGTTTGCTTAAAATAGAGAAGCTATAAATTGTTTTATAGTTTCTTTTTTTTTTCGTTAAATTTATTTTCACCTCGATTGATTGTAAGTTTTAATATTAGCTAATGATACTAATTGCAGTAAATTTTTTTTTTCTGAATATTTAATGTTTTCACTGCAAGAGGAGTATTTCATGTTTATTGTGTTTTATTACTGCTACACCACATCCACCTCATTTTATTATATATATTTGAATGAAAATTAATTCTAAATTAAATTTATTTTTATTAATGGAGTTTTGTTTTAATAATTGTTTATTTTCAGGTTATCCCAATGTTTATGCAGATAATAAGTATTTTTCTCTCTTCTATTGGTTTTCATTGTTCGGCTTAATTTTAACCAGCTTTCACCTAGGGTAGAAATTGTTTTTTCGATAGAGAACAGCACTATTCGTTATATCTTACTAAAGATAAAAGTTGTTTGTTTTTTTTTTGGTTTGATGATTATGTCGTATACCTTATTAGTATTAGTGTAGTAATTTATATTTCTTTGAATAAATTTTAATCTTTGATTTACATGAGTCTAATTCAAGTAAATAATGACGAAATATAAAAAATAAAAAGTAAATAACAGAATAATTATAGAATAGAATAGAATAGAAAAATAATTTTATTCTGGGACCAAGTCCCTTAAGAATAACAAATTGTACAGAAATAAATGATATTAGATACATCTGGTCAGTGACATGATGAATAAATAAGATTAAAAAAAAAAACAAAAAAAATTAAAAACAATAAAATAAAGAAGAAATATTAATATAACAATGATAATGTATACATAGTAATGTAATATATGAACAGGAAAATAAGAAAATATTCTACTAATGAAATAATAAATAGGTTATTTTGATACAATGCTATATAAATATAAAACCCAAAATTCGGAATGAGGAAAATATTTTAATTGGTAACACTGAGTGTGTTTCAGAAAGACTACGATATCGTTTAATTGAAAAAGTATATTGTTAGTAAGCGTCACCTTGGATTAGGAGGAGCTACTGGAAATAGAGGAATTTAAAGGTTTTTAGAGATTTCGCTTGTCTAATATGGGAAGGAATGGAATTCCATAGGATGGTTGAGCGGGAGTAGGAAAGAGCACTGGAATGTAGTAGTTCTATGGGATGGGGTATATAGATCAGAAAGACGGGATCTTGTGTTCAGAGATTGCAGATCTGAATGATATTGTAAATATAGGAAGGAAAATGCTAATGATTTGGTATGATCCGTTATTTTCTACGGAATATGGGAAAAAGTTTAATTCGCATATAGAGGAAGGAAACGTTCGTTTTATCACTTCACATAGATCTGAACATTTTATCTTTTGATTATAAAATTAATACTAATTGGTTAGAGAACAATTTGAAGACTATAAGCCTAAACGGATAGTTCTTTATCTTATTTCAAATCTGCAAGATTCCAAATGAAAATGAGAAGTATTATTTATAAACTGTGGAATTATGATCACATATATCAATTAGGATAATATTCTAAATTTGATTAACATGGGAACGTTTTACTATTACACAAACGTTTATCCAATAAATACAGCCGTGTTGTACAAGAAAATGTAAGAAGATAAGAGGTAAGAACTGTTTTAAATTTAATAGAAAATTCAATATATTTCTTTTTTATAGAATATAATTATTCACTTATTACTTGGCATTGGTTGTATCATTAATATATTTTAATGACAGCAACAAGGAGAAGGTTCTAAAACCACTTCACTAGATTTAAAATATTCTAGGTTGTTCCTTGTCCAATACACATAAATTCCTCTCAAAAATCTGAGGGTTGATGAATAAATGGAAATGGATGAAACTGAAGGAATAGATGGATAAATAAATGAATGAAATAATGAATAAATGAAATTAATGAAAGAAAATCAATGAAATTAATCAATGAATAATTAAAAGAAAAAGAAAATTTATTCTATAATATGTTGTCCCCTAAGAGTAATATTAAACCTAAAATGATAAGCCAGTTTTGTCTGGCTGCATTCGTTTTTAGTAAAGACTTAATAAAAATTAAATACAGAAACATAAATGTTTAAGAAATAATAAAATTAAAACAGATATGCATGCATACAAAATTAAAAGGAAATTTGCAAGAACCTATGTATACGTAAGAGAAAAAGGTCGTAATTTAAAAAAAAAAAGATAAATATAAATAATACTATCAAAATGTGATATGATCAAAAATAAAATTAATAAATACAAAAAAAGAAAGTTGATGACTATGAAGTAAAGTTTTGGAGAAGTATAAATTTAGTTAAGATGATGAAGAGCTGTAGTTAAGCTTTTGTGTATGTTCATTTTTGTTATATATTTTTATATTCTTCATTACAATCTATTTTAATAATACAGTTCTGACACTTATGCTGGCATAATTGAACAACAATTCCTCTCAACTTTGGTCAAAGTATATGAAGTTATTAACTGGATGGTGACCTCGAATCTAAAAGAATAAATCCAGCTATTATAAAAAAATCCCATTTTTTAATATTTTTTTTTAGAGAAAAATGGTATGAAACCAAATAGTTTTACTATAGATGTTAATTTTTTTTATTTTGTTTTTTTACATTCGGTAAACATATATTATAATAATCTTGGACCAACAAAATAATACAGTCGCGACACCTGCAGCATTTCCCCTGACTCTTTCTCAGCACTCATTAAACTCTATATAATCCCCCCTTTTTCCAGCAGGCACTCGCAGTAATTCCAGTATTTAGTTCATGCTAGTTCGAGATATTATTAGTCATATCGTATTTACTGACAATTAATATTATTATTAATTTGTAATTACTTTTTAAAAAAAATTCAATTCAATTGATGTAGTTTCCAAAATTGACAAAAATAATTACATTGTATTAAAATTTTATGATCAAAACCTTAAAGATAAATATACCAAAATGCCCCAACGATTGGAACCTTATTATTCATTATAATTATAATAGCAGTTATTGTACAATCTATATAGACATTAATAGATCTATTATACTTTCATCTAAACGACACCTCTGTAAATAGGTCGCTGAGGCATTCCATTTTTCGAGGTGGACGATGGCCATTAATCATGGTCAAGTGGCCGAAGGATAATTAAGAACACGATATCCCGCCTGGAAAAAACGAATATGGGTCGGAAGGATTGGTAAAGAAAGGATTCATTGTGGTCTACGAGTATTAGTAATTAAAACAAGGAATAATTTTAATCCAATCTTCTTCAAGCTTCCAAAAACTCTAGTAGTAATGATCCCAGTGGAAACTCATTCATTAAGTCAATTAAGTTCTATGAATACAACCATGATTTAAAAGCTACTGAAACTTATTTAAAAAATTAACTTCATTCTGTGGATACTTGTCTTGTAAGAATAATATTAAGATATAATGATATGGTATGATATTATATATCTTATCATTAAGATATAATGATATGGTATGATATGATATCACCTGGCCACATTAATTTTGTTAAGAGACATTATTAGATTTAATATAAGAGATAAATGTATAAAATATAAATAAATATTAAAATGGATTTGCGAGTTTATATCTATGATCACAGGGAATCAGTAAGTCAAAAAATGACCAAAATGAGTTCAGTGCACTCTAATCACCTCCTAAGCCTCCTGCACTCTGTGAATATATTATATATATACATACACACATATATAGGTAACTCTTACGACTATTTATTTTTGATTTGATGGAAGTAAATAAATAAATAAAAATGTAAAAAAACAATACAATAAAACGTTACTTTTTCATTTCAAAAGTAATCTATTATACTTGTTCATATTTCATTACTTTTCTTTTAAACAATGATTATATTTTTAAAAATTATTTTTTAATTTCCATACTTATAAAAATCTTTTCTTGTATCTACCTGTTTCTTCCTATGGTATCTTCGTACGTTTCCTTTCTTTCTGTGAAAACATCTTTGTTATAGAAGAAATGCAAATTCAACATGATATCACCTTGGCTCAAAATATTGTAGTATGAAAAAATTAAAATATGATTGGTTAACACTATAGATATAATCAAAGATGGGAAAAATTTAATCATAGCTAAAATTTAATCAAGAATTTCTAATAAATAAAAATAATTTACAGGAATCAATCACCTAATTTAATAATGATTAAATCGTTCAGTCATTTTCAAATAATTGATTATTTAACCAAAATATTTAATCATTAATAAATTAGGTGATTCCATTGTTTGATCAAGTAATTGATCAAACACCTATGATTAAATTTGGCCAACTCTGGATGTAAGTCAAAAAGATCAGACATCAATAGATCGGGCTGTTGTGCCACCAGAGACAGTACCTATGATTGATAAAGAATAAACCTGAAATATTACAGCGTAGCATTGCCTAGCTTTTGTTGCAGTCAATTTTGGGTTCCACATTTTTCTAGTCGTTTTTTTTTAAATATATTCTTTACAGCATATAATGGTGATAAGGCTGAAGATAAAACTTCGGACCGACCAAATATTTTTAATAAAGAAAAAGTTCGACGAATAATTGAATTTTATTATATAGAGGCAGAACATAAATCAATATGCGTTTATTTATATTTATTTATTTTTATTTACTTTCTCTCAAATAAATAAAAAAACATGATTTAAAGGATTGAATTCAATTAACCTCTCAAGCGTATGGAAGATATAACTAACCATTTCATGCCTATTGATTTATTTTAGATATGACCTATTCAGTCAGAGAGGTTTCACCATAGCAAATAGAAGAAGAGATAAGGAGGCACGTCGATTGGGATTGGGGCAAGAATTAAGCCTATCAGCCGGTCTTGGAGCGGCCATGTAAATTCTCTTATTGCCGGAATAATATAATGGTCAGGAAAGGACTCCATTCAATCCGTCTTTCGGTCCGCTCCAGTCACGTACAATTATGTAAATGTCTACTGAGAGAGGAGGGGAGGGAAATTGACCTTTTCGACGATTTTTGATTGGGTTCGATGCATGAATTATTCCATTTTCCCGAGAAAATAGCAGGGAAAACCGGCATGGAAATGCAGCACATTATGCATTGCCGAGTTCGCATTCGTTCCACTTCGTGCTATATTAGCTTTTTATTTTCCATAACTAGCGATCCTATTCTAGTTAGCTTTCTTTAGTCTCTTTATATCAAAGTCCATGATATTCCCTTCAGGTTATACAATAACTAATAAATTTATTCATATACTCCTAGCAGTAATTTTCAATTCAATTTTTTTTTTTTTAGTACTTACCACTTATTATTTTTGGTTTAGATTTTTGTTTCATTTTTGTATTATTATAGGTCCGTTTAAAAATAAATTGGCTTTTTGATGTCCCTGCTTATTAATCACTGTTTTAAGATATATATATATATATATAGTAACTTTTCAGATAGATACTCTCTGGAAAGTAACATAAAATTCAATTAACTCACATTTATACAGCTATAGTTTTATAATTTCACTATAAAAAGAATGTTAAACTTTCCTAATATGGTCTAGTTACTGCAGTAATATCAACAAATTTTTTATAATAGTCATAGAAAAATTAGAATCGGAACACATTATTAATTGGATAAAAAAATAAATCAATCGGAAAAACTTGGAGATTGTCAACAGAATACAAACCGAAAATTACGGCACCAAGGCTCAAGAAGTTATCTCATGTGTTATTATCGGTACATTATTATTTCGGAAATGAAACAGAGAAAAAAACGTGCATTGTCTTTAGATTTGTACCAGAACTGTCCAGTAGTGTTCTAGTGTATCATTCTTAAAAGATCTTAGAGATACACTTCTTTTTTGTTTTTTCATTATAGAAATTTAGTATTGATAAGTTTTAAGCGTGATGAGACGATCGTTTATTTATTTATTTATTTTTATTCTTTGTAAAACATCTATTAGACGATTTCTTGAAAGTGCCTAAAAACGAAGTATCATCAAGTATTTTTGGGTTTTTATTAAAGCAATACGGAGGTTTTTTAACAAGATAAGAGGTAAGAGCTTGGTTTACGCTGGTAACGTAATGGAAATTTAATTTTAATAAAACTTTGAATATATTTAAATTCTTAAGTTAGTATGTAGGCGAATTTTTAAGCTTTTAAATACATTTGCCCTTGTTTATAATAAATAGTCTACTATACTTTAAAAAAAAAATCTTAATTTATATAATCTTTAAAATCTATTAACGTACGAGACACAAATTTGTTTGATTTGAAATTTCAAGAGTGGATGAACACAAATATTTAAATTTTATTTACATATTTTCTAGTGTCGTGTACCACTACGTTTGGTTAGAAGCACAATAGACAAGTAGAAAACAACAAGTTTTTGTAATGATTAGTTTTTTTAAAAAGACAAATTGATTTGAGACATTTCAAAATTGTTAAAAATAGCTCATGTTTTTACAATAAGATACAGCTAAGATAGATCGTAATATAATAATGTTTTTAAATATTGGTTTAAGGTGATTAGGTTAAATTTATTTTAATCAATATGCGCATGATTAGCATTAGTAAAAGTCCAGTGTATTTGAGATAATAATACAAATGTGTAAGCATATATAGCCAATTTTCGGTAAAATAGTACTTTTAAATAAAGATTATGACCCTTTTGTTTTCTCATCAATGCTATTTAAACATTTTCTAATGCAAAATTTTTGAGGAAGCAGAATGATATAAGCAGAAATAGCAGAGAGGTTGGACTAATATCGGCGGCATACCCCAGGCGTTGCGCCATGACATTATTCCCGACAGTGGCCCAAATGCTCGTTAATCTTCGCCTTTTTCCCAAAAGTGGGATTTTATTGCTTTTTTCCTTCCAGCCGTTGTGACAGCAATTACATTTTTGTATAGTGAAAATCGTTCTACCCCAAAATATCAGACTTATATCTAAATATTATCCTTAGTATTGTGTAATAGGCACACTATAGATTATTTCCGTAAGTAATATCATTTAGGGTCTAATGACAGAGAGAGAGAGAGAGAGAGAGAGAGAGAGAGAGAGAGAGAGAGAGAGAGAGAGAGAGAGAGAGAGAGAGAGAGAGATATGCTTTATTTTTTTTTTTTTCTAATCCCTATTATTTTTAATGTTTTATTATACAATTACAAAAAAATATAAATCCATCCCTTTTTCTGCACTTGATGCATTTTAAGGGATTTCTGTGTATAGTACAAAAATCATGAAACAACGATAAAATAATTCTTGATCCAGTAATGGGGCTCACAAGGTGTTTGGGAAAGTGGGTCTGTTACGTTATCTTAGTCAAGTCTAAGAGTTTTAATGTAGTTTTGCTACCTCTGTGGTTTTTCAGTCGTCGTTGATGTGTTAAATAGTGGGTTATTCGTGTGTTTGAGGCTATCAAAGAATTTGATATCACTTCTTGTAATTTGATCTGTCACCTTGGGTAAGTCTAGTGTTATGTGTAATATGTCAGTTTTAGTCCTTTGTAACGTTGTATGTCGAACGATTCGTCTCAATACCCCATTCTGAAACTGTTGGAGTCGTTTCGATGTTGATTATATGTTTACTAATGTCGGAGCTCCATAAAGGAGAGCAAGTCTCAGCAAACATTTATAAATCATTAATTTGAATATGCTTTATAAATACAAAAACATATTGCTGCCCAGGTTTATCGGGTTGCTACACACGCAGCAAACTGATCAATCTCTGAAAGATTCTAATTATCTTAAAAACAATAATAATTCATAATATTTCCCTTACAGTCTCTACTTATCTCACTATTTCTTTTATTTTTTATTAATTTTTTTTTTCTTTTTGTTCCTTTAAAAATTAATATTATTCGAACCAATTACATACATATGCACATTTAAACATATAAACTAAATAAAATAACATTTTAAACACCATTCACGTGATGGTGGATAATGCACTGAGAGTCCATGATTATATTTTCGGCCATCATCGCAATATCTCTCGCATTAACACCAAAGTCCTCCAAGAAGCATCTTCTTAGGCTTGGTATAACTCCGCGAGACCCAAACCATAAGTCTTTCACGGAGAAATTTTTCCAAATGTCTCGCGAAATTTCTTTTTCATAAAAGGGACTACACTTTTCATATGTTTCCGTTTTTTCACTTTATACATCAACTGATTTATCGAGGTTATTATTTCCATACCTTACTGTAGGATCCAGGATAAACGCTAACCGATTGTCCTTCGAAACCTCCTCAACAGCAGATAAACTCTTTATTTATAGGTTCCTCATCAATTCGTTCTTGACCCTGTTTTGACGGTGTGTAATCAGGAGTGATTTGTTGGGACATTTACCCAGCACATGAGGTGGGGTTCG
This sequence comes from Euschistus heros, assembly GCA_003667255.2. Lineage (NCBI taxonomy): Eukaryota > Metazoa > Arthropoda > Insecta > Hemiptera > Pentatomidae > Euschistus > Euschistus heros. Next base: position 4,865,026 of record RCWM02000016.1, on the reverse strand, counting down.
GACTCTGTGCTGCATTTGTGACAAAGGGACCCAAAAAGGTTTTTCCTGAAAGCTTGTAAATATTTTATAAAAAATATGACTGTATTTAATTATTTTTTTAATCTAATTAATCATGGCGGACACTTAGGTGTGGTTGAGGGTGCTTATGGACACTGATAGAAGCTGCTTTAGGAATCCTATAATAACAAAGGAAGTGCACACCCCATAATTATTAGTTGAATATTTTCAATAAAATATTTCTTAATAAATAAATTTATTCCTTATTTATGTTGAAAACTAAACAACAAAACAAATATATGAAAGTTTTATTTTTAGTGGTTTCTAGCAGGTGATAGTAAAATAAATAACATAAATCCTCTACAGGAATTATACACTTTGACCAAATCAGGACAATAAGTACCATGATAACTCTTGATCTTATTATTAATCTGAGCCTGTTAACTTATCGTAAGAGCGATGCTTCTTGAGTCCTCCGTTCTATTTTGTTGTTGTTCAGCTTTCAGGAAGAAATCCAAGCTTTCCGAAGTTTCTTCTTAGAAGTTGGTAAATTTGTCAGGGAACTTCTTCAGTTCGGACTTCACCAAAAATTCCCTTCGAGACCTGTTTACTTCGATTGGTTGAACTTGTTTGATTCCTAAATAATTAATATCACCGCTATACGCTTCGTCTTACTATTATTATAAATATTGTATTTGTTGAATTTTTTTTTTTTTCTATTTCCTTAAATGAATAAGTGAGCAATGATTTTTTTTCAAAATTTATCTAAGATCAACATAATTTATTTCTCAATTTCATTACATAGTATCGCTCATCAGGTGGAATAAAAACGCAGCTGAAAAAAATGAACTTTTACAGAGAAAGCAAAACACTGAATTGAAATACTTGCAGCCAACATTATAAATAAAAGTAATGTTCATATGAACTTGCGGATTTGCCAAATGTTAGTTCTTACCAAAATCTTATTAACACATAGTATTTTGACATGGATTTATCTTTTGACTGGAGTCTATACATTTTTTGGTGTAACGTTTTTTTTCACCCTCTTCACACGCCAGCACTGCTATCAGAAATTTGTGGAGTTTACCTGTCAGAAATTCAATAGAGAATATAGCATTTGTCGCTAAGACCTGCCGTTTAGGAGCCCTATTGGTTTGAATGAAAAAAGTCATGTTGTAACGTTGCTTTTTTATCAATTGCTTTGTAACAGTTAATCTGCACTGGATCGTGCAAATTAATTCAGTACGCAGACGACATCTGTCTCTATGCCTCAGGTGAAGACTTAGACTCCTGCAAAGTAGCACTATCATGTAGAATCAATAACTAATCAGGCTGGTTAAATGATAAAGGACTAACACTATCTGCAAAAAAATCGGAAATCTGCATATTTAGTAGAAAAAGACATATTCCTTCCCCTAAACAAATAAAAATAGGTTCGATCAACTTTCCTTTAAGGCGTCATGTAAAATTTTTAGGTTTAGTCATTGACCAAAAACTCTATTGGAACGATCATATTCAATATATCCTGACTAGTTGCGAAGAATATATTAATGTTTTGAGAGCGGTATGTTCAACTAGGTGGGGAGCTGATCCATCCTTTTGTTTAGTTTTTTATAAAGCTACAATAAAGTCTGTAATGGATTTTGGGAGTATATTTTATGGTATTGCATCTAAATCAAAGCTAGCCGCCTTGGACAAATTACAATCTAAAGCTATTAGGTTAAGCTTAGGTTTTCTAAATAGCAGCCCTATTTGTAATATTCTAATGGAAGCAGGTATACCCCCTTTATCACTACGAAGAAATACGTTGAGCTCCAGATTTGTATCAAAACTGTTATCCGAGTTGTCTCGAGTAAACAATAATCTAATCCATCTAGCTACTTTAGTTCTCACCCTCCCCTACTGGAAAACTAAAAGATCTCCGCCATTAATTGAAGCGTTTTTTTCCTGAACTCCATCTATCTCCGCACACAAACACAAATCTCAAGCCACTCGAAAATTGCCTGTTTTCAATTATAGCTACGAATTTATGACGTACAAACCGGATATAGTATACCTCCCAGGCCCGATAGGTATCCCACCTTCCCAGTGCAATTTCTTTTTTCTGCATCACATTAGAACTAGCTATTTAGGCACCACAGTAATATACACGGATGGTTTAAAGAGCTCTATCGGTGTTGGCGCTGCCGTTTTCGATCCATGTAATGATTTTTCAAATTCGGTATCACTTTACAACTTTGCTTCAATTTAAACCGCTTAACTCACTGCTATTTATCTAGCTATAAAAAATATTGAATCAATTAGGTATAATGGTCAATTTTTAATTTTGACCGACAGTCTAAGCGCGATATGTAAATTAGAACATTTAAAACCTTCATCTAGTTCAAGCTTCCTTATCATGAATATCGTTAAAGCTTTGTTTGACCTCTCAGCATCTAATAAAAAGGTTAGGCTGGCATGGATTAGGGGCCATTGAGGCATAGAAGGAAATGAGATTGTTGATAGAATGGCTAAGGAAGCTTCCGGGCGCTCTGCTAGTAATTTCAAAATCCCCTACTCGGATTTGTTCTCTTTGATTAATGTCAAGCTGTTAGAGGACTGGCAACTGTGAACCGATCCGTCAAAAGTGAGAGTGTTTTATAAATCGCACTTTCCAAAAGTTTCGTTCATTCCCTGGTTCCAGAAAGTCAATGCACCTCAATCATGGATTAAAAGTATGTGCAGACTACGGACTAATCATGGTTTATCAGGATCATATTTATTTAAAATAAAGGAGAGAAAATCAGAAGCATGTGAGTTGTGTGGAGACAGGGAGGACCTAGAGCACATCATTATGAATTGTAATAAATACGCCTTAGAAAGAATAAAATTTACAACGCAAATTAGAAATAAATTAAATATGAATACAATAACATATACAACTATTTTGCAAAACCCTGCTTCACTAATCAATGAATTCGGTGCCTTCTTGAGTGAGACAAATATTAAAATTTAGATTAATTCAATTTTAATTAAATCGAAATATTTTTTTTTTTTTTTTGTAATTAAGCGGTCTTAAATTTAAGTCGGTACTTATAGTAATGACTAAATGAGAAAATGGCTAATGGCTAACGCTAAGGCCTTTATTAAAAAAAAAAACAAACAGTTAATCTAGACCTGCAGGGACTAGAGCTAGAATGCAATTCAATTGATGTTTTTTCCGATTAAGCTTTTAAAAGCACTTCTGACCTATTTTCCTTACTTTAACGAATTTCGCAGTTACGTCGTTGTTCCACCTGATGTATATATAGATACAAGTTTTAGATCTGTTACTATAAATTATATCAAATATGTAGTATAATAGTAATAGCCATAATAACCATTAATGTATGTATATCAGAAAATGTTTATTAATTATTATTCAATTAACTAAAAATGTTTTCTTACGGCATATTTAATAAGTAATTACAGTTTATATAATTCTGGTACAATTAAAATGCCTGTATTTATTTAGGAAATTGAAGCTTCGTTTATTGAGGAATTGTCTTTTTTAAGGGGATGGAGTAACATTTATTTATTTCATTGTTATAATTAAACATACATTTATAGGCATGAGCCTACATGATACGTAGGTTATATAATAGACTAAAACTAATCTCCAACAAATCTTAAAACAACTTTAGTACTTGGCTTAATAAACAGTAAAAATAAATCGTAACGTTACAGGTTTCAGGAAATTAAGTAAACCCAAAAGAAGTCATCTTAAAAAAAACAAAAACAAAGAACTAAATTTCTCCCTAATTGTGGAAAAATAGTATATCTATAATCTAAAGCTTTTACATACATTGCTTCCAATTAGGAAACTGTAATCATATTTTCAATATGAGCACCACCGATATGGGGAGAGAATGCTTAAAAAAATGATTCTGCCTTTTTTCATTGATACCAATATAGCTTCCTACCGGCAGATCCTTGCGACTAATTAAACTAATCAAATTTTAGATCAGAACAACACCAAGAAAGTGAGAGTGTGTGAAATTGATACATTATTGTGTTAAAAAAAACATTACACAATTTGAGATTGAAAAAATGTTACACAATTTAAGATTGAAAAAAAAGTTACACAAGAAACTATTGAATCCCAAAAGACATATACATGTAAAAAAACAAAAAGCAATATCAGTCTTAAAAATGCATTTCATTCAAGAAATAGATTATAGATTAGGGGTATTCTTTATCTCTGTTATCAACTAAAAAACGAATAATAATAAAAATATTAAATTAAAAATGAATATTATCCATTACTCATTCGGGTGATAATATTTAAGCTTATAATTAAAAAAAAAAAAATGAAGTTCACTTTCTTATTTTTGAAATCATGAGTGATGTAAGAGTAAATTTTAGACTTTGGCTGGCCGAAGTCGGCTTCAAACGAAGTGGTAATGTGGCCCCCAAAATTAATTCCACCACTCTAGATGAGAGAGCAGTTCACTTCTTAGAGATGGAAATAAGGGCATCCTCCATCTTTCCTCTTTACTTTTATATTCCAGCTAACAAACGTAAAAACTTTCTTGATCCATCAGTGATTTTCATTTGTACAATTAATTTAGGACGGATAATTTTAGTAATATTAATTTTAAGTTTTCAGGTAGTTTCTGGGTTAGTATGTGAAATTTGACTGATAGTGTTGAGATACTGCCGTGGAATTAAATTGATATTAGTACAATAAAAGTAAATTAACATCATTTTTTTTTTAATGAATATTTCCCTGAGCCCATTATTTTATCAATGCACTATTTTATGACGACTATTTTATTACTGACTGAAGAGGAGTAGGAAATTTTTTATGTTCAGGACAAAAATAGGATGAGGCTTTAATACTTTTGGTGATGGATTTGTCCTCATAGTTTCATTTGCAATATTACCTTAACATCTGAAAATGATTCTTAGTGAAGAATAGTGAATCCTCAGCAAATCCTTGTGTTGAGTGTTGATGGGCCTAATTGTTGCTGCTCTTCTTCTACAGAACTATGTTAACGCAGTTATTTGCTGTTGTTGATGGAGTTTTCAAATTTGATTAACGGGGCTTCAGTTTTGCCGGGCTCAAAATTCTCAATAAAGTTTTGAACTATCTCGCGCAGTTTTTGATAGCATTACCATGTGGAAATACGTAATTTCATGGTTAGCATAGTGAGAGGATTAAGGCAAAAAATAAAAATCAGTTTTGGAGTACGTTGAAAGCCTAACGTCCGCTAATCCCCTTACTTCCTAACCCAGTTATCCACCTGTCCAATGAATGGATTTCATCAGTTAGGCGTTGCGACTCTCCACTACCGTAGGCACTTGAACCTTATACAACTTCACCTACGAAACTTATTACGAGTAATGGCGTATCTACAATTATTATTGTTATAGTGCTAGACTCAGTTTTCAACTGATCTAAGAGGTTTTCTAAAATGAAAATTTTTAAACCAAATATTATAATTTTTTGAGAGAACTGATATGACAGGACTATCAAAATATGGTGCTTGTACATAACATCATAAGTTATAATATATTGAAGGAAAAAAAAAGAAGAAATATATGCTTATCTGGGAGGAGATAACATTTGTCGATTTGAGACTCAAAGAAAATCGTCCAATTCCTCAGTTCATATAAAGTAGGAATATAACAAAAAATATAAAACCATAGTTTATCATTTTAGGACACAGTGAAGACTTTTTATGAAAACGACAGTCGAAACTGACATAACATATCTAATGATGCAGAGTTTTTAGGATTCAAAATTCAAATTCCTCAATGATCCTTAATATGTCACAAATAAACTTATCCATAACGATATAAACGTCCCATAAGCTGCAGATTTTGCCCAAACAACATAACTATCCTTCCATAATAGGAAAAAGGATTTTCTAATAAAAAACATTTATTGAAGTTCTACTAATAACGATGCTTTAGCTTACAGATGTGTTAAGTGCAGACCTTTGCAAATATGTTTTAAATGCATCATTTGAGCATTCAGATTTTCAGATATTCACCAAAATTTGAAAGGACAAAGTAGACTCAGAAAATTCAAATAACTCTTTTTCACAAATTAGAATCAAATTTTATTATCAGCTTTCAAGCTTCAAAGTTTCAGATTTAAATACTGTAAAATTTTATTTTCTGCACTTAACACATCTGTGAGCTAAAACATCGATCAACTGTTCTTCACAACTCATTGAAATGTCATGGTAATCATTTCATAACACATTTACTTATTTTATATACTGTATAAAGTTGTAAATATCAATATACAAAGTACAAATTAAAAAAAAATTTCAACCTCCCTTATAGTTTCGTCTTAAGTTACAACTATGAATATTCTATGTTATTTATTATGTCTGATAGAGAAATATTTAAATTTGTTAACGTTGGTGGTGGCGTGACCTGGGAGATAGTTAATGACCTGAGGACCTGGGGGTAGTTAGGTAACCAACCCCTGCTCATTGGCCAGCTCAACCAGCAAATTAGATTGCTCGATGGCCGCTTGACGTGAATCCCAAATCAGGAGCTCTCTTGAGTGTAAAATGGTTTACACCCAGCCTAGAATTATAATACAGTATATTATAATGTATTATATCATAACGAAAAATTAACTGTCTGGCTTGTTATATATTTTAAATATAACCTTATTTTGTAACTATTGATTTATTTTTATTAATCGTTTAAAACAATACAATATGTTTTAATAAATTCTTCAATGAAGGAGCCAACAATTATTGAAATATCACACTTATTATGGCATCACTCCTCTTTATTATTCCTCTATTAAGGAACATGTGAAAGGAACAGACACGGTGTGATAACACCATGAAGAAATAACTGTTAAAGTCTGAGGATGGGACAAAGTTTTCCCGAAACATGTAACTTAATAGAGGAATAATAAAGAGGAGTGATGCCATAATAAGTGTGATATTTCAATGTTTTAATAATTTAATTTCAATAGCATAACTCCTTTATGGAATAATTTTGATTATTCCTCTGCATGTTCCGGTATTTTATTCCCATCTTCAGGATTCTAAAACTGTTTCACACAACATAAATATCACTTAATTTTCCTACAATTTTACATTACAATCAATGATACATTACTTCGTTTCTATGATTTTTTCACATTACCATTAATATAAAATACACTGAATAATGTCCAACTACCCTTTAGACTTATAGCTTCACACTTACCAACTAAAAACTTATCAGTGATTATTTTTTAACCTAATAACAATATATATATCATATATTTCATTACTAATATTATTTTAATATTTAATTATTTTAAATTTTATTTTTCCTCACCACTTATGCTGATGACACATGTGTGTTATCAGTAAACAATGATCCCTTCATTGCCTTCCAAACACTCCAATCCCATATCCTAACCCTTCAAGAATGGTCTCAAAAATGGAGAATCAAAATAAATCCAAAAAAATCTCACCAAATAACCTTTACCCTTCGTCGTAAGCCCACGACTTCCTGTCCTACAGTATCCTTTAATGATATTCCACTAATCCCTGTTGAACAGATCCGCTACCTTGGACTAAAAAGACAAGAAACTGCCCGTCGTTACAGATTACTTCAACATTTATTAGACAAACGTTCAAAGCTCCCAATTAATTACAAAAGACTAATATACATGACTGTGATTAGACCTATCTGGACGTACGGAGTTGAGCTTTAGGGCTCCACTAAACCATTCAATTCATCTCGTATCCAATCCTTGCAATCCAAAATCCTTCGAAAAATCCTCAATGCACCTTACTTTGTCACCAATAAACTTATCCATAAAGATCTTAATGTTCCATATGTTGCAGATTTAGCCCAAACCAGATATCTATCCTTTCATAATAAGCTCCATAACCACTCAAATCCCCTAATTTCTCAACTTGCTTCCCACACTATTCCTGATAATCCTCCGAGGTGTCTGAAAAGCAGATGGCCCAGAGACCTTTTAATGTAGAATTTTTATTAAAGTGCTACTGATGGGTAGTACTTTTCATGTTTTGTCTCGTTATTCTAATAGTTAACAGCACATTTACTTGATGTATAAATTTTGTACAGTTGTAAATTTCAATAAATTGTTATTAAAAAAAAAAAAAGAAAAATTATTTTATTATTTTATTTATTAAACTTTTGATTTTGCTTTAATATTAATTATATTTTTAATTTGTCTATAATATTTGCGTAATTGGTTCCTATCTTGTTTATATCTGTTTTATAATTTTCCGCATTACCTATTGTTTTATTAATGTATATAGCTTATAATAATGTTCTAACATATGTTTTATGTTCCTGGTTTAAAACTATTGTGTTTTCAAAATCTAATTCATATTCGAATATTTGAGCATGAAAATGCTTGTTTTTTTTAAATAAAAACGATAGATAATGCAAGCAATTAATAAAATAAAATAAATTTAAAAAAAGAAATGTACGTTATCAGAACTGAAGCTGGAGGTTTAGAGCATTCAAAACTAGTCTTCTAATAAAATTGATTCCTAATTCTATTTACCCTTCTATATCATCATGCGTACCTCAAATGTTTCAGAAGATAAAAATACAAGTAAACGATGCTAGTTCTCGTGTAGCTTTTTACATATATTTTGTATTACATGAGTATTAATATACATCTGCTTAAAATAGGTGACATTTGAAGTGAGAATATTATTTTTCTTGAAAAAAAATGTAACCGTTAATCATAATTACCAATAGGCAACTGTTTAAACTACTAATTGAGAATAACGGTTAATCTTAAAATTTTATCTCATAAAATGTACCTAACCTTATAAATTATTAACTTTTTTCTGTCCTAAAATGATCTATGCTGGTATTTTTTTTTCTTTTTTATAAACTTTTATTTTGACAAGTATTTCCAATACAAAGTACAACAGTTAAGGGCAACATGTAAAAGCGCTATTACCCATAAAACTAATGAACCTGTTCCAGATACAGTAATTCCACTCTCCCTTATTCAAATGAGGTTTTGGATCTGTAGAATGATTCATCAATTGAAGGGTTTGGTAGATGAGGGGGTTATTTCACATTAAAAAAAAAAAAAAATTAGTTCGTTCGATGAAGGATTTATGTGCAAAAGTGTATGTATTTTAAAACAACTAGAAACATATATATGAAGAAGATGAAGGGGCTATGTAACATTTTCCTGCTGAAGGAAACTGTTAAAAGAATTTTTTAAAAATAAATTACTCAAAATTGTGTTTTGTTATATAACGCCTTCATCCAGCAAACTCTTTAATTGACAAATCATTATACAGATCCAAAACCTTATTTGAATAAAGGAGAGTGGAATTACTGTACCTGGAACTGGTCCATTTGTTTCATTGAGTAGTGAGGGCTTAGGAGTGTGACAGCTAAGTTGCCTCTAACCCCACCTCTCCTGGCCCTGATTTAGCTTGACAGACAGTAGTGGCTCAGTCTTTGTCGATTCGTCAAGTCGTGAACCAATCTGAGAACTTGAGAACAACGTCACCTTAAGGTTACTAGGAATTGAGTGTTGTAAAACTGATAAGCTTACCTGTTAGATAAGTCCCGTTTAAAAAATAAATTATCTGATCTAATTTTGATAACATTCGTTTTTTATTCTATGGAACAAATCAGTTCTGCAAGGAATAGTTTTTTTTTTTATCCTAGTGCAATCTCAAATTAAGTTCATAAACGCTGTGCGGCTGGATTATTTTTTATTATGTTTATACAAAATCCCATATATTATGTAGATGGATAATTATTGATGAGGTAAAGTTCACATTATGCACGAACGTCACGCGAATTAACTATTTTTGAAACTAATGCTCCAATTCTAAATTTTAATTAATTACAGTGAAACTCCAATTATCTGGATATCCGATTATCCAGATTGCTTTGAAGAAAAAATATCTTTTTTTTTTATTAGATACAATTATTATTTTTATTTTAATAGTTTATTAAGAGTTATTGTGATTCCTAGTTCACGTTTTTCTAGTTTTCATGACGTAATAAATGTCATAAAACTAAATATACCAAGTGAAAGCTGCCGAAACTGCGTCTCAGAATCAGCCCACACACCTCATAACAGTCAACTTAACGTACTTAAAATTTTTAGAAGCATAGCTAATCCATCCTACACGGTTTTTGCTTAGTCTGGACCCTATCGCCGTCGCGACTGGTGTCTTTACTAAAAGAGTTATGGCACCTAAACGAAAACGTGTTATCTGTGTCCGAAAAACTGTCCATTGTAAGAAAGGCGAATCTGAGAAAATTGGTGAATAATTCTGTGTCGAAGCATCCACGATTTTCGACATGTTAACTAAACTTTGTTGTAGCATAAAAATAATTTTATAAACAGCCACATTTTTTATTATTCAATAAAATGCATAGTTGAAACATTACATATGTCTGTATTTTTTATTTCAAAACCCTAATTTAATAGTAAATCTGATTATCCAGATTTTTGGGTATCTGGATCAATTTCGGCCCAAATTAATCCGGATAATCGGAGTTTCACTGTATTAAAAATATAAATACAAACTTAATTGTTGAATTTGTCTTGCGAATGATTTAAAAGTGCATTTCGACGATAGGGAATCAAAAACAAAATAAAGTTACTTTGAACAAGTTAAGAGAGAATGAATGAACTGTATGAAATGTATGAAATACATTTAATAGTTGAAAAATCAATATTCATCAAATATCTATCAAAATGAGCTTTAGTTGTCCCCCATCTACTTTGATTTGATTTGAGGAACACTGAGTAATATAATGCCTATAAAGGGTTTGAAGTACCTGAGATGGTACTTTTGATCGATGCTTCAGTCGTTAAATGAAGACCCGCTAAGAGTTTGAATAAATGATTTAACTATTTTTGCAATTCAAATGTTTAATAGCCTCTCATCAATATTTCCCCTTTGAAGTAGCTAGGAAAGGATACTTTTAACCAATGAATATTCCAGTCCAAATTTACTGCCTCATTCATTTCTTTTCTCCGAATCGGTAATTCTGTTATAAATTTACATATTTACAGCTCATAAAATTTAATGTCTGTAATATTTCATGAAATTGTTTTCAATTGCAATAAAAGCTTTCATGAAACAGTATTACGGTAGTATTTATAAATAAATCACTTTACCTATCTCTGAAAAAAACGTTGTATAATCTACTGGCTAGATTATATTATACCGATTATCAGGCTAGAAAAAATATAAAATAAACATATAACTCAGAAAGAATAGTTAGCCCAAGGGGAGCCGACCTAATTTTTGCATTTAATTTAAAATGACAGCTATCAAATTCAATCAACATCAAAATCTAAACTGAAACTAAACGTTTTTATTTAGAATGATGAATGACCTTTTAAGATCAACAAACCACACATAGATCACACCAGTACAAGCACAGCAACACGGCGTAGCTAGATACATTACCTGCAATACTGCTAAGTCGTGTAGGTGTATACCCACCGGCAGGCCTCAGGAGTCGTGGGGAGTTTTGTTGTTGAAATGATTCTTAAATACTTCAATTTCTTAGATAAAAATTTTACAATGTTTTTTTTTTTTTTATCTTTAGCAATAAGAAAATATTTGTAATCACTAATAGAATTTTTCTTCCAAGAAAAAATAGGATTTTATTTTTTTTAAATAAATAAATGTATTAAACAAAGTTATATCTAATACATGCTGGCGCACTATGATCCTGCTGTACGGCATCAATTACCAAAAAATCTATATATTTTATAAACCCAGGAAAATATTTTATTAGAAGGAAAACAAATATATTTTAATGAATTTCGGTTTTATAATGTTCCTAATTTTTATTTTATTCTAATTGTAAATGGAACGATAAAGCCATCCATATTAATTATTTCCCACATTTGATGCACATTTTAATACCTACACAATAAACGATTTTTTTTTTAATATATGTTATATAGAGTTTTAAAAGATATATTATAGATGTTTTTAATGTATAAAAGAAAAAATATATATTCGTGTTAAGATGAGTATCAAATTTTTTAAAGAGTAATTTTATCATCTAATCACGAACAAAAACGATTTATCAAACATTAATTAGTCAGAAAGTGAATTTTAAAGTTTTTTTGTCTACGAAAAGACCTCATTTTTAACATAAGTATCTATAAACCATCATAAGAAATGGATAGAAGCTCACTTTGGTATTATTCTGACCAATACTTGTACAAATATGTCTCTAAATCAAATAAGTTTTATTTTTGTTACACTAATTTAAATTTTAATGAAATTAGTAAACTAAAATTAGGAAAAATTACACCCAGCATTATTTTATAAATTCATATATAGTTTTTTAGAGCCTCTAAGATATAAAAGAATTTTTGTATATTATGAATAACTATTTTCTGAGATGTAGATTACTGTGATGATATTATATTTTAAATGATCTTGTTAATATTATATTGTATACAGTTGTAAATTTCAATAAATAGCTTAAAAAAATAAGAGAAGTCTTGTAATGAGACAGTCTTGAAAATTAAGCTTCGTATTTTTTAAGGGTATTAAGACAGCTGTTGAGCCACACCATTCTTCTAAATTGATATACTTGACCACAAGTCTTAATCTAATATTACTATTGGGTGTTGCGCTTTTTAAAAAACTCCAATATAGGAGATCATTATTTCAAACATAACAATGTTTTTCAACATATAAAATGTTGTTGTGTCAAATATAACAAAGCACTTACCTCGTAACTCCAATATGAAATTCACGGATCACGTATGTTCTTTAATTATCTTAGATCAATTTATGTTTTGTTTTTTTGTTTTTTTCTTTTTATAAAGTTTTCTTGAATCTTAAATAGTTAAAGAATCATTACAGAGCTCCAGACATGTGTCAGCTTATAGCAAGAAAGATTCCTACCTAATGCCGAAAATTTCATTCTTTATTTAAGTCAAAGAGGGAGAATAAGATTTTACTGAAATAATATTGTAGAAGATCTGAAGTAACTCGGGGTGAGGAAGTGGAGGAGAGCGACCGTGCGTAGGAACAAGTTGAAGATAGTAAAAGAAATAAAGGTTCTAAATGGACCATAGCGCCAGAAGAAGAAGTTAAAGAAAGCTAAAAAGAAAAGGAAACAAAGAAGAAGGACGCTACCCCTCGACAACTTAAAAAAGTCTCCATTTACATTAGTTTTCAGTTAATTCCTTAACTTTCAATTTGTCATTTGTTTGAATTCTGGTATTCGTTTGTACTTTTATTTTAACTGTCAAATTTATTATTTTAAATTTTCTTATTAATTCAATTTATACTGTATTTTTCGGTTTCCATGGTTCAGTGACTGGCTACCAGTAGCTCGATTACCTGTCCTTTTGTGGCCAATTAGCCAATGCCCTTACCACCGATAAACGTTCAAATCCACGGGTGTAAGGGCAGTGATAAATCGATCTAAATACACAGATTATGGTTGCTCAGTGTCAGCAGGCCGATTCAGACCCATATGCATTTCCTTGGAGGTTGGTGACTCATTTCGGGCGGTCCCCTAACCAGGTGCTGACCACACCCGACTATGCTTAACTTAGATTACCTATTGTACATTCCTTAGCCCGTTCGGCCATTACGACCCCTACTGCATATATACATATTTAACCAAATTTTATATATTTGTGTTTCTCCTTCTACATCTATCAAAAAGAATACGCAGATAATAAAAAAATAACCTGGTGATGAATGAAGCCAAGGTAATAAACCTGAGTAAAAAATACCTAAAATAAACTATAAACTATCTTACTCTAGGGAAATGAATAATATTAACGACAACAAATCCATTTATACTGTATTTACAATTCAAAAAATAAATAAATAAAGTGCAAATTATAGAACCCTTATCTTTACTGAGGTATGAACTGGTGTCTTTCGTCACTGCCACTCAGAATATTGACAGAACTCTTGTATAATAAATATTTACAATATAACTCGGGGCCTCTTGAATTTACGAATCCTAATGGAATTATGAATAGTCCATAAAAAATGGTCCATATTGTCCATTTTTATTTTTTTTATACCCATTTTTATTTTGGCTGTGGTATATTTATTGTTTTGTTTTGTTTTTTCATTGAAATTCCGTAGGTGCTTTGTAATAATTATTATTTTCAAGTATCTTTTTATACCAATTTTAATTTTTTTTTTTTTTTTTTTTTTTATTTTATTGAGAAAGTATTACAATCTGCATCAATGTGGGCAATAAGTAATATGGATGACTAAATGGATATGGATCCAGGTGAATGGTCACACACTATGCACAATAACAAATAAATACAAAGAATAGATTAAAAAATAAAATAAAAAAAATAAACTAAGTACCTTAAACTATACAGTACATAAAGCTAAGAAAAATAAAAAATAAATAATCTATAAAATAAGTAACAAGATAATAATAAAAAAAATAAATAAAAAAATGAAAATAAAAACAATAATAAGAGTAAACAAAAAATAATAATAAATAAATAATAATAATAATAAAATTTTTAAAAAATTTTAATTTAATTAAATCGTAAAAATACATTTATACTTTATTTACACTATATTCAAATCTGAGGGATCCTTGTCGAAATTTATAATAGATCACGAGGCCACTGCCTTTTTAACCTGCGAGGAGGATTATAGGGGTGAGTGGAGCTGGAATGGATTGTGCTAGTGGACTAGGATGATTAGAAAGTTTTTGATGAAGTTTTGAAAATTTGACAGATATGGATTCTAGGACAAAAGGTATATTAAGATCGTTATGTAAGGTTTTGTTGGAGACATAATATGGGGCGTTGTTTATGGTTCTTAGGAATTTGCATTGGAATGATTGGATACGTTTGATGTTCGAGTGTTTTGTTGTCCCCCAAATTTCTAGTCCTTAGGTCCAGATAGGCTTTAGGATAGTCTAGAAGCTTGTTATCTATTGAAAGTTTTGAAGCCTTGGATAGAATGTGGTATAGTTGGCTGAATCTTCTGTTTAGTTCTTGTCCTTTCTTGTCCTAGTATGTGGGTTCCAAGTGAGTCTTTTTCTAAGATGAAACCAAGATATCGCACTGTATCAGATCTGGGTAACGGGATCTTATTGAATAGAACAGTTGAGCAGAAACTACGGCGTAGAGCAAAAGTCATGTGGGTACATTTTTTATAACAATTAACGTTATATAATGAACCAGTTTCAAAAAATATATTTATATTTATTTGAAACGGGTTTATCGCTGTTTCAACTCTCGACATCACATTTACAATGCTTCTACTGTATAAATCCAGGGAAGTAAAATCATAAACAATATATAACATTATAAATTTTAGGGAGATTTCCTTGGAGAGGCTGGTTCCACAATGGCTTTTAATATTTAGCTACCTATAACTTGTAATTACAATACACTTTTCAAAACACTTTCCAACGACGAAAACACCTAAGTTGTTAATAGAAGAAAAGGAAAACTAAGTTTTCCAGGAGAATGGAAAAGTTTGTATAGTAAAAGGCTGCAGCGTATCGTGCGCTGCAGAAAACCCCTTTCTTTTTAATTAAACTTTACGAACTTTTAATTACAGACCTTCTAGAATAAATTTAAAAACACACACGTTAGGAATAACATAGCCTCAGAGGTCTCTCGTTCAAGCAGGAAATTTAATTCATTTGTACAAACAAGATCCTTGTACGCAGACATTTTACAGAAAAGTCAGTTTTTTTTTTTTAATTTTAAATTAAAATGTAGAGGTTTATATTTAAATGCTTCATTCTGCTGCATATAGTTAGTTATATAATTGAGCTCAACACACTCTAATAGTTCTGTAAAAATATTTTTAAAATTGTTTTAAGATTTCTACAGATTTTACAATTTGTTTCTCATATTTTTTATCATTATTATTGTATTTAATAGTTTTAAGGTAATTTATAATATTAGAGATAAATAAAATATAAAATAAAAATTATTTCATTTTTAGATTTAGGTATTTTCTTATAACTATTTTCTTCTTACAAACAAAAAATTATACCATAAAATATATGGCTTCCTTAGTAGAACAGATTACTATATTGTTTTAAAAAAAAAATAGAATTATTTTATTTATTTTAGTTATTAAATTTGGATGTTTATGATATTCCATTAATCTTTGTTGGAGAAATCCGCTACCTAGGACTCCATCGGGACAAGACTTCAACATTTACTAATCAAACGTTCAAACCTTTCGATTAACTACAAAAGACTCACTTACATGACAGTAATTAGACCCATTTAAACATCCGGTTGTATAGTATAGCTTTTAATCCACCCACTAATCCACCCATTCCTCTAGAGTCCAATCCTCCCAATCCAAAACACTTCAATAAATCCTCAATACTCCTTACTCAGGATGTGTCGGTACCAAACTTTTTCGATTCTCGGTACCGGTACCTCAGTTGAAAATAAATTGTTATTACATAAAATAATCGATATGTTAGCTCTCATATCGATTATTTTATGTAACTTATGTAATAAGCATACCAAATAATAAAAAAAAAAAAAATTAATAACCCAAGAAATAAGCAAATAATTTTTATTATCCACAAAATACAATATATAAGTTGATTGCAGTTCAACTAATGTAAAAAAAAAAATAATTCATATTATTTAAGGAGATAAAAATTCCAAAGGTTCTGGGGTTCATACATTACTTATGGAATCGTCAATGTTACTAAAACCTTTCACTAAACAGTGAAATGGATGGTGCACCGATATATTTCTTTGGATATTGATTTTAATGGTATATTAGGGTTCGAATATAATCATTTTAGGTACATGGATTAACTGAGTTGATTTTTTTTTTTTTTTTTTTTTTTATTTTTTTGATGTAAAAAATGTATTATAATTATTTATAACAAAATATCAGCGGTATCGATAGGTTCCTAGGAATCGACTTTAAGTCATCGATTCTCGATACCTATTCTTGAGATAAGAATCGAGAATGGACACATCCCTTCTTAATATACTATGTGTTGCTGATTTAACTCAAACCAGATAACTATTCCTTCATAGTAAACTCGATAACCATTCAAACCCACAAGTATCTCAACTTGCTTCCCTTTCTATTCCAGGTAACCCTCCGTGCAGTCAGGAAATAAGATGGCTTCGGGACCTTCTATTATAAATCTTTTATTGAAGTGCTTCTAGTATTTGCTTTACAAGCAGTTGACGTGTCATTCTAAGCATTCTTATTACATTTTGTTGGAGCACCCGCAAAATTGACAGGGTCTTTTGAATGAGGCTCCAAAAACTAAAATAAAATAAACATAAGGAAAATAGATAAATAAATAAAGTTCCTCTCTTCTTTTGGAGTATTTTCTAAAGGGAGGTTCCGAATAAGATTAGTATCTATCTGAGAAATCCGTAACTATACACCAAACATATATAATATATTTACTATAAAGAAAACAAACATTTACTATTTACAAACAATGAATTAAATAACAAATAATTATTGAACTTTTGAATTCAAACTTAAAGAAACCTATTAATAAAAATTCCTTTTTTATATTAAACCTATTAAAAAACAATTATACCCAATTAAATTACTGAAAACAAAACAAAATAGAAATAAATAAAATAGAAATATGTGATATTATTGATGAAGAGCTTAGCTGAGGGAGCGGGACGACTATGATTGGTACATTCGCAACGAGATGGTGATGATCTGATCTAGATGGTATCGATGAGTGAGGAACCTTCATAACATGTTGCAAAATGTCGTGAACGCCGCACGTCCTCGAAATAGGTCGAAGAGCTAGTGGACCCACATCTACATTCAAACGATCAACGATGAAAACACAGCGTCTTAACAATGACACCAACTAAACACCATATTTTGTACTCCAATACAACTAATTAGCCAGTTGGGCTAACTATCATATGGCCGTTGCTAGGTAGCGGCAGGGAAAGTCTATAGCCGTAGCATAACATATTGTCTATTAATTGAAATTGAATTGGATTGAAAATTACAGCAACCCCTATACGTAAATAAAAGAAATACAGTTTATTCTAATGGCGTAAACACATTTACTATACGTATTTTTCTTTTTATTGTATTCAGTGGTAAATTTAAGGTAATAGCAAAAAAAAATTATAAACTTTAAATGTTTATTTTTTAAAACTTTTATTTTTGCGGCTCCCTTGGTATAAGTAGCTATGATGGGAAATACAATTACCACAGCGAGCACAAAGTGCTTTGCTTTGATGACCATCACCAATTATACGTGCCATTGATCACCGGCTTTTAGGAGATCATTCGGTTATGCTGATCCTGCTTTGACATCGGCCCCCGAGCGCGAATGACGTCTGATTCCAGCTTCATGCAAATGTCACCTCCCTCCAACTCTCGCCCCAATACCATAGCCCATATACGTGTTCATCACTCCCGGCAGTTCTCAATAAAACTTTTTTCCCTTAAATGTTCCTTTTTTAAACATTTGACAAAATGTCAAATGATTACATGATTACTAATGTGGTAAATTAAAATCAGGTATGTATAAGTTTACTTATACGAATATCCCTATTAAAGGTAAAGAACTGTCTTAATTATTGTAGTTAGTACTGCACTAACTCATGCATATAACTCAGAAAGAATAGTTAGCCCAAGGGGAGCCGACCTAATTTTTGTATTTAATTTAAAATGATAGCTATAAAATTCAAGCAACATATGAATCTTGCAACAATAGAAGCAACACGGCGTAGCTAGATACATTACCCGCAATACTGCTAGGTCGTATAGGTGTATACTAACCGGCAGGCCTCAGGAGTCGTGGGGAGTTTTGTTGTTGAAATGATTCTTAAATACTTCAATTTCTTAGATAAAAATTGTATAAAGCTTTTTTTTTTATCTTTAGCAATAAGAGAATATTTATAATCAATCACTAATAGATTTTTTTTCCAAGAAAAAATAGCAGGATTTTATTTTTTTTTAATAAATAAATGTATTAAACAAAGTTATACCTAATACATGCTGGCACACTATGATCCTGCTGTACGTCATCAATTACCAAAACATCCATATATTTTATAAACCCAGGAAAATATTTTATTAGAAGGAAAACAAATATATTTTAATGAATTTTGGTTTTATAATGTTCCTAATTTTTATTTTATTTCTAATTGTACATATATTGTAAATGGAACGATAAAGCCATCCGTATTAATTATTTCCCACATTTGATGCAGATTTAAATACTTACACAATAAACGATTTTTTTTTTTTTTTTTGACAAAATGTCAAATGATTATATGATTACTAATGTGGTAAATTATAAGTTTACTTATACGAATATCCCTAGTAAAGGAAAAGAACTATCTTAATTATTGTAGTTGGTACTGCACTTTAAGACCCTTTCATCAGAATAACATATTTTTCATGATCCTAGAAACCATGATTAGTAAAAGTTATTCACCATATGAAGAACCAAATAGTAAGTAAAGTTTGTCGATAGTTGTTAACAAATAAACCTAGGTTAGTCGTAATAAACAACTAGTACCATAATTAATAATTCTTTGCACCATAAATAGTAATTTAGCTTCGTCAAACCAAAAAAAAAAAAAATGTATGATTTCTGATTTATTTAGCAAATTACATAAATAGAAATCATTATATGAGCTGTTTATTTTGAAAATGGGGCAAGTCCTTTTTTTTTTTTTCATTGCGAGATATTTAAAGGTTTGCATTTCAATAAATTTAAAAATATTGCTAATTATTAATAGGTATATTTTTAATATCTTTTAGTGGCAAATAATGTAAGCTTATAATCCAACAGTGCTTACATTGCTGACTAAAAAAGTAAGAGTTTCATTAAAACTAAATGGACTTTCCTCACTTTTAAAAGTTAATGAATTATTGTAATCGTTCGTTTAATTAGGAATTCTTTCAGTTGCACAAGACTTTGTTTGATAATAAAAACAAAATACTATACACAGTTTTAAAAATATTTATTCTTTTCATAATAAGTCAAACAAAACAAAGAATATTCTATTAGAAAATATAACAAAAAAAAAAATTCAGTAATATTATGAATTCCAATGAAATCATACATAGTCAGTTTATACGTAGGTATGCATTTTACAATTTAAAGAATCAAAGTACACCAATTATTATATAATTAGATTAACAATTAATAATTATTCCAAATAAACAAAGTTTAAAAGGATTAAAGGTTACAAACGTGACTTTTTTCATTCAAACCAATATATATCCTAAACGGTAGGTCCATGTAACAAATGTTACATCCGAAAAATATTTTCCATTAAATTTCTGACTAGGCAATTATCGTCAAAGTTTTCATCCAAGCAGCAGAGCTAGAGCTTGCAAAAAATCCCAACTCTTCAAAAATGTAGATAAAGGTTACTTTTTCCGCCCGAACCAAATGTTATACAACAAAAATATCCTGTATTGGCTTTCTGGTAAGGGAACTGTCGGCAAAGTTTCGATTCAAGCAACACCAACAGAGCTCAAATGTTACATTTGTGAATGTGAAAAAAACGTTACACCAAAAAATTATGGACGCCCAAAGATATATCTATGTAAAAAAAAAAAAAGTTCCATTTGTTCTTGTTGTGCTTAAAATATGATAGTAAAATTATAATCCAAAACAGTCTATTTATTTCATAAGTTAAATGTTATGTGAATTTATAATAGAATACTTGAAGATCCAGCAATGCTTGATTTACAACTGCCAATACACATTGTGCCTAATATATTCATAGTTTGGGAGGCTACGACAAAAGCTGATATTCCTATTGAGGATCGGTACCGACATGTAATCAGATTATTCCAGTGGCTTAGTTGGCAACACTGGCCATCCCTGTACTCCCTCTAATAGGACTAGGTCAGCTCCTGTTGTTCCTCAAACGTGTGGAGCATCTCCTAGTGTTCCCAGCCCATCTCGATGCTGTAATGCTGCACCGGGAAAACAATCTCATTGTTTTTGTATTTTCTCTTCCAATCGAGGTAAAGCCCCTGCTGGGGTGCTGAACCCATTGTCCCAGATTGCGAAATAATGGAATCAGTCCCGGGAGTCTGATTTTATTTGTTAAACTTGTTGAGACCGGTCGAACAACCTACTAAATAAACAAATGCTGTTATACAAATATATTTGGCAGTAGTCGAATAAAATGCGAACTGGGAGCACTTTTATCGTTTCTCAATCTGGTTTGTCAAGGTAGTAAATCTTTATGACGCATAAACAGAATATGACTCTTCTCAAGATGGGAGTCTTCTGTTTTACCATTCAACTCCGTCAAATGTTATTTCCCTCGTTCAATTGACTCTTCTTCAAAAACAAGCTACGAAACAATTAGCCTAAATAATCTATGACCGATTTAGTGCGCTCATGACAATCAATGAACGCTTTTATTACTTACTTACTGAGTGTATCTACTCCCCAGGGCGGGTCATGGCTCCCTTTACAATGTTATTCCGCACTTCTGTGTCTCTTACCATTGTTTTCCATCTCATAGGCTCTCAAAACTCCCAGATCCTTCTCCATGCCCTGCAGCCATCTTCTTCGTGGCCGGCCTACTCTTCTTTTGACAAATGAAGTTCCATGCAATAGTTTGTTCGGCATTGAGTTCTACAAGCTTTTTTTTATTTTATTTTTTTAAATTTTAGTACCGGCCAACAAATTACCTCGCAGATAACGTATTCCACTTCTTATCCCCCTCCTTAAATAATCCTTCATTCTCTCTAACTGCTGCAGTCTTCTCTCTTCCGTCCATCTCCCACGCCCGTGCTTTGTTCTCTCCTCCTCAAGAACCCTGATATTTTTACTTGGTTCCTGAATATCTCTCTCTCGCTGCAAACGTAGTTCCAAGTTCTTCCTTCATCTGCTTAGCATTACTACTCTGGCTTCTCAGGTTGTATATCTTATCAAATATTTGTTGATTCCATTATGAGATCCATCCTATGTGCCCGTAGTCCTCTTTTCCTCACATCTGTTTCCAAAACCTCCATTCTTTTGTATATTTCTTTATTCGAATCTATAAACTTTTATTATTCTAGTTAATTATAAGCCCTAAATAATGTAATTCAAAGTCTTAATATCTCGGGAAGTATTTTGCACTCATTTACCTAATTATGTGCTTATACAAATGATATTTTCCATAATTTCGTAGAATGTACTATCGCTCAAAGAGTCTTTCAGTTCGCTGAATGAAGAAACTAATATAATCTGAATAAACGAAAGTAAAACTAAATACATAAGAATTGGCTTAAACCGAGAAAATAATATTGCAGATATTAATACTTTTTCATTTGAAAAAATAAAAAGTTTTATATATTTGGGGTCAGAATAGAAACGATGAAAATAAGCAAATAAATTAGGTAAACGGAAAAATAATGGTATTTAACCTAGCATATTATCTAAACCTTAGGTTCTTTTAAAGTAAGATATTGTCAATAATAAAAATCGACACTATTAATTTTTCATGATTAAAAATGCATATTGAAGTTCTTAAAAAAAAAAAAACTTCCAAAGTTCTCGTGTATATTCCTCCCAAGAAAAAAAAAAAAAAAAAAAAAAAGTTTCCAAATGCCACTACTTCTAAACTTATATGCATTCATTACAGGTTTATTTACAAACTTTTTGGACATAATATCGTGATCACAAATGAAAAAGCCACACGGCCGAGACCTTTGCTAATGATTTTGTATTGTTTTGTTTACTTTTTATTTTTTCCTCTTTATAGATCATGTACCTGGAATAAGTACTTTTGAGTACTACTGTCCCTAATGCCTATCTGTTCAATCACGACAGATAACGTCAGTTTATTTACTTATTGTCTCTAATCTGTATTAGATATAAATAAAATGAAAGAAAATAATTAAGATTTTTTCTTTATATGTAAAGTGTTGAGTTAGTTAACACTTTGGGCCAAATATTTTACTTATTACCAGTATAGACTAGATTACGAAATGGGATCATTAATAGAATGCAGTGGCCATTATTGAAGAAGTCATTTTTAAAACTTTTTTTGTTGCTGCAACATCACGCGACAGTGGCATGAACAAAATGACCGGCCATTACGAATTGCTAAATAACTAGAAAGCATGCTACCCCAACACTTCTATAATATTAAAGGACGGCATGGATTTCCGTGGAAGGTATACAACTATCGAATAAAAATTATTATATTGTTATAAACATATTATTCATATTCTAATAATATGACTTCAGATTCAAGATTTAACAGATTACCAAGTCAAAAATATTGCATCACTAAGTCATATTACGTCATCTATGACATCATAACAGCCCCTGAGGTAAGCCAGTTAATTTTTGAAGAGTCATTTGTCTTTTCTTTCTTTTTCTTTCTTTTTTTTTTAACTCACTTACTCCTTCCTCCCTTACCTTGCTCTATCGCAATGAATATGTTATTTTGGTGTCATCATTGTATGATCAGATAATGGAGATCTTTAACGTCATCAAACTGTCTCGAGCAAGATTTACCTCTCCTTGTCCTTAGGTCTCCATGATAATTATGCAACATCCCTTTTGGTAAACAAGACATCATTAAGAAGAAAGTCTAATAACCTTCTTGATATTCCATGATACATCAAGCTGCGTAAATTTAATGGAGTTAAATTAAAACTAGACTAAAACGACAAGAAACTGCCCGTCGTTACAGACTACTTCAACATTTACTAGACAAACGTTCAAAGCTCCCAATGTATTACAAAAGTCTTATATACATGACTGTGATTAGACCTATTTGGACTTACGGAGTTGAGTTTTGGAGCTCCATTAAACCATCCAATTCATCTCGTATTCAATTCTTACAACCCAAAATTCTTCGAAAAATCTTCAATGCTCCTTACTTTGTCTCCAATAAACTTATCCATAAAGATCTTAAGGTACCATATGTTGCTGATTTAGGTACACACCAGGTACCTATCCTTTCAAGCTCCATAACCACTCAACTCCGTTAGTTTCTCAACTTGCATCCCACTCTATTTCTGATAATCCTCAGAGTCGTCTGAAACGAAGATAGTGTAGCGGCATTCTAGTGTAGAATTTTTAATAATTTGCTACTGGTGAGTGGTTCTTTTCAAGTTTTAACATGTTATTGTAATCGTTGTCAATACATTTACTTGATGTATATATTTTGTACAGTTGTAAATTTTAATAAATGTATATAAAAAAAATTGTATACTACTTTTTTCAGAACACATTCTTCTATGTTCTTTTGATATTTAATTTTTTTCTTATTAATTAGTTATCAATCCACCTCAAACTCTTGCAGTGCACCTGCGAATACCGGCAATGCTTTTGCTTGTGATATATACTGCAAGAGTTTGAGGTGGATTGATAACTAATTAATAAGAAAGAAACTAAATGTAGCATTTAATATATACACATATATATATATATATATATATATATATATATATATATATATATATATATATATATATATATATATATATATATACATCTCTTACTGATATTCTCCCTGACTTCATTCCAACTTTTCTAATGGCGAATTCCAACACCATTTTATACAATAAATTTTATTATTACACACGAATTCACTACTTAGGATCACGCTACAACTTTATTTCCTGTTATTATTTTCCATTGCCTTTCGTTTCCTCTGCCTCCCGTACTCTTTCATGCTTTCACTGGCCTGCTTCTTTTGATCTGTATGCGTTTGTTCTCCAATGAATGTTTTTAGCAAAAGGTGCCTGAAATGGTACTGGTAAATTTTGTTATAAAGTTATTAATTAAATGTGAATTGCTTGTGAAGTAACTACCCAATGGTATTACTTCAATAAATATGGGAAAGTCCGGAGAGGCCATCTTCTTTTCAGGAGCATCGGAGAATTGTCGGACATAGAATGGGAAACAAGTAAAGAGACTAGTAAATTTGAATGGTCATGGGAGGTTACTATGAAAGGATATCTATTCTCTGAATATTTAACATACTTTAGAAGTTCTATTATTGAGATAAGAACGCATAATAGTAGGAGGTAGGAATTCCCGGAATTGTTATATTTGAAACAGTAAATAATTACTACTAAATGATTAACATAAATAATGAAAGTATTATATCTGATGCACATTTTAATTTTATTTAATCAGTTGTTGCAATAATTAGGATAAGTATGACCTGCCTATTACAATGGAATATGTTGACTTACTGACATGTATGCTGTTTTAGGATTCATGAAGCATCTGCTGGTAAGTTGTTAACTTTATTTAGAGACGCTTAAAGCTTTTGTTTTCCAATTTTCGATAAATATATTAATTTTAAAAAATAATCTTATACTATATTTTAACAATAATAAAAATTATTGTCAGCTGACGTTGACAATAATTTTGGGGTACCAATTATTTGATTATTTTATTTAGATTCTCCTTCCGCCGAGAAAAGTAGCTGTTATAAAAATAATTTTCTATCATTAATTGACCATTTTTCATTCACTATAATGAGAAGGCCTAAGATTTAAATGCACAGATTCGTGATTCGCAAACTATATATTATTCGGAGATACGGAGGTCAAAACTCCGCATTTAACTTCTAACTATTGTTATAACTTTAGGGTCCATCAAACAGAGGCCCCAACAAGACAAACTTCAATAATGCTCTGTCAATAAGTATGTCGAGCTTGTGTCTGTTCACCAGAGGACACCAGGGACAATTATTAATTTTGGATTTATACGAACAGGATAAATCTCAATATATATATATATATATACATTATAATATATATATGGTCATATTAATCTCGAATATATTGATTATAGTGGTATCTATCCGACAACGTCTATTGTTTAAATTAATGCTCATCCCACTGCTTCTATTATTATTTATTAGATTGGGAGTGGCTGTTCGTTCTATTACGACATTTTTGCTAAGGATAATTTGTTAAAAGGTTTGAAGTCCTTGTTATAAACCCTCCAAATTGGGTGTAATGTTTTTTTATTGAAGTTTAGTAGTTCTTGAGTGGCCTTCGTGTTTTTAATCGTTTAAAAACATCGAAAGTTTAATGCAGGTTTATATCATGAGGCAGTAAATTTGTGATACATATACTCAATCTAGTTTTAGTATCTATTAGCACTGTTTTAGTTTTTTTTTTGAACTTGAAGTTTGGAATATTTAAAATTCGTTTTTTAACTCATTTACACCCCTGTCAATATAAATTTAACATTCATTTTCAAGTTCAAATATTTTATTTTATTAGATCAGCTTATTATTTAAGGTTTTAAATTATTAAAAATAACATTTTAAAAAATTACAATCCTTAATTGTTCAACACTAATGAGTAGTAAGATTTAAACAATAATTTCTGCCAAATAAGGTTGCAACAATTAAATTGTGTGAGCGATGTAGTGTTTAATTACAACCAAATTGCTTTGAAGTATACCATGAATAAAAAATTAAAATTATGATTTTGGTGTAGAAATGGTAACTTTTTTATTTCTTTGAAGGATTTTATGATTTAAACGATCGCGATAAAAATTTTCACCAAACAGTATTATCGTAGCATTTATAAATATATTACCTTTCCTATATATATATATATATATATATATATATATATATATATATATATATATATATATATATATATATATTTTACATGCTCATGAATGCAATATTTTCTGCCGTAATTATAAAAAATATTTAACAATAAAAAATATTTTTTTATTTTTCTCTAAATTACAATACCCTAACAATATTTCTTGGAGAAAAATCAAATCTTTCAACTAATTCTAGTCTTGGCTCTAAATGGGTTAAAAATATTTTCCTTACCAATATAATTTTTTACCTCCTATTTACAAATTCAGATAAATAAATAAAAAGTTTTAGTGCCTCTGCAATGACAAAATATCGCCAAACTGCAAATTGTTGGCAGTAAAACTAACTTCCATCCACCGCTTATCTGTCTGTGACTATTAGAAAAAAAAAAAAAAAAAAAAAAAAAAAAAAAAAAAAAAAAAAAAAAAAAAAAAAAAAAAAAAAAAAAAAAAAATTAAAATAAACAAAAAATCCAATATTGCATTTTTCCCCCTACTTTGTAATATATCAAATGCAATTGTACTTCAATCATTTTGAGTTGTATGTTTAGCGAATGGGATAAAGGATTAAATTAAAATTTGCTGTGAACAGATTTCTTGTGAACAGCGGAATTATAGTTAATCTCATCATTGAATTAAACTAAAATATAATTACGTTTAGTGAATTAATTTATGATTCATTTCATGTTTTAAATGATTATTTAATTTCGAAAGCCTATTGTAATAGAAAATTATTATAAATTAAAATTTATAAATTAAGTACTTCGTTTTCATGTATAGTAATTTATTTTAATTATGATATTTTTATTGTTAAATCTATATTTTATTATCAGAAATATCATTATATTTTCATTAAAATGTTGTTGTTGTTGTTTGTTGGGGTTTATAGGCATAAAACCCTAGGGTCATCAATGCCTGTGTAGTTATATATATAGGTATATTTTCACAGAAGATTAGGGTCAGGAAGGGTGCCACGAACAGAGGCGCACCCCCAAGGAGAGACGAGCCGCACCCGCCGAGCAGGAAATGCGCCACGGCTTGCTTATTTATATGAATCATATTTTCTTCTATTTAAATTTTTTTTTTTAAATCTTTTTATTTGATTAATTACATGCTGCCTCACTCAAGGGCAATGAGTAATATTGATGACAGTGACTCATTCATTCAATATGTACACTGATATAAAATAAATAAAGTAAGAAAATAAACAACTTTTAAGTAAACAACTTAAAGATACAAGAAATCAAATAATATATACAAAGAAGTAAGATAAAATGTACAAGAAGTAGAAAATAATAAATAAAATAAGAATAAAGAAGAAAAGAAAGAGTCGTAACTGCATTCATACTCTATATACAATAATCACAAACACTCCGAGGTACACCCCGATCCAAGCCTGCCCCCCAGTTTGAAAGGCAAGCCGGGCTCAGAGAGTTCCCTGCGCTGTTCTATCAGCTGCATCACTGATATAATCCAGTGGAGGCTGAGAGAGAGCGCTATGGCACAGTCGCACATGACTTGAGTGGAGAAGCTGGCCATTGCCAGCACTCCAATAATAACTATTTACAATAAATCTCGGGGCCATAGCCGTTTTAATCTACGAGGTGGATTATAAGGATGCGAGGAACTGGATAGTGAATGAGCAAGTAGATTGGGATGGTTGGAAAGGTTTTGATGGAATTTGGAAAATTTAAGGGGTATCAGGTCAAGAACAAAAGGTATATTGAGATCATTATGTAGGGTTTTGTTGGAGACATAATATGGAGCATTTACAATAGTACGAAGGACTTTAGATTGGAAGGATTGAATGCGTTTGATATTCGATTGTTTTGCTGTCCCCCACAGTTCAAGTCCATAGGTCCAAATAGGTTTAATGATGGTTTTGTATATGAGGAGTTTGTTTTGTATGGAGAGTTGGGATGTTCTATTTAGTAGTCTGTACAATTGGCTGAAGCGTCTGTTAAGTTCTTGCCTTTTAAGTCTAGTGTGAGGGTTCCAAGTAAGTCTTTTGTCTAGGTAAAAGCCAAGATACCTTACTGTGTCAGCTATGGGTAGCGGAATATTATTGATATAAACAGGAGGGCAGGATGTGCGGCGGAGGGTAAAAGTTACATGGGTACATTTTGTTTCATTAATTTTGATCCTCCAGTTGTTGCACCAATCTTCAATCAGGGATAAGTGGATTTGGAGATTACAGGAAGCTATTGAGGGATCTGAATACGATGAAAGGATAACAGTGTCATCAGCAAAAGTTCCTAGGAAGGTATCAGTGGTAGTAGGGATATCTGCAGCATAGAGGATATATAGAACAGGACCAAGAACGCTACCTTGTGGAACACCTGCCTCTATTGTGTAGCAGTTGGAATATTCCATTCCGCAGCGAACTCGAAAGGAACGGTTAGAGAGGTAGGATTGAAGGACTAGGAATAGCGATTGAGGTAAAAGGGTTTTGAGTTTGAAAAGCAAACCGGCATGCCAAACCCGGTCAAAAGCTTGCGCTATATCCAGAAATGCGCCGGAGCAATACTGTTTGCTTTCAAGTGCTGAGGATATATGGTCTACAACTCTAAGGCCTTGTTGGACAGTGGAGTGCCTAGAGCGGAATCCAAACTGGTGTGAGGGAATATTTCGGGATTCAAGGATGGGTAGAATGCGTTTAAGAAGGAGTTTTTCAAAGATTTTTGACAGGATTGGAAGAAGGCTGATCGGTCTGTATGATGATGGATTGTTGGAAGGTTTGCCCGGTTTCAGGAAAAGGATAATAATAGAATGTTTCCATTGCAAGGGGAAATAGGTTGTTCTGAGGATGCAATTAAATAAATAGGTAAGGAAAATGATAGCTTTTTGAGGAAGTTGCCTGAGAATCTGTGAGGTGAGGAGATCATATCCGGGGGATTTAGTTTTTAGTTTTCTCAGGAGGAATTTGACCTCAGAGGGGTTAATTGCCTTAGGAGGTAAGGATAAAGGAATCGGTGAATCAAGGAATTCATGGACCGTTGTTGTGTGGGTGGGATTAGGATCAGGATGGGGAACAAATATAGTGGAGAGGTGCTGGGCAAATTCTTCAGCTCTGTTCTCATCAGAAGCTGCCCATGAACCATCTTCTCGCCGGAGGGGATGGGAGATGGGTTGATATTTGAGGATTTTTTTAGCGGTAATCCATAGGGAATTATCTGATGCAGAGAGTGAGGAAAGATAGGAGTTGTAGGATTGGGATTTGAAGGTAGCCATGTTTTTTTTAAGGAGTTTTGTAAGATAGTTGTAGGATTTCCGATCGTCAGGATGCCTGGTTCTTTGCCAAATGGCTCTGGCTTGGCGTCTGGATCGGATAAGGTCACTTAGGTCTTGGGGTAAAGGATTTTTCTTTCTAACTTTGGAAGGGGAACGAGGGAAGGATGCAGCCCAGGCTGCCTGCTGGATTATGTTTGTAAAGGAGTTAGTTGCATTGTCAAGGTCTTGGGAGGTTTTTAAGGATACTCTGAGGTCTATATTGTCGGAGATTATTTGGCGGAAGTGATTCCAGTCTATTGGCCCTCTTATAAATGATGGGGGAGGAGATTTTGGGATGGGAGTAACGGAGAGGGTTAGAATTAAAGGACTATGGTCTGAGGAAAGTTCATCCAGGCGTTCTATGGAGTAATGGAGAGGTCCTAAGCCTGAATGTATGAAGAAATCCAGAAGGTCAGGGTTTCTGTTAGGATCTGTGGGCCAATAAGTAGGAGTACCGGGAGAAATGAAATGAAATCTTCGGGAATTAAGTGCTGACTGCAATGCCCGCCCACGGGAGTTGGTGGTTCTTGAACCCCATTGCTGGTGCTTAGCATTGAAGTCAGCACCCAAAAGAAAGCGGTGGTCTAAGGAATTGAAGAATGAATTGAACTGGGATGCGGAAATTGGTTTATTTGGGGGGCAGTAGGCCGCTGCAAGCGTGACGGGAAAGGAGAAGGTTTTAATGACAACTGCTGTGGGTTGCAGGAATTCATTTGCAGGTAAAGGGGATACGTGGTGAGAGAGGGAATTATGGATGATAATAGCAGTTCCGGCATGGGCTCTACCGTCGGGGTGGTCTGTTCGATATGTTTGGTATTGTGGTATGTTGATGTGTTGTTTACAGGTCAGTCTTGTTTCTGTAATTAAAGCTGCATCAATTTCTTTTTCATGAAGCAATGATGTCAGTTCATTAGTATGATTTCGAATACCATTCGCATTCCAAAGGAGGATGGATAAGGGTTTTGTGGGAGGCATTTAAGGATTTTTTTGGAGAGAGATTAGGAGAGGGATAACATTCGTAAGAAGAGATATAAGTGGGGTGATAAGAGTTTTCATTTCTGATAGGAAGGAGGTAAATAAGGATGAAAGATCTGAGGTAGTTGGGGGTGGAGGGATATGGGGAATCTGATGGATGGTAGGTGGATTAGATTGGATAGGTAATGGAGTAGGTTGAATAGCCATTGGGTATTGAGATTGAGGCAGTGGTGGCTGAGGTTGAGGGTGATGAAGTTGGGGTTGTTGAGGAGGAGGTGGCATGGCTCCATTTTCTTTTTGATTTCTGTTTCCTCCCACCATTTGAGCGAAGGAGACCGATGAGTTCGCTATTTTGGAGGGCTGTCTTCCTTTCGTCGGTTGAACTTCTTCTTCCGTTCTCTGCGTTTTCTGGAACCTATTACGTAGGGTTTTGTACGTTTGGCACCCTTTGTAATTCGCTGGGTGTCCTTGCTGGCATAGGGCACATACTGCTGGTACCTCTCTTGTTTTTGTGCATTCGGAAGATTTGTGCATTTGCCCACATTTGACACATCTAGGAATATGATGGCAGTAGGTTTTTGTATGGCCGTATGCCTGGCAATTATGGCATTGTACAATGTCACGTTTACGGTATGGTTTCTCAATTTGAACTCTCGTATAGTAAATCAAGGTGACGTCATATATCTTTTCTACTCCCGGTGCAGGTTCTAGATCAACAAAGAAGAGTGGCAATGAGACTTTACCTCCTGCTCCTGGGTTTTCCCTGCTGTCTTTTTGAACATTTGTTACTTGCTTTACTTTGAAGCCCATGGACATCAATTCTTCTTTGATGATATCAGGAGGAGTTGTAGGGTGAAGGTTTCTTACGACCACCCTAAGCGATCTCTCTTCCTTCAGCTGGTATGTATGAAAGTCAGCTTTTGTTTCTGAAAGATATTTGACAATGCTGCGGTAGGAATCGGGGGAATCAGGCATAATTTTAGTGTCATTAGCTCGGCTAACACAGGAATACTTTCCTCGTCCAACTATATTATTTAAGTGATTGCACATTAATGGGAAATTGCCTATATTGCGAACAAAGATAGGAGGAGGTTTTGGAGGCTGCGGTGCTGAGGACGACTCCATAGTTTCGGCAGCTGTGCTACTAAGCGCCTGAAATGGATTAGGTGTAAAAAAGGGAGACTCTTCGATCACTCCTTGGGTTGAGGTCCCAGGCGTTGAATCATCCATCGGCGATGAGTTAGGGGGAGTTTTGACCTTTGATCGTTTTGGTTTTTGCTTTGTTGGGCTTGTTCTCACAGTTTCAAGAGATCGGCTTCTTTTAGACTTAGTTTTTGAAGACATCACCATGTGGAAATATCTCATTTGATTGCATCTAGTGGTAAGAGAAAGAAAAGGAAGGAAAAAAAATAAAAATAAAAATAAATAAAATAAAAATAAAAGTTCGTAGTGTTTGAATGTCTGAGAAGGCAGCACCTTCCCGTACAGAGAATAGGTACGTACTGGCAGTGCCTAGGTCACGGCCCTGTTATCTCTTATCCCCACCTCCGCCTAGATAGGCTTAGTAGATACCGATCACATGGCATATATTACGTACACTTATTTAATGTTAATGATTGTACTCACTGTTTTTTGTCTGTCTATGTTTAGCACACCTATTAATTAATATCTCTATGCACTTTTCTGAGCAGAAAGACTGAAAAAAACACACTAAAAGAAACTGTAATTACAGAGCGATCTAAAGATGACTTTGTATAGTTGGCGCAGGCGCAAAACCCCCTATTTAAATTATATACGAAGCTTATAAGTAGGATGTGGATAAAAACCATTTACATTTCTACATGGAAAAGTCCAAATCCTTACAAGGTTCGGAGCATAACTAGCCCAAGCAGCCACAAACTAGCTATACAACAACAATTGTTTACAAACTAGCATTTACAAAACTAGCTAAATGAACCTTATAATAATCAACATTTTTTAACAACTCCCTAATTTATAGTATTCATATTTAATATTTATGATTTGAACAGCTATTTTTATTTGATTTAGATTATCCATTTTCTATTAACATTTTTTAGCACGGCGTGAATATAATGTAACGATTCATACTTAAAAAAACAGTGAAAAGTTTGACTTCTATTTACCAAGAAAGTTCTGAATTTCTAGAAACTTTATGAAAAATACTGGTTGAGATTCCAACCCTCCACAGGACTTCAAAGGACTTTGGATAACAATTCAATTCCCCCAGCCTTCTTCCTGCTTTTCTTCAATATTATGGATTTTACCAGCAGAGGAGGTTTTAAAACTAAGACTAGAATTCAAAATCTATTTAGTAAAATTAATTAACTGTTATGGAGCCAAAGATGGACGGCTTCAATAAAATATAGGCTATTGAAGATGGAATAAAATTTAAAAACTCATACACAAACTAAACCAGCGAAAGGACATGACGGAGCTAAAATTAATTTACATAGATTTAAACTGGCTACAGCATTTGCGACTGTGACGGAAACTGTGAACAAACCTAAGACCATCTTATACCACCTAACTGCACCTAATTGGAAAGATACTGACACAAACTGATAACCAAAGTCTTCAAAGAAGGATCTCATTGACAAATACTTGGGAGAGTTTGATGCATTTGTGGATTAGACCGGCTACTTAGAGCTCAACTACTGAACAGTCTACCTGTAATTCTACCTCCTTCTATTGTCTACTACATAGTTTTAATTATGAATTTACATTTCATATGTATTAAAATATTGTTGTTATTGTTTACTTATAAAATATTTGTTTATATTTTGTCTACTATTTTTTCCTTTTCGATATTTTCTTATATTTATTAATTAACATATTAATCCCTTCTATTAAATATTGATTTAATTTTAATTTCTTCTTATGTACTACTTTAAGAAGAAATTAAACTACACTACCAAATCTTCATCAAGTCTTTTTAACAATGAGTCAATATCTTTCATAACTAAATAGAAACCAATTTTCTACTGCTTCACAATGCCTCGAACATATAAAGAAGGGTTCTTTTAAAGAATTTACGAATCTTTAAAATGTTATAGGAAATTACAGGCTAACAAAAAGATCCCATGAACATGGGTCCGCAAATACACCCATAATAAGTAATGGCAAGATACTTAAAAAAACAAAAAAAAAAAACATTTTCAAGTTGGAAAGAACGAGTTCATTCTAAAAATATTGTACATTATATAAAATTAAGCATTTTTATTTAAATACTTATTTATATGCATTATATCAAGAGAACGCGCAGAAATACATGCACCGATTGCAGGGTTACTGCAATGTGGTCCATATATATTTGCAAACTGAAAAAAAAATAATGTAACTATTAGGAACTCTAACGTGATTTCCTTACATGATGCTCTGAATATCATTTAATACGAAAATGTATAACAAAAGTCATACATACCACAAAAAACAAAGATATTTAGATATATGTATAAAAATCTGCATAGCATTCTTAATAAAAGTAAAAAAATGAAAACAAAAAAAATTAAAGTTTTAAGTTGTTTGCATTTTTCCTTGTCAATATTTTTCCTTGTATGAGGTCGCAATCCGACCTCATAGAAGGCAGGGAAAAACCGTATGGAAACTACATGCAGATTCTATATCCAGTTGTTTGTCCAGTATAATGTACAAATACGCGTCTCAGTGCGTTCGATTGGTGGAACCGCTCACTAGAGAATCAATGATTACTAGGAAAGTTCGATAGATTTTTTTTTTTTTAATGTTTTTAATGATGTACCATCTTTTAAAAACGCTTGGATTTTGTTGTATTTATTAACCAAATAAATTTGTTCCATCATCTTCTGCTCCACTTTTTCATTCCTTTCTTGAAATCCTCAACCCAGCGACCATTGTCCATTTCCTTTCCGGGCTCGGTTCCGAAATTATTGTAGGTCTTCTTCCCCCTCTCACATCCTCATTATAAGCCCATATGAATTCAGCCTTTTAGTTTCAATGGCGTTGAGAATGTTTTCCATTTGTTTTACCCTCCGTTTTATTTAAATATTAGGAACGCCTCCAGTAATCCAAAGTCTTTTTGCTTCCTTTCCTTAATTGTCAATGATTCCCGTGAATAGAGAGTAATATCTGTTTCCTGCATTTTAGTTGTAACCTTTTGGATCCATTTAGTTCACCTATTTTCGGTCTGAAGGCGTTTGTTTATTCTGATCTA
Source organism: Euschistus heros (assembly GCA_003667255.2). Taxonomy (NCBI): domain Eukaryota; kingdom Metazoa; phylum Arthropoda; class Insecta; order Hemiptera; family Pentatomidae; genus Euschistus; species Euschistus heros. Next base: position 4,830,039 of record RCWM02000016.1, on the reverse strand, counting down.
TTTATTTTGGTAGGATGTTAATTTATAGATCAGATCCTCAACTAGGAGGATTGAGACCGCCTACGGACCCTCCTACTAATAGTGTTTCAAGCTCATAGCATTTGCGAATGACATTATCGTATTCTGTATTAATGGCCAAAATCTCCAATTCAACCTCCAAATTCTGTGGAAAGAATTAAGGTTGTTGTTAAATATGAAGATAATTTCATCCCCATACTGAACTATGCCAGTATGTCCTGGACTATTACCACATGGCACAGAAGCCAACTCTTAAGGAAAATGTAGGGTATAACTAGAAGTTACAAGGTTAGAAAAATCAGGGAATCAAACAAGCCAAAGAAATAATGGAAGAAAACAGGCTTTGTGGGTTGGTCACCACTGCATAAAAAAAATGCAGGGAGAATGGCGAAAACATTTTACAGATAAACGTGGACAAAAGATCCTGAGGAAGGCCCAGAAACACGTGGAATGGCGCATTCAAGGAAGCATTTAACAACAGAATGTGAACTGGAGGAGAATGGATGAACCTTTAAAAGCAAACTGGTAGATAGAGCTGTATAGAAAGATATGATTTAGGAGAAGTAGAGAAAAAGTACTGACTCTAGCCTGCTTACTGGACTGTATTTATTAGTATACTAAATTTACTTTTTCATTTATTTACTCTATTTTGTTTTTCCTTTACTGTACTCTTTGTTATTTCATTATTTAATTTAGTTATCCTTTCATATAAATTTATCATCAATACTATTTGCTTCATTTAAATTTACCCTAGTTGGACCGGTTTTTTGTTGTTCCTTATGATTATTCTCAGCCACCAAAATAATGTTTGTCAATTGTTTATGAAATATTAGTTTCACTATTCCGGCCGTACCATCGGATCTTTTCTGTTTTAAAATAAACTATTTCCGAATTTATTTTATTTCAATCTAATTTGATCCAAGACTGACTAGAAACTTAGGGAAGATTTGATCTAAATCTAAGCCTTAAGTCCGTAAACTCAACTTAAATGAGAAAAACAGTGAGTCCCGTTTGATCAATAAGAGCCTGTGAGTAAGTAACGATCGATACCACTGTGTTAGATATAAAATTAGAAAATAAACTCAATATTTAATTCGCACCTTGACTACAAGATATCTGTTGAGTTATAGAAATGACGCTATCATGACAGATCGTGGTTCCTTCTCAATTATAAACTTCTAGGCTTAGATGTTGGAAACCGATTCGTTAACAATACTGTTTTGTATTCAAATTGCACAAACTGACGATATCTGGTTCTTCTGTCCACTATTGAAGGGAGCGAAGGCCATTGATAACAGGTCGAAGGAGGAACAATGCTCGTCTTCATCACGGCCAACTATAGATCTCATTCAACTACACCAGTAACTAACAACTATAGTGTTTCAATAGTACACTGTTACAAACTATAAGTGGTTTTATACAATCAGATAACTCGAATGAAAGTTACGAAACTTTTATCAATCGTCAGAGGTTGCTAGAAAAATATTTATACTCAAATCAAGAAAGATAATATGCTTTTTATATAATTGAAAAAATATTTTAGTTCGTGGACTAACTCTCTAATCAAAGGTTAAGACCGATACAATATGATCACTTATAATTACTTACTGAAAAATAATTAGAATTACGCATCACATATATAAATAAAAAAAATACACTTATATACTAACTCCAAATTTTCAAGCAAAAAAACACAAGACTCTGTCAGCAACATGACTCTACACACTGTAGACACTTCGCATGTCACCGTTGTATACTGACCTTTGCATGGACAAATAAGGACTCTACAAACGGTTTCATGGGAAATCACAGGGACAATGCAACACATTTATATCTATCGCATTTATGTCCCAATGGGAAATAATATAGACTTTGTAATTTACTTTTGCGATTTATCCGAAACTATGGTTACCGGACATTCCCCTTCTAGCCTATCACCATTCATATATAGTCAACCCAGGTCCCAATAAATAAAAGGATTTTTGAAAGTAAGCATTGACATAAATAGTAGGGAAAAGTATTATTTTTTTTTCTCCCTTCCGCAGTCTATAATTGATAACAATACTTCACGCTCCATGCATATTCCAAAATACGTGCTTTGCTAGCTTAAATGCAATATTATATTGTTCATGGAGTAATAATTATATATAAAAGTAAACAAATGAAATATGAAAAATAATAAAAAGTAAAAATATGAAACAGCATGAAAGATAAATACAACACAAAAAAAGAACGTCCATAAACACAAAAAACTGAATAATTTGAAAGATCACTCATTTATTATTATATATTCATAATCACTATTTTTTTTTTTTTTTTTTTTTTTTTTTTTTTTTTTTTTTTTTTTTTTTTTTTTTTTTTTTTTTTTTTTTTTTTTTTTTTTTTTTTTTTTTTTTTTTTTTTTTTTTTTTTTTTTTTTTTTTTTTTTTTTTTTTTTTTTTTTTTTTTTTTAAAGCCTCCGATTTTATTTATTATTTTATTCATACAATAATGATAGAAATGATGATCTTTTCTTGCCTTTCGGCATTTTAAGACGTAATTCTGCTCTGCCATCTCTGGAGGGTCTTTGGTCCACTGAAGGTACTCCCTCTACGTGTCGAGTGTGGAGGAAACACTCTGCCGGCTATGGTGGTCATCGGGTCAGTCCGTAAGGTCTGAACCCCTTCCCTCGGCGAGTACGTCCGCTAAGGGGATTGTGCCTTGCCACCTCCCAGGCCTTGGAGGCGGGGCTATGTCCCTGAAGAGAGGGTTGGCGCTGTAGCTCAGCCCGTCAAAGAACTTGACGTGCCGGCGTCCGATGTAAGCCGGGATCGTAGGCAACCTCAGCTCCTCGAGGATCCGGGTATTTTTGGCCCTCTCTAGGCGGGTGCCGCGGACGATTCGCCGAAGGACGGAGTTCTGAAAAGTCTGGAGGGCGCGAAGTGTACTTGTGTACATATGATGCAGCAGTGGAGCACCGTGGAGGAGGGTGGGTCTTATAATGGATTTATAAATTTGGATTTTAAGTCTAAGGGATATCTGAGGAGAGGTTAAGAGGTGATGGAGGCGGTATGTCCATGTCAAACTTAATACCCAAGTTAACAACGTCTTTCGAAAGTTTGTTGACAGAATTATTAATTTTGAAATTTGTTAGTAGTTCTTTTTAATTTTTTGAAAAGAAAATATGATTTCTTTTATTTTATCCGGGCTAACCTCAATATATAACTGTAGGAGCTCGTCAGCTATTTTCTGATTATTTTAAGGCTTTGCTTGTGTTGAAACTGCTGCTTTTGATAGCAATATAATCTGCAAACGCCGTAAAAGTTGCGTTTAAATATTGAGCTCCAATTATTTTTGCAGCATAAATGGAAAAAAGGACCGGAGATAATACCGCACCTTGTGGTACTCCGCGTATTAGAGAAAATCGGAGCAGAAATGTCTTTAGAAACTTGTACCAATAATGATATTTTGCTGTTTACCAGCTTTATATAAGAAATTTAGATATATGAGTTATGAGCCTTAGAATTTACAAGAATGGAAGTAAACAATATAAAAAATATACCACATTATATTAGTAAAGGTAACACAGTTTTTCCAAAGAATGTTATGCAGTTCATTCACATAATCACCTCCATTTCAATAGAAGTTTATATTAATTCATCAATCCTAACTGTATTGACCCTTCTTCGCCATCATGCGTACCTCAGGCTATATAATTTTGTTTGTCTGATCTAAGATTTTAACAACTTTGTAAGGAAAATAGAATATATTAATCTTTCCTAAAACTTAGAAAGCTGAGAACAAACAGCTCGTTGGTTATCTTTATCGCAAGGGGCAACGTATAAACATAGAAGTTTGTTAGAGCTAAGGAACTTGATATTTAGTTAAGTTACCGGGGTGAAAATGTATGGAGTTGGTTATGATAAAAGGAAATATTAGATATTAACATTTCATGTATTATGACCTTAAAGATCTTTATTTACCAACTTAAACCATATTTTTTGTTATCAAAAATGCATATTTTTGACTTTAATTTTAAATTATATTTTGGACTCTGAATCTTAATCCAAACCCTTCAATCAAAGTGATTAACAATCAGTTAGTTTGATGAAAGATTAATTATCTGGCGTGAAAGGCACGAGGGGGAGTAAAAACCTTCCGATGTACCTAATCCCAACTTGATTTTTTTTCCTAAATTTGTTCAGGAGATCCCTTATCCAACTCCTTTTCATCCTTCACTGAATGTTGTCTGAGTGAGTAATAGACATGTAGTTTATAAATGTGTCGGGTGTTTATTTAATTTCTTAAATAATCTCGGGTCCTTGATTATTTTTAAAGTTAAAGAAGATCAGTATGTACATTTATGTTGCTTACGTACAATGGTGCTTTCCTATCATAGTACTGAATATTTTTGCCTTAAAAATTTGTAGTTTGTAAATATGTTTCGTTTTAGCTGTTTCGTATTTCTGTGATTAGTTTTTTGTTTGTTTTTTTCTCAAAACATTCTGAGCTACTACTTCAGTCACAAACTGAACACTTATTATTTCTTACTGAAACATACTTTCAAAATAATAATGTTTAAATGATTAAAAATTGTTAATATAAACAATACCCTCTTTGTTCCTTTTTTGGTATGGTTTATAGTTGAAAAATCAGTAACTATCATTTCACTACATCACATTGACTTATGTCAACTATGAAGAAACTAAGTTGTTTAAATATGAATACCTGTATTTATGATTTTTGTTTAGAGAATTTTTTTTATAAAAAACAAACAGTATCTTGACAACGAAATTATTTCCTCAATAAAAATTTTCTTTCCACTTGTTTAAGAATAGCTCTTATGATTTTACAGACTCTATACAGTATCTTACAATGACATTTGACCCTTAACAAATGACTAAGCATTTTGTAATAAATTATATAAAAGCATTCAACTTTAGAACTAAATATAATGAGTTAAAATGGCTTTATTCTTCATCCCGCAGAAATTACTTCTTAACTTCCTTCCTCTATCAAACCATAAATTCTCACAATCCATCCTACATATATAACATCTTTCAGTTCGAATCCTCGGTTTCCTCTCGCGCTAAAAAATCTCGTTCGTCAGACCTGTATACTTCTCCCCATAAGAGTGCATCATTTGACCATTCGTTTATTTCCCGTGCAACTTCCTTATGGAATTCACTACGCCATAATGTAATGCTCTTTCTTTTTTCACATTTAAATCCCTTCTCTTTCAATTTCTCCTTTCTCTTCAGTATGATACAGATTAACAAAACTTCATTTTAAAAAAAGCATTCAGTAGATGTACATAGTTTTTATTTTTTCCTACAATTATTGGATTTTTATAATTTTTATTTCATCTAGCTAATTAGATTGTTAAATCTTATATTTTATCTTATGAAAACCTGACTCATTGTATATATTTTTGTGCATTATGTTATTCTTGGGGGACATAATCTCAGAATAAAGTTTATTTCCTATTTTTTCAATTTTACAACCTAGAACCTTTGTTCTAGTGTAGAATCTCTCCAGTGCTCTATGAGCACTTATATTCACTGCAAGGAACAACTAAAAAATACACATTAAACATTTTCTGGATATTATATTATTTTTTTGTGATATACTATTTCTGCGGCTGTCATGGAGCTTACTATGAAAGGATAGGTATCTGGTTTGGGCTAAATCAGCAACATATGGGCCAGCTTTATCCTGCTTTTTACATGGGTCGAAAAGGTGAGGTGCCTATCGAGGCTGACGCCTAGGTATAATATTGAGCTAGAAATGGTCTGCTCAATACCGTCTACTGTAAAACTTTTCGGCAGTTTTTGGTACTTGCCGCGTTTACAGAAAGACATCACTATGGCGTCAGTCTTTCTAGGGTTCACCTTGATGCCGCATGACTTCAGTGCCTCGACGATGTTGGAAGTTGCCCTCTCAGCCATCTTGAGAGCCCGGCCGGGGTTGAGGCTGGACGCGTAAACGGCGACGTCATCCGCGTATGCAGCCACCACCGCCTCAGGGTGCTTTATAGATACGACTGGCGCCGTAAAGATGTTGAACAAGATCGGTCCCAGCACTGACCCCTGAGGAACACCACAGGTGGTAGGGACTGGCGAAGTCAGACTCCCACCGACCCGCACAACGAATGATCTTCCGTTGATATATAATACGAATAATCACTATATACTGTTAATTCTATATTAATAATTATTAGTAATTAATAATTATGAGAATTGAATTAAGAGTTGGGTTTTGTAACAACCTAGTATATTTCTCTCTATTTTATAGCTATTTTTTCATCACTTCTAATGTATAACACACAGATGTGGGAACGAAAAAAAATGTGAATACTAAAAACGGCCATCAGACTACCCAATTATCAAGAACTTAGATTAAAACGTTATTTAAAAAACGGTTGTTTAAAAGTTCTGTAACATTTTATTTTTATTTTATACCTTTGATATTGCTGCTTTACAGTGTATGAAAGGGAACTTCTCTCTTCAATAATGAAGTTATATACGGATGGTGTTCGTAGGATTCTATCATCCTCTATTCCAGTTAAAATGGGTCATAGATAAAAGTCACATCAAAGACGCATTAAATCTGAATAGTATGGCTAGAGATGGACACTATGAATACCCTAGAAACAATTTTTATGTCGTTTTCCACCAACTGTATTCATCAGTTATTTCGTCCCTTGTCGCAGTCCCTGCGTCGCATGACCTCATAACATTCAACTTTTTACCAAAAAAAATAATAATATAATTAAATAAACCACATTTTCTAATAAATTAAAATTTAAACTAACAAATTAAACAAAAAAACAAAAATATAACAAATTAAAGATTATGCGAAATTTAAAATATAATTAAGAGGAGAAGACCTCGATAAACGAGCGCATTCGCGCGAGAGTCTAGAGCACCCGGTCCAGAAGGTCTTAGGTTCGAATCCAACCTGGGCGACTTGAAATTCATTTCGTAGTGGACCCACGAATGCTATGTCAAGAATATTATACCCTTTCTCCCTAAAATATCCTGGTTCAAGGTATTTTTGAAATGGTTGATGTATATAATTATCGGACTACTTCCTTTGAAAAATCCAATATTATTTGTATTGCCTTATTCTATAATTTTTTAATTCTATTCATTCGTAAATCTTTCTCACTCACATTTATAAAATACCGTTTATTTTCTCAACCTCCTTATTAATTTTTCGAAAATATATATTAAAAAAAAAGGTCAGGGGATTAATGGGGTGTCGTATATATTCGACGTTTTGTTGTTCTACCATAAATGCTGCAGTTATTTATTTTAATTATAGTTATATAATTTTAATTATATTTATAGTTAATAAATATGTAGCAATTTATCTGATTCCTGATTCTATGTGCATATATGTATATGAATGTGTGGTAGATATGTGAATATTAAGGGGGAAATAACATAAAATGAAAGAATGAAGTGAAATAGGAAAAGAAGGGGGGGGGGGAAAGAGAGGAAAAGATAATGGGAAAATAAATAAATAAAAAAATATGAAGAGGAAGGGAAAAAAGAAAAAAAAAAAATGTTATTAGTTTGTCTAGTATTAGGTAGTATTAGGTATTATATTATAGAACTATATCTAAATTTTAAATTATATTGTTGTCTTTAATTGGATAGATGACTATGCTGTGTTTATAACAACCCATTAAAGATGGGCAGCACTATGTTTATTGTTTATTGTCTCAATAAAGCATATATCTCTCTACTGAATTTATAAGTAGCTTATTGTCTTATATAATCAGTGTTGTTTTTATATAATACAACTAAACAATAATACCATTTTATTATTCTGATTTGTCTTATTCTTTATTAAGATTATTTTTTTCATTTTAAATTAAGATTCCGAGTGAAACCAGTTCCTTGCAATCAAAAAGTCTCCGAAAAATAGTTAATGGTCGTTGCTCTGTCACATATAAACTTATCTATAAATAAGCTAATGTACCATATGTTGCTGATTTAGAACAAACCAGATATCTATATTTTCATAGCAAACTCCATAAACATTCAAATCCACTAGTCTCTCATCTTTCTTCCAATTCCATTCCCGACAACCCTCCGAGGCGTCTGAAAAGGAGATGGCCACGGGACCTTTTCATATGTAACTTTTATTGAAGTGCTACCGGTGGATACTTACATTACAAAGAATTGACGTTATTTTAAACTTCAATAACATTTACCAGATGTATTTTTTTCTAATTCTTGTAGTTGTAAATTTCAATAAACAGATAAATAAAACAATTAAAATTCCAGTGGTTGGAAATTCCCATATATTGAGTCAATATGAACTCTGAGGGATGTCACCTTATTAAATGCCAATATAAAAAAATGAATACATAATTTCAAAAATAAATTCTATTAATAACTAAAGTTAATAATATGTTTAATCTTCTAACTGTTGACCTTGCAAAGTTACTCCTCGTGCGCTACAAGAAATATGGAAGGTTGATTTTAACTTCTACGTGTTTTTGTTGTTGTTTTTTCTTTTTTTGTTGATATTAAAACTTTCCCATTTCTTCAAACTTCGTCAAAAACAGGAAACTTTGAAGAGGTTATATAATCATGAGATCGTAGTGTTTAAAAGAGTTTTGCTAGCTAATTATCCGGAAGATGAAAATTTTTAATTAAGGTTGTCTTACGTTCTTCCATTTTAATGAGACCGAGTAATTACTTAAATACCTAATTATTGAATTCTTAATTTACGCTTTTTAATTAACTTTTTTGTTACCTTTCTCGCTCTTATATTTTTGTCTCGCTTTAAATTATAATATTGTCATAGATGCACATTGGGACTTGAGTAATCTTGGAGACTTAATTAGGTAGATTGATTTCTAATAAGTTTGAATGTTTCATTCTTGAAAAATTACGTAAAATGGAATGATGATTTCAATAGTTTATAAGATTTTTTTTAATTATTCATTCATTCATCAATAGCGCAACAACTCCTGAAGAGTCAAGGCCTCCTGCACCTTAGTCCGCCAGTCCCCTCTGTTCTCCAGCTGTGGATCCCCAAGATGGTCCTTGCGTCCACTGCCACTCCATGAATCCATCGTAGCCGAGGTTTTCCCACTCTTCTCGTGCCAGACACCTTTTCGTCTAGAATTCTTCTAGGAATCTGGTGTAGGGTCATTATAACTATATGCCCTGCCCATCGGAGACGTCCTGCCTTTATTATTCTTACAATATCAGGGTTCATGTAGAGCCTCGTAATTTCAGCATTAGTGCGAATTCTCCAGGTTCCATTGGTGCAAATTGGTCCGTAAATTCTTCTCAGGATCCTTCTTTCGAAGGTTAGGAGGAGTGCTTCCTGTGTACTAGTCAATGTCCAACATTCAGAAGCATAGGTGAGCACTGGTCTTATCAAGGTTTTATATATTAGCACTTTTGTGGTTCGAGATACCTGCTGTTTTGTAGCCCAAAATGCTTTTTTGCAAATGGTTTCGTTGGATCGTAGCCCAAAATAACATTTATTTTTAGTTATGATTCTTCGTTGTCTCAAATCTCATGCTGCTGCCTAAAGGCTGAGGAAGCTATTTTTCAAATCAGTTGGAGTTCTTCCAATTAGGTCAACATCATCTGCGAATGCTAAAATCATACTAGACTTGTTAAATATTGTTCCCCCGATCTGTATCCCAGATTTTCTCACTGCACTTTCGAGGGTCAGATTAAACAGTAAACATGCGAGGCAGTCCCTCTGCCGCAGCCCTTTATGAGTTTCAAAGCTACCAGTTATATCACCCTGGATTCGCACTGTACATTCTACTTTCTTCATTGTAGCCCTAATCAGACGTACCAGCTTCGGTGGTATTCCCATCTCAAGAAGTTCCTGGTGCAGTGCGTTTCTCTTTATGCTATTTCTTTCAATCACTAAGACGAAAGTAGTCTGGATCGCTTCGTATTGGAGGACACTGACAAAATAAATAGTCAGTAGTTTTAAACAAACAATAACGACAGATTTTATATACCAGTGGAGTTATATATATATTTAATTATAATTTGCAATTTCTCGTAACGGAGACCTCTCTAAAGAGGACTCCATGACAGCCAACGTATTTTAGATTCCAACCAACTCTACAAAATTAGTATTTTTCTTTTATTTTAGATCTTGTTTACTTTAACACTAAACCTACCGACATTTTATGTATACCTTTTTCTACCACAATTTCTCGGTAAAAACAATAATAAGAGAGGAGTGGATTTAAAAAAAAAAATTCTGATATATTTTTTAATAAAAGCATTCAAAAAGCGAAAATAATGAATGTTGTTTCCAAGAACATCGGCCAAAAAGTCCGAAAAGGGTCAATTAACGTCTTCGTGGTAGGTTTCCTGTTAAACTAATGTCCGATTAAAAAAATATAAACTTCTAATAAATAAATAAAACTTAATTAAAAACATGTTGTATTTTACGATTTGTTCGTACTTGGTTAAATTTTAGTGTAAAATACGCTGAATAATAACCGATAAAGGAAGTATAAAACAAGACATTGGATATGCGTAAATAAACAAGACATAGAAATGCACTTCTATCTTAAAAGATTATACGTAGAATTTAACTTAAAAGTTTAAAAAAAAAAAAAAAAATTAGTGGTGTACAACAAACGGTTTCTTTGAAGGAAAGTGCCCTAAAGCGAACAACTGTTTTTGTTCAGACAATATCCTCTATAGAGTTAAGTGGGGAACAGTGTGACAAAAAACTTATTTTTTCTTTTAAATAATAACGTTGATTATATCTTCTTCTAATTATTTAATATAAAATCAACAGTCTTTAACATTCATACTAGACTTTAAATAGTATCAAAATTATATTTACAAGCTTTTTTTATTTATTTTTTTTTTAGTTATCTGAAATCAAAAATTTGTTACAGTGTGCCCCAGGGGTGGGGTTCAGTATAACAACATCAGGGCATTAAACGTAGATTAAAGAAATGAAAATTAGAAAAATAGGAAAGTTTAATCTGTATCATATAATACAATTTTTTTTGGTTATCAAAATTAAGAATAACCAAATTAATAATATGAGAATATTATCTCTTCTTTTTTTTATGTCATCAGTATTATGTAGACCAATGTCCGTCTTCCTTTTCCTATTCCGAACTATTCTCGATGTAACGCACCTAAAAAAAAAAAAAAAAAAAAAAAAAATATATATATATATATATATATATATATTTTTTTTATTTTTGAAGAGAAAAGATTTGACCCGGTTGGGATTCGAACACAAGTCCCCAATTCTCTAGCGTGGTGCCTTATCCACTAAGCCACCGAGCTCGTATCCGAACCAGGGAAATCCCTTCTCTTCACTGATCCATACCCCCGGGCACTCGCAATTGCAATGTACAAATCGGGGATGAACGTTCATTTGAACATTACTGTTAAATGGATCTATTGTAATAATGTCTATATATATAGCAGTTATATTTACTTGTTGACTTTTTATACTTATGGGAAATGATAATATCAACACACAATGACTTTTTGTCGAATTTGGAAAAAATTGCACTTGATGACTTTTACCTCTAAGCAGACGATATAATCAAAGAAGGCACAGTATAATGCGTTACGTTACACCGTGCCTGTTACACTCCTGTTTGAAACAAAACACACCCCACTGTTTAAAACAAAACTTCGTTATAATTATATTGGTTAGAAATTGCAATAAACTTTGTTTAATATTCAAACACAAACTAATTGAAGTTTGAAGGGATCATATATATATTCACCAGATACCATTAGTTTAATAGTTCAAAACTAATTAGTTCAATTAGTTCAAAACTTCACCAACCAAATTGTACACCAATGTTTTTACATTAATAAATGCCTTGTTTTTTTATGTACATACCGCTTTGTACTATTTTTTTTTTTTTTATAAGTGTGTGAAGTAAACGTCAGTCCTTTATCCATCTTGAGTCCTAAATATTTAATCTAATTGTAAGTTGACTAAGGTATTGGGGTTTTGTTTACAGTCAATTAGGGAATATTGTTTGGCCGTCTCTTTGTAAATAGTATTGCTTGTGTTTTTCTTGATTTATTTTAATTTTCCATTTAATGTAAAATATCTCTCTCTTTTTTTTTTTAGTGGATAAGTCAGTCTATTAGTAATTGTGCCAGGTCTATAACATGAAGTATAAAAAGCCGTATCATCGGCAAACAGAGATTAGTTTCATATATATACAAACCAAGAGTATTAAACAAAGTAGAGCTTTAATGCACACTTTTTCTCAAGATATACGATTGTGTTATTGCAAAAGGTATGTCAAAACATTAATTTAAAATAAAAAACCTGACAGCCCGGCTTTGCGTGCGCGGAACGATGAGGATCGTGCAATATCATGAGCGGTGTTCCATTTATGATGAATGGATCCAGCCCTCATTTTTCCTTCATCTTTAGAATGGCATTATGTAGATAACGCGGAAAATTGCATTTGGGTGTGCTCAGATAAACAATACCTGTCATTATTCAAATACTGAGCTGAAAAATCTGTAATATTATAAACTTGTATAACGTAGATTGTATCGTTGTATAGTAGGGAGTATGAACGACATACCGGTACGAAAGATTGTATATCGAAACCTAATATTTTTAAATAAATATAAATTTGACGTTTATTAACTGGAAGATAAAACTGCGAGGTTATTTTGCGGTAGGACTGTGCGAATAGAAAAAAGTTATTGTAGACATTTTTACATCCATTTACACTTAGACGGGATTCAGTTTTTTTTTTATTTACAAAACCTTTAAATCTACAACCCATGGAGTGTTTTCAGTTCAGTTCTCGGTAAAAAAAAGTATGGTTTCAAGACCAAATGCGCATAGAATTGCACCCATCAAAAAATCCTTTATCTTCCGTGCTTCCTTTTATGGATTTTATTGGCCATCTCAATTCGACAATGCTTCTCTTTAGCTTCCTTTAAACAGTCTCTATTTCTATACTTTCTGAATCTTCATTCTTCCGAAAAATGTAAAATATAAATATTTGTGTAATAGATTTTATAATAGTATACTTAAGTTTTTTCTTTTTACAAAATGTTATTAATCAATTATCATAGCCAGATGATTGCCCTATGTATTGTACATTTATGTTATTCTTAGGTTAAAAGTTGTCCCTGAATAAAGTTTATTTTCTTCTTCTTCTTCTCCTTCTTATACGATACAAAGATGTGATGTAATCAGCATCCACACACAACCACCTGGCTTTTCTCCCAATTAAGGGTACCTTCTTTGTCGTTGACCGGAACGTCCGGAATTGATCCACAGGTTATATAAAATGAAAAACCATAAATTATATTTTCTCCCAACAGCCGGACTTGAACTCGGGCTCAGAAACTTGGACTCAAGTGTCTTACCCGCTCAGCTACTCCGCCATATTTCAAAATTTACACCGATAGGCTTACATGTGAATATTAGAAAATAGTGCCTCCGCTTAGTGTGAGTTAATAGACATTTATGCTCAAAAATTAATTTGTTGATGGAATAAATAAAACACCCATGAAAAATGCCCCTTCATCTCATGAAAGTTTACGCCATGTGTTTTAAAAAATAATATACGATCTTAGTTTATAAATAGGTTTAGACTGTAAAAATGCTATGGGAACAGTTTCAATAAACAACTATAAAGAAGATTTTCATGAAGAATTTTGTTTTATTAAAAATCTGGATCCGCTGGTAAATCCGATTAGGATCGGCCGATCCCCAAATATCGTTTTTGAAAAATGGTCTTTATAAGCAAAGTTATTAACCAAGAAATTGTTTATAAAAAAAATGGTTTTATTGATTTTTAGGAGGTACTTTGAGATTTACAGTGGAAATATCAATTTGAATTTTCTACTATTCCTTATTATACAAATATTGATAAACTCATATTTGTCTGAAATGTTTCGTATTTAAGTTATGTATGTAAAGTACGTTTTTCTGAATTTGATAGTTATATATTTTAAAAAATTTTAGAAAGAGCCCTTAAACTGCTCTTACTCCACTTGATCATCCCTCATTAGTGAAGAATTTTAGTATCTGTTTCATTATTTTCCAATGAACAATTGTACAAATTTTATAACTATGTTATATTATAGGACTAATAAAATTATTAAACCATTATTATCTTAATTTAGCTGTTAGATAGATGATAGTCACTACACATTTATAAAAGCCAAGGAAGGGAGTGGAAAGAAATGATCGTTGACATGAACTCGCTGCAGCCGTTCTGTATATGACAAGGTCCTTTAACGGAATCCTTTTTACGTTATCAGCACTTCAGAACGAACCAATATATTTTTACTAAAGTATTGGCTTGTCCGGAAAATAACGAAGGCTTTCTTGTTTTATTTAAATTAACCTTCTTTGTATCGCACTGTTCATATTTAATAGATTATTTCTTGTAAAGATGTCAATATTTACTATTCCTCTATTTTACTTCCTCGTTTTTAACCACTTTCGCATTTTAATATGATTCGTTAAAAAATTTCGAAAGGGAAACTTCAGCCTTGACGTCAAGTTGCTTCTTAGCAGTACTTCTGCCCTGGATGACGATAATCTTAGAGCTCTGTTGGATGACAACCCCAGAACTCTTCAAGCACTTGCTAAACATTTTTGGACCTTAGTTATGTTTCTCTACCTCAACCGCCCTTTTTCTCAGAACTTTAGCATACAAACTACCATTTTTTTTTTAAGACCTGAGCCACTTTTTAAACGACTTATTGATCTAAAGTCGATAGAAATCAGAAATAGTTAGTAATAAGAGTTAAAAATTCTATTCATAGGAGCTAACACACTAAATTGACTAAGAAAAATTAAGCTTGTTTTGAATAATAAAAATGTTGTCTTGTCATTTATTTTCTTGTTTTATTTTAAAAACATAAACGTGCATTAATTTCTGGATAACTCAACAGGTAAACATTTTTTTTTTTTTTTAATGCTTAAAACATAATTAATTTATCTCTTATGATACTTAAGTACTCGACGAAAGTAGATACAAAAACAGAACTCTATTTTTATTTTACTAAAATTTATCAAATTGTAATAAATGCTGATTCTGCTTCTAACTTTCAATAAACTCTGCTAGAAGCATAAGTACAATTTCGTAAAAAGGGCGTGAGTATAAATGCGTAGAAAAGTAAGCCGGCAAAGATAATACGTGACCTGCAAAAATGGTTGTTTATTCTTATAATTTCTAAACATCGTGATTGTCTAAAATAGAAAACTTTAAAAAGAACTAGTATATAAAATTAGATCAACGGATAATATAACTCTTATTCTTGTAGAAAAAAAAAAGGTAGAAAAGTTCAACATGATCCATATTTCTAAGGCCATCAGTGTGCATTGTTATTTAAAGCGAAAAGCTAGGTCCTTATCTTATGACTATAACATAGAATGAAACCGAATAACTGTATTATAAATGAAGTATCAGCTCATGATGGGATCCAAAACAAAGAGGGGTAAAATCGCAAACGAAATCATCAGCGAATAATTTAGTATCCCGGCGATGAAAGAGGTCCTAGAAAAGAAACAGCTGAGATATGTGATGGCCGAGCGCTCTTAGGCCAGGGCCCGACAGAATATTGAGGGTTCGAATCCCATCTTAGGTGATCACCCAGATCTTTATTTTGTGGTGATCCTGCGTAATGTACTTTGGCCTAGCCAATCTTGCTGGAAAAAAGGTTGATAAACCAGTAAGAACCTTTTCTCCCTGCTCTCGTTGGATTACGAAAGGATCTTAAGTCCCAACAAACAAACAACACAAATAGTCGCTAGAATGTACCCGCTAAAAATAGTTTAGGTCGAACTAGCAGGTAGATCGTGTTTCAAAAATGAATTTACGTTTCCACGTTAACCAACTAGAGGAAAGAGGAAGATTGACCGAACAAGAGTAAAAACAACGGAAAAACAAAGGTTCTTTATGGAGACAGAGAAATAATAATCTTGGGTTTATGCAACTCAATAGTGAAAGGTACGAACAGTTAGTTAAAGAAGAATAAGAAAACCTAAGGAATCTATACTTGCCACAGTAGAGAACTGTATCTAAAGCCATATTCAAATTTCATCATTTTTAGTTGAAGTAGAAGTACGTTATTTAAAAAATATATATATAATGAATCAAAGAGAATCACTACTAAAATGAAATAATTGATTAATTGAAGACCCTTGACCATAAAATTATGTAACTTAAATCCAAGGAAACTCTGTGAATACAATATTTAGCTCAACAGAGTGGAAAAGCCAGCTTAACGGTTTAATTCTCTACTTCAACAAAGCAACCATTCTCTCTCTATGTCTCTCTCCCTACATGCACACACACACATATACATATATTCATCATTATCTTTCTTGGAATAATCATGTTAACCAAATCACCAAAAATCCATTGTTATTCTTAAGCAGCTTCCACTATAACACGATTTATTGCCACAATGGACTCGACAACTTATGATATATTTTCTCGTTTTTCTCTGCTTAAACTGCGAATGCATAGTAAATGGAGTATGGTTTCGTGTGCTGTAAGAGCCCAATGAGCTGTTTTATCAGATTTATTTTCGGAATCCCCTGTCATTCTCACTTAGCTCACCGTCATTCCTAAATTGGGTGACTTTACTCTCGTTTCCGATATCAATAGTTCCTAGGTGCATTCATATTTCAATCCTTAGGAAGTAAAAACGCACCTAGATTCATGACCTCCTTCTGCACTCCTCCATTCACCTATCAAACACAAGAACCCAACCCATAAACCTGTATACTCCTTGCGCATCGAGCTGCATCCATTGAAAAATCCTTTATCATCATTATGATCCTTATCATACCTTAACGTCTATATAGAATCCCTTGGCCATCCCAATGCGAAAATACTTCTCCCTAGCTAACTTTTAACTCAATATTTTTCATTACCTCCTGAAGAATCAGTCTTCCGAGCAAATGTAAGCTATGTATATTTATATTTTATGTATGTTTAATTAGGTTCTTGAGGTTCAGTCAATATATAAAAACAACTTATTTTAGCGACGTTTCGAGACTATATTGTTCTCATAAATATTCCCTTAGTACGAATGTCCATTTATTCTTCGAACTTCAGAAATCTTACAGAAAGCTGAGGAATGCGAAGAATACCAAGGACATTACTACTAAGTAATACAGTCCTTCGTAATAAGGACTTCAGAAGTAGTTTCTTTTGACACAGGTTAGAGAATCCCTTGTATCATCGACAGCTAATCTAACTCTTTAATAGTTAATGCAAATATGTGTTGGAAAGTCAATCTTTTCTTACAGAAAGAAAAACAAATGTGGCGTTATTTTATTACCTAAGGGTATTCTAAAATCATTATATGTATATTATAAATTGTATATTTAAGTTGTATTTCTATACAAGGTTATATTTATATGTATAAACATAAACACACCTTATAAAATATACACGCTTGAACAAATATCTAGTCATATATGACGCATTTGTTTCTCTTATCACAAAGAACACTAGTATCTTACACTGTATTTAACCACTTGGTGGCTACAAAATATGTCTGCTGAAGCTAGCCAGCTGGGGGAACTACCGAAGGCGGTCTCTGGACCGAATGCACATTGCTCCGTGAGGCGTGCACTGTACAGCCTGGTCGATATGTACTCGCTCATCTAGCAGCTCTATCATCCCATCCTAGTATCGTCTACATCACTATTATCAATCATAACTTATGTCATCTAATACCTATACTGTCCAGCATCGCACCCTAATCCATTGGTGATAATCACTTTGTCGAAATAAGTGTTTATACATTTGTCTTAAATCAAAATAGTTCGATTAACGCGGAAGAAGGAATAATGCTAGATACTTGGATTAAAGCTGCATGATAGTTTTCTACCACCAATAAAAAACTTTTTTTTTAAACTATTTAATTTATATTCACTACTTTATATAAGATTCGACGAGTAAATATAAGGAAAATGTTTACAACAACATGTAAATAACTACTCACTAGTGGCACATAATTGAAACTTAAGATTAAGTTGTACCTAGGACTCCACTTGGACAAACGTCCACTTGGCATTTACTTACTTGGAATCCACGTACAAGACTGAAACCATGAGAAACTGCTCGTCTTTACAGACTGCTTCAATATTTACTAGACAAAGGTTCAAAGCTCCCAATTAATTACAAAAGACTTATTTAAATGACTGTGATTAGACCTATTTGGACGTACGGAGTTGAGCTTTGGGGGTCCACTAAATCATCAAATTCATCTCGTATCCAATCCTTGATCCTTCGAAAAATCCTAAATGTTCCTTAATTTGTCGCCACTAAAATTATCCATAAAGATCTTAATGTCCCATACGTTGCTGATTTAGCCCAAACCATATACCTATCCTTTCATACCAAGCTCCAGAACCATTCAAATCCACTAGTTTCTCAACTTGCTTCCCACTCCATTCCCGATAACTCTCCGATGCGTCTGAAAAGAAGATGGCCTAGAGATCTTTTAGTGTAGAATTTAGTACTGATGAGTATTTCTTTTCAAGTCTTGACATGTAATTGTAATCATTATTAATACATTTACTTGATGTATATATTTGTAAAGTTGTAAATTTCAATAAATTGATAAATATATATATATATATATTTTAATCATTTATTTATATTTACAACTTTATACGAGTTATACTACAAGTAAATGTTTGGAATGTGACAACAATGATTTGTCAAAACTTGCAAAGAAATACTCATTAGAAGCATTTCAATAAAAGTTCTACATCAAAAGGTCTCTAAACCATCTTCTTTTCAGAGGCGTATTGGTAATCGAATAGAAAGGAAGGAACTAGTGGATTTGGGTGAGTGTAGCGGAGCCTCAAAGTTCACCTAGCATGTCCAATTAGTTTTAATTACTGCTATGTAAATGATTCTGCTGTAATTAATTGGAAGTTAAGAACGTTTGTCTAGTAAATGTTGGAGTTGTCTATAAGTTGAATATGAACTGCATGTGTAATCTCAGGCACGAGAAAGAAAAGGTATTTATGTGACCAGAGACAACCGACCATTCAAAGGACAAAATGACCGAGAACAAAAATTTAATCAAGTAAAAGAGATACTGCTGAACTAGGTTCATTGCCTCCGCGATTTCATAATATATTAGAATAGATAATATTCTGGTAATATGCCCTCCGAGAATATTACAATGAACATAAAAATAAAATACAATGAGTCTGGTAACCAAAAGAGGCTAACAATCTGAGTCACTTTTTACATTTTTGCAAATTAAAAAATAAAATTATGGAAAAAAAATAGCGAAGAAAAAAAAATATAAAACTACCGAATGTACTAATAGAATGAAGAAAACACTTTAAAGAACTTTTTCTAATTATTATCATTCTGGAAAGAAAGGAAATATTAAGAAAGGAAAGAGATATTAAATATGGACGGAAATGGAGCAATACGGGTGTTATGAGGTTGAGAATTTCATAAGAAAGCTGAACGGGATACGAAGGAATGGTCAAATGATGGAATCTTATGGGCAGGAGTATATAGGTTTGAGGAGTAGGATCTTGTAGTGAGAGAGGAAACAAAAGTTTTGAACTGTAAGAGATTATAGATATAGGAGGGATTGCGAGAGTTAATGGTCATATAGAGGAAGGAACCTAAGTAGTCGTTTCTGCCAGATTAAGGATGAAGCCATTTTAACTCGGCATACAGATGTGATGTCTGGGAATCTTTTGGAACCAGAAAGATAAACCTTATAAAGCAGTTCATTAGTGTTCTTTGCCTAAGAACAAATAATTAAAAAACTATTTCTATTTTTTATTTTGTTTATTTGTTGTAAGAAATAATTAAAAAACTATTTCCATTTTTTTTTTTTTTTTTTGCTGTGATAATCTTAAATTTAAAGCATCTTTTTTTCCCCTTTCTCATTCTAAATGAAAAAGGATTTCTTTAGGAACAAACAATGCTCCTTCATAAATTCATAATCACTTGAGAGAAAATTAATAAAGTTTTACTTTAAAGATGACTTTAAACTTAGCGGATTCAGTACTTTCAAAAGATTCTACAATCAATAGCCTCTTATGACATCAACATTTCAGCCTCTTTAATACTTCGTGTATTTTCTTCTCTAATATAAAAATCTTATCAATTTTGTTTTAACAATTTTCTTCATGCCTCCTCATAATTCAGTTTTTAGGAATGTAATTGAGGCATGAATAGGTCAATTAAAATTATAGACTCGAATTACGATGTAAAATGCTATAGAAAATGTTTTGTATGTTTTTTGTTTTTTTCAAACCTTCTGAAAGGTCCACTAAAATAATTTAAAGTTTATTAAAATTAAGGAGGATTAACTTATCTTAAAAAATGTTATACAAACTATATTCTTTACCCACTGCATTTCTAAAATGCCAAGTAATTTCAATAATCCATTGTTTTTTTGTTTTTGTTTTTTGGTAATTAAAAAATTCAATGAACTAATAACTATACAATAGCTTTATTCATTAAAATAATCTCTATTAAACAGCTATAACTTTATCAGACTATGACGCAAGATCCCTAATAATATTTTTAAAAAACGATTGATCTTTGCTTGCAAGAAACTAATTCAAGGCTTTATTGGTTATCAAAATATTTCTGCCGGAGACAATTGTCCAGAGATCTGAAAAGGTGATGATAATCAGTAGGTGAAAGGTAGGGAAAAGATGGTGGGTGGGGAAATGTTATTTATCCAAGTTCCATTAATTTATCTCTTGTCATCTTTGCAGTATATGATCTATTATTCACCTCTGATAACTTTACTGGGAGCCATTTTTCCATTTGTTTTAATTTTTCCTTTTGATTTAGGTATCTCCAGGCTGTTGCTTGAGAAAGTTTTAACTAGTAACCTACTTTCGAACATGTTTGACGTGGATTTGAATCGATTAATTCTCGAATATCCTATTCGTTGGCAACTTGGAGTCTTTCAAAACGAGCGTCATCCTTAAGCGTTTGATCGCCTTGACGAAATTTTAAAAACCAAAATTGAGCTTCGCGCTCAGAAATCTTCGCAACAAACAGGGAGCATATTTTTCGAGGGGCCACGGTTTCCTTCTAGCCAACTTTAAATTCATATAATAAAATTGACCGAATTTGAATTTACACTTACCATTTTAATATATTACTTTAAACGTTCAGCAGTGACTGGAAAGTTAATCCCTATTTCAAAGACAGTAAACAATATTTTTTACATTGTAAAAGGTCAAATTGAAAACAGAATTAAAAAAAGACACAATAAAGACCAAATAAAACTTAATTAATGAAAAAACAACAGGTTTTTTGAAACGGCCTGGTATTTCAGGCATGACACCTAATCGTTTCGAAGCACTAACTTCAGCATTGAGTGCCTATTTTATTATGGATTTATGAAGTTTGCACAGTACGAATTTATTTCAGTTTCTGTTTCAAAAAGGAATTAGAATTAGGTAAAAGTTCTTTATCTGAAAATCAAAACATTCTAATTTTTTCACTAAATAAGATATCTTTTGTAAGATGGAAGTAAATATTTGGTTTTATTTATCATACTTTATCTCTATAAGAAGACTATGTATTTGGATCGTACGTAAATCTACCATACTCATAGTATAATACCTATATTTTTTTATTATAGTTTTCGAACAACTTAAATATTATTTAAATATATTACAAAAATTAAATAATCTTAAAGTAATACAAAGAAATCAAACAAATAAAAAACCACAGAAAAGGCAGTAAATGAACTAAAAGCAAATGTTTTATTTACGTTTAAATAAATTAGATGGAAAAAGAATCTATTTGGTGCCTTATCAAAATGCTGATTTAAAAGCTGTCAGAATAAAAGTAAATGATTCAAAGGTAAAAATTGAGTATAGATTTTTATTTTTTATTTTATTTTTTTACACCAGGGATTATAAGTTTGAGAGAATATGAGGTATAGATGGGCTTGTTTTTTCCTGATTAAGAGGGAAAAACATTAATAAAAGGCTAACTCAAAGGCGAAATACCCCATCAGATTCCAGGAAGTTTTAAGGGAAATTCCACTGCGCTATAAAAAAAAAAATAATAATAAATAAAAATCTTATTTATTGTTTGTAAATTTTCTTCATTTAGCTGAAATTTAATTTCAATGAACTGAAATTCAACTAATTCAATGAAATTCGAAATCAAATTAATATTTTTAATAGAGAGTAAACAAAAAATATCACAATTTCGCACTTAGCCAACACTATGTATGACCTTAGCCTCCTAATAATAGAAATATTCTCTGAATAAATTTAAATTTAAATTATTTTGTTTATAAGATAAGAATAATATCTATACATAAGCTTATTCAATGTTCAACCACATTTGGTCGTAAACTAGCGATTTTTTGTCTAAGATTTAAAGACTACATCTGGACAAGCATATTTCTTAAAGTCACATACGAAACTAATACGATATAAAAATGCTCTAGTTTTCTTCTAATTTTGGCATTTACTAGAGAAATGTTCTAAACTTACGATTAATTACAACAGACTCATTTACATTACAGTAATTAGAACTAATTGGACTAAGAGAGTTGAGCTTTGGGGCTCCATTACACTATGCTCCATACTCTCCCGTATCCACTACCTCCCAATCTCCAGTGTCCTTCCCACTCGATTCCTGAAAATCCTTGGAGGAGTCTAAATACAAGATGGTCAATGTATTTACGATATAGAACTATTATTAAAGTGCTTGCTACCAATAGATAGTGACTTAACAAATTGTAATATTTTTTTCCACTGATTTACTAAATTTATAGAAGGTAGCGTGACCTATTAAGGCCTACTTAAGGTTTGGAAGACTGTAGCTTGGAAGCTGTAAAATAATTAGCATCAAATTCGCACACAGTTTAGATCAATTTATCTACTTTCATAATCACACAGACATTTTTTCGTTCTTGTAAAAAGTTGTCCTTAGACCATATTTTAACTCAAAACATGTTTCTCATGAAAAAACTTAATTCAAATATAAATTATCAAATTTCAATAGCAAAAGAAAAAAAAAACAATAAAATATTAATATAATTGTTTTCTGTGAAAAAAAAATCCTAGTAGTGTCCATAGACTTCTCTTTTTTTCTTCAGAAGGAGCTCCCTGTACAGAAAAACATCAACAACAATAAATGAAGTAAGCAATTCAATATATCCATCTAATATCAATATTGATTGGGGAAAATGTGATCGAAATGACAAGAGTGTCCTTATATGGCCTACCCAGCAAATAATAGGACATACTAGGGTACGCGCTGTTTTTTCATAAACCCGCACCAAACAGTATCATGGAATAAAATCTCAGCAATATTCTGAAACTACAGTTTCTAAGCTTTTAAAATCATCAAACACTTTAAATATATCTCAAATATTTTACACTAACGAAAAGCTTCTGAATTTCAACCTCAATAATAAGATCAGCCAGGTGTTGTCCTCTTCATGTGGTGACCACTGAAAAACTAAAGCCTTCCAACTTTTTTTTCATCTGACGTCCTGTATATAAACTAGCAATATTTATTAAACTGAAATTCATGACTATAGTATTTAAAAAATAGAAAGGAAAATCCTACGAAAAATATATGTTCCAACTAAATATGGACTGAATCTTTTACGAATGAGGACGAATGAACAACTGGAAACTCTATGTATAGCCTCAGATATTGTAGCCAATATAAAAAGAGGCAGAATGAGATGGCTAGGGCATTTTCATAGATTGGAAGCTAGTAAGCTCCCTAAGATGATGTGGGAGGGTGGAAAGAGAAGGAGAGGGAGGCCTCGACTTCATTGGCTTGAATATATGGTGGACGATCTTCAGACTTGGTGTGAAAGGATGAAGAAGGGTAGCGGAGAATAAGCTAAATGGAAGATAATTGTAGAGGAGGTCAGCCAGGGTTCTGTGAGGGCTATAATCGCCATAAGATGATGATGATGATCTAGAATTTACTAGGATGTACTTCTTTCAACCATACAGCTAAACCAGTTGAGGCCCTTAAAGTAAAAACATGTATAGTTAATATCGGACTGTGTGATGTATCTGTCAATAGTTATATTCTCAACATTGAATGATGAAAAGACTGGAAAACTCCCCAGCTAATAGACTTGCAGGTGTTATCTCCCTGACTTGCTGTTTCCTCAATTTAAACACTTGTATCGATGGACATGAACAACAACAACTAAATTGCAAACCAACAGAGCCCGGAGGGCAGAGATTATCCCGAACACAACCCTAACCTAGCTTTATACTACAGTGGCCTTTGTCAACAGCTGCTGTTTATTGGTACGCAACGTCCTCCAATGTACTCCAACTAGGGAGGGTGGGGCTGGTTATCATCAAAGGTTACTAGCGATATTACAACGATATTCGTGATTCATGATATTCTGTTACGAAAAATTCCATTCTATTCCTTCTTTTCTATCATAACATACTCTAGTCTGTACTATTATATAAAAGGACAAGCCATTTTTCTTTTGTGATCACTAACCAAAAAAACTACTGAACCAATATGTACCAAATTTTCACCTCATCAAGTTCCAGGAAGGCTTAGCAATAGTTAATTTTATTGTAATAGTTAATTTAATTTTAATAGTTTAATTTAATTTGTTATTTTATTCTTGAATAAAGGAGTATATAATTTATTAATAAATTCACTTTTTCGGCATTCACTTCTCAAATTTTCTTTTATTATTTATTCACTATAGCAACATGTTTTGGGATACATATCCCATAATCAGACTATTTTTTTTTCATGGCTATGTTTACACACTAGGTCAATTCTCTTAAAATTCAGGAGTTTTAAGATAATTGAACTAGTGTGTAGGTTAACTGTCTAGAGGTTAACTCTCGCTTGTAAGCTAAGAAATAAATATGGCTAGTTATTAATTGTTATAAAACATTAATAACCATTCAAGAGTCAAGTACCCAATGAAGACGACTTCAAAGTACCGCTACAAAACAAAGAATAGGCCGAACTGCAAGAGGCCCGGGGTGGGAGCAAAAGCAGGTGCTGTGGAGTACCAGCTTCTGGATAAATGAAGAGCGTGGGAAACAAATATTTAAACACGACATTAGTTACAGAGGAACAACAATCAGGTAGCAGATGAAACCACCCAAAAACAAACAAAGTCGATCTGACAGTGCTGTCAATTTAGAGTTTATTGTCAATTTTCTCTGGAATAATTAAGGGTTGAAATCAGTATGTGAAATGTGTGACTAACCTGATTCAAAATAGGTTTAGATCAACCGTTTTCTTCTCTTTACTCATTTGAATAATGGCGTGTTATGTTTAAAAACTACTAACCTTATGAGCCAACCCTAGATCACTATAAATAGAGAGATGGTTAATTGGTAACAATTTAGTTTATAAATTGTTAGTGATAACGTATTTAATTGTTTATGATTGAATTATTTTAGTAACATAGTTTTTGGTTTTGGGTACCAAGAGCCATTAATCAATACAAATTGCAGATTAAATTACACATTTGATCGCCTCGGGAACTGATTATTAAACATATTCATACTTCTCCAAAGCGCACATTAGTTCCTAGGAACAGGAACATGAGCAGAAACATAGGCTATTAGTTTTTGGTAATTGTTTTCTTTCTAGAAGATCTATCATCGGCTTTGATAATCATGATTTACTGTGATTAAGAAATTACAATTCTGTATGAGACATAATAATATTTTGAGGTTTATGAAACAGAATAGTGGCGCATGCACGGATTTCATTCATACCACTTATATTCAGGTCCCTCTGCCTACCCCACCTAATATTTGTCTGCAACATTGTTCTTTTGTTTGCCCAGGTGGTTGCAGCATTGATGGTATCTTGTATCTTACTTAATTTTTCTAGTCTAAATTTTATTTTTGACTAATTGCCTTTACGCAAAACCCGATTTATTGTCTGCGTTACTAGATTTACCATGATTTGTTTAGTTTTACTGGTCTTATTTAATTTTTGTAGTCCTTTTTATTTTCACTAGTCTTAAAAAAATATAGATATTTTCCTTACGGTACCCATCCATACTTGGATCTCTTCTTTATCCTACAAAACACTATAGATGAATATGGGTACTTATATTATCGAAATGAGGAAGGAGAGATGAGGGATGATACACTTCCGAATATTTACGTGCTCTGAAAAGGATGACGAGAGCTATATTTCATAATTTATTTTAGTAGGGGTGCTAAAATTAGTGGAAAAGAAATATTAATTTTATTGGCCAATCCTTTATCTTAAGTGCTCGTGGAAGTTTAAAAGTCCCTTGAGTTAACGAGGTAAGTTTTTTCAGAGCTTATTTCACCTTTGATCCTTCTGGCAATTAGTGTAACTTTATAGCAGAACTTAATTCACCATTATCTCCACCGATCCTAAACTCTTCCGAACTCTTCGCGATAAGAAGCCTAAAGTTGAAGCTAAAGCTGCCCAAAGGAGAACAGAGATAGGCAGATATAGGAACGGCTAGAAGTAGGCACGCCATGCCCTGCACGCTATCGCTCCGCTGATACCTGCTAAGTGCATTTAGACCTAACTTCACCACTCCTCAGTTTTGGGTCATCGTCCTCTTTATTTTGTCTGCGCATATTCAAACAATTCAATGGTTGAAAATAGTTTAATATTTTAGTATTAAAAGTTTTTAGAAAAACAAGTTGGATCATGGGTGCACGTCGGTCTTAGTTTAAAAAAATATATATTAAAAAGAATTTTAATTGACGTACCAGACAAGAAGCTGCTCGTTGTTTCCGGCTATCCCAACATTCAGACAAGCATTCAAACCAGCCAGTAAATTACAAAAGACTTATTTACATGACAGTAACTAAACCCATTTGGACATACGGATTTGAGCTTTGGGGCTCCGCTAAACCTTCCGATTCTCCTCGTATCCAATCCTTACAATCCAAAATCCTCAATGCTATACTTATTATTTCACAAACAAACTCCAGTTACCTATCCTTTCATAGTAAGCTCCAAAGTCAGTTAAATCCGTTAGTTTTTCAACTTGCTTTCCACTCCATTCCTGATAATGATGGTCCAAACCAAAAAAAAACTTATCCTTTCATAGAAAATTCCCTCACACTCAATTCCAAATAATCCTCCGAGGCTTCTAAAAAGAAAAGGGCCTAGAGACCTTCTAATGTAGAATTTTAATTAAAGTGCTTCTAGTGAATAGTTCTTTCCATTTTGTTGACATATCGTTGTATTCATTTTACATAAATTTGCATCTAATTTAATTTATACAGTTGTAAATATCAATGATTACAATAACATACTTCTGTATAAGAAGTCGAGTGTTTAGAACAAAGAGTAAGGGTTATTTGATGAAATTTGTTTGAATTAATTTTAATTCTCCATTCTTTATATCATTCATAAAAGGTTGTGGTATGATTGGAGTGATTGAGATAAACAAAAATAAAAATGTCCAGTATCAATAGTTTTCGCTATGCATTAATAAATGTTTGAGACTCTATTTCATAGTTAAATATTTGATGCAGTGATGTGTCGGTACCAACACTTTTCGACATTCCACTCCGGTACCAGTATCGAATCGATATCGATTCTTGGTTCCGATGGCTCGGTTTAAAAATAAAATTCATTGCAATAAATTATCTATTCGAGACCTTAAAGAGCAATAATTATTCAAGAATTATATGAGTAAACAGCAAATCGGAATTATTATCTACAACACATCGCTCATTTGCTGCAACAGCGACATAACTCAAAAGCTTCAATTTTGACAGACTTTTGAATAAAGTACAGGACGATCTGTAGACATACAATGGTGACATATCCTGCTCTCTTTTAGTGAATAGATGAAGCTCAAAAATAACGTTCTACCGACTAAAACTGAATTGGTGAATGGTTCATTAAACAGTCAAAAGCTTTTGCATAACTTAAAAAGCTTGTTTTACAATTTAGAATAATATACGGAAAAAAAAAATGTTTTTTCTTGGCTATCAAAAATCCGTTAAGAATAAAATAAAGTATTATAAAATGATGTTATTGTCTTCATGTATTTATTTTGTTAGTGCTACTACAGCTTCGGTAGTTTGAAATCGTTATTCTTTTTCTTCATTTCCCATTTTCAAATACCTATACTCAACAACAGCAGTAGGTATGATTTATTTGTTTTAGATAATTTTTTTTAATTTTGTTCTAAGTTATGTAAGACAAATTTTTTCTCTTCTTAAAAATGCCATTATATAGTTAGATATATCAAAACTATCGCTTAAGTACCCGCGATATCGATCGGTTCCTAGAAATGGACTGTGGATCATCAATTCTCACTAATCGTCAGAATCGAGAATGGACATTTGGAATTGATACATCTCTAATTTGATGTGAAGTAAAAGTTACGTAAGAAAATGAAGTTGAAGAGTAATAGTAGTAATAGGTTCAATAAATTAATAGACGACATTACTTTTACTATTAATTATCCTGTATCAGGTTGCTACTTCCGAACATTCTAACAAGGCCTATAATAAAAATGTACAGCTGTATAATGTTAGCCAACCCATGATGGTGAAAGTTATTATTACTGTTATCCTACTAAGAGGGGCTCCGAAGGAGTATTAATATAAAGTAACGACTTGCCATATCCATTTGTGCGGTGGAAGAGCTAGAAAAGAGCTCGGGTATTCAAAGACGGTGATACCACGTGATGGTACCACCAAATACCACGAGAGGTGAACGGATCATGACGCCCTAGTGAATATCATCTCGGTTAATAATTTACCGCCGGGCTCTTATCTCCACCCCATTCCGTTCCCCTCCCTTCGGAACGGCTCCTTGGGCAGCGATAATAATTAGGAACACTCCGTTCCGCCTCCTTGGAAAGGTCCTGAGTAGGTTTCGCCATTTTTAACAAAATAATATTCCCATCTCTTTAGGAGAGGAGTTTTCTCCTCTCGTTTCACTACTGACGAAGAAGGCAGCTTATATGGACTACATTAGGATGAATGGAAGCATCATCTTCAGCCCTTAACAGAGATATTAAATTAATTCTTCCGATTATTATCTTTTCGTTTAAAATTAGTTTAATTTTCAATATTAGATGTATAACAATGATAAAGTTCTTCATTTATTTTGGAAGTCAGTATGAAAGTGCTGTGTAATTATTGATAACAAATTAATGAATAAAAAACTCATTTTCTTTCTGATTGGGTGACACAATAAATCATGTATATGTGTCTTATAATCTACTGCTTTTATATCTACAGCTTCTGTTAAGAAAACTGTCGGCAAATTTTCAACCCTAGCAACACTAGAGCGTTTCAAAAAAGACCAAGCACTAAAAAAATATTGGCATAACGTTACTTTTTTTTATTCAGACCAATATAGCTCCTAAATGGTAGGTCCTATGGACAAATGATATATTACAGAACATATTATCCATTAAATTTTTTATAGAGAAACATTAGTCAAATTTTCGTTCTAAGCAACACCAACAGAGCAAGAGTATGTAAAAAAATCCATAACACTTATAAAAGTAGGCAAAACGTTACTTTTTTTTCCGAACCAATATAGATCCTAAGCCAGTGTTGGGCGTATATATATTCGTAAAAACGAATACGAATATGTCCACACAGAGTATACCTAAGAATATGAATACAAATATAATCGTATTCACATGTATGAATATAAATATACTCGTATTCACATCTGTGAATATAAATATTTGTATTCATACGTATAAATTGTGAATACAGTTGTTTTTACAGATGTACTTACACGTTTCGAGAGTGAATACAGATGTATTTACACACCTCGAGTTTGAATACAGTTGTATATACACGGCTCGAGTGTGAATACAATAGTATGTCGATGTATTAATGCTGATAACAGATGTATTTTAATGCATAAATTGCGAATTCAGTTGTATTAATTGTAAAAATAGTGAATACAGTTGTATTTACACGGCTCGAGTGTGAATACAGTAGTATCTATAACTACAAATTCTGATAACAGTTATATTCTCATGTATAAATTGTAAATAAAGTTGTATTTACTTGTATAAAGTGTGAATACAGTTGTATTTACACGGCTCGAGTGTGAATACAGTAGTAAATATATGTAATAATGCTGATAACAGTTGTATTCTCATGTATAAATTGCGAATGCAGTTGTATTCATTTGTATAAAGTGTGAATACTGTAGTATTTATAGGTACAAAGTCTGATAACAGTTATATTATCATGTATAAATTGTTAATAACGTTGTATCCACTCGGCTATTTGTGAATACAGTTTACACTGTATGTATTCATATGTAGAAAAATTGGAATACTTTAGTATTTACAATCAAAATATATTGATACGTACAACTATTAAATGAAGATGTGGGTCGTAAATTAACTTAAATAACTTATTACTTATCAAGGTTGAATTAAGTATGCACAGTGGGGGTTTTGCGCCTTGGTTGACACCCGACCGAACGTTCCTTGCACTCTATGTAATGATAAAAATGGATTAAAATCCTAAAATATAAACAATACTTGATTTTTAAAAAACAAAACACGTGTAATTTTTCATTCATTCTTTACATTGTTTCCAGTTTATTTGTATATTGAATCGTTTATTATTATTGTAAAGTTTTAATTGGAATTTGATCTGGTACGCTAAGGTTTTTTTCGGAGGTTAGTTCCGCCACTGAGTGAATTTTATTTGTTGTCGTTATATTTTCGGTGAAAACTAATCTAATATAATACTTGGTTTCCTGAAGCAATCAGTGGGATAACAAGTTCGGGCCACTCCTCCACCATGGCTATTTCTATCTGCTCTGTGTACTATATATCCCTCAATATTTAAGGAATTAGCATCACTTAAATGTGTTTCCACAATACCCGCAAATTGTACATTATTAGTTTTTAAAACTCTTTGAAAGGTTGTTTATTAATCTCAATGGACCTACAATGCCAAAACATAATGTTAACTTGTCATATTTAAGCTAGTATCTCCATGATCCCTTCAATTAACATACTAATTTTATCAATGGATTCATTACATTTTTTTAATTTTCTAATTGTTATTTGGACTGTCTTTAAAATACGGAGTAGGTTAAATATTTTAAATAAGTCTTTAAGATCTTTTCTAAAAATAAATTGACTGGTACCTGTAGTGTCATTTTCTGTAGTTGTAGTGCCCTTTATTTCCATGGTGGCGAATATTGGTGGGTCATCTTGAAACCTATATTGTAATTTCGAATGACTTTTTTTAGATTAGTTTATTTTCCAGACTCTTCTTTTTGTTTTGCTTCTATTTCCTAGGTTCAAAACGGGCACTCTGGGTGATTTGCCGCATGATTTTGTTCGCAGTTTAAGCATGTCAAGTCACCATCTTGTTTCATGCATTCCTTTGTTTTGTGCTATTATGCACATTTCAGACATTTAGGTTCCAATTTTCTAAATATGAATATATACAGTGTAAACTGTATTCACAATTTAAACAAGTGAATACAACTGCATTCGCAATTTATACATGAGAATACTATTGTTATCAGATATAATACATATAAATACTACTGTATTCACACTCGAGACGAGTGGATACAACCTTATTAACAATTTATACATGCTCATATAACTGTTATCAGAATTTGTACCTATAAATACTGTATTCACACTTTATACAAGTGAATACAACTTAATTCGCAATTTATACATGAAAATACAACTGTTACCAGCATTATTACATATAAATACTACTGTATTCATACTCGAGCCGTGTAAATACAACTGTATTTACACTTTTTACAAGTAAATACAACTTTATTCACAATCTATACATGAGAATATAACTGTTATCAGAATTTGTAGTTATAGATACTACTGTATTCATACTCGAACCGTGTAAATACAACTGTATTCACACTTTTTACTAGTGAATACATTCGCTATTTCTACATGAAAATACAACTGTTATCAGCATTATTACATATAAATACTACTGCATTCACATTTAATATAAGTGAATACATCTGAATTAACAATTTATACATTAAAATACAACTGTTATCAGCATTAATACATAGAAATACTACTGTATTCACACTCGAGGTGTGTAAATACAACTGTATTCACACTCGAGGTGTGTAAATACATCTTTATTCACACTCGAGACGTGTAAATACATCTGTAAATACAATTGTATTCACAGTTTATACGTATGAATACAAATATTTATATTCACAGATGTGAATACGAATATATTTATATTCACAGATATGAATACGAATATATTTGTATTCATATTCTTGGGTATACTCTGTGTGAATATATTCGTATTCGTATTTACGAATATAAATACGCCCAACACTGTCCTAAACTGTAGGTTCTAGTGACAAAGGTTATATAACAAGAAATATTCTCCATTAAATTTCTGAGAAGATAAAATTCTCGATTCTAGTAACAGCAACAGAACTAGAGCGTGTCAAAACTTTTGAGAGTGATAAAAAAAAAGAGAAAACTATGCACCAAAAGACGTATCCATGTTAACATTAATAGATCTTATACATTGAAAGCTTAAGGGTGAGTGGCTCTTTTGTGAATCTTTGTTTTTATAAATCT
Source organism: Euschistus heros (assembly GCA_003667255.2). Taxonomy (NCBI): domain Eukaryota; kingdom Metazoa; phylum Arthropoda; class Insecta; order Hemiptera; family Pentatomidae; genus Euschistus; species Euschistus heros. Next base: position 4,797,460 of record RCWM02000016.1, on the reverse strand, counting down.
AATATAAGAATAGATTGTCATAGTTGCGTCTCAGGAAAAAGTTTTATATATATTTCAGAAGTTCTTTAATTTTAATTCGAATTGAAACATGTAGTCTAAGATTGTCTTTCAATAAATTACGGATAATTGAAACATTTTGATTTGTTTTTTATTTGGAAATAAAACAGTATCAAAGTTCACTGCTGTCTATTTAAAAACAATTTCCTATCAGAATCAAAAAGAAAATGCAATGTTTGAGCGGATAACAACACCAATAAACAAATTGGTAGGCTGCAGTCTAATTAAATTCGTTTATCTCGTCAATGGATAACTTGATTGTTAGTCCCAATCAGAATATCCACCTAGCTAGGCAGTTATCGATATAATTGACTCATCGTTGCGTACATCGGTGGTATTCGAAATCAATGGCGGATAAAAGGCAATATAATTTCCTAATAATAATTTTTTTAATTTCCTAATTATGATTTGATTTAGCTCAGAGCTCTTTCTGTAGGCTAAATTTAAAAAAATAGGCTGAACGTAAAGGGACTTGTCCAAGGCAGGGACCAACGGTTGGTTATATCGGCTCCGATAAATGGTAAACGTTGCTTACTTTCTGATAACAGAATGTATATATAGATTAATAGGATTTATTTTTACTAGTATTGAATGTAACCCTTGTTATTTTTTTCACCAATCAAAAAAGAATGAGGCGATTGTCATAAAGAAGTAGAGGGTGGGAAATGAGTTCAGAAAAATGAGAGTGAGGCGACGAATATTGACACCGTGTCTTCAAATCACTTAATTAATTTGCCATTGTTTGTTTTATTGTTACAGGAAAAACGGAAATGTGAGTAATTATACTGACTTTAGGCATTTAATTCTTCCGATTCTATTTGGTTGTCCCACATTAAAATCTAAATAGTTAGATAGCTGTTGATTTCTGACAAAATATTTACATTGTATGAAAACAAAAACCTGTTCCACTCACAACGCATGAAGGATCTTGGGTTTAATGCTTTAGTAAGGATATACTGTTGGTTGACCAACGATTATGAAAGAAGGAGATTTGTCCAAACTTATATAGGATAATTTAGGATTGTACATGAGTGGAAGATACTTGTTAAAGGATTTGTGATATTAAAATTAATTGTGCAAGGACTACTATCTATGTAATTGTAGCTTTAATAAAAATAGAATGACACCTGGTTAGTCTAATCTCTCAAAGCGGCAGATGTATTCACAAAACAAACAAACGATAATAAATGTGCCGACAAAGCAGAGCTGGAGTTGGGAGGTAAGCTGCTCTTTAATTAGTAAGGATTCCTTCCTATCTCTTCTTCTTCTTTGTAATTAGTCAAACCGTGTCCTTTCTATCAATTCGGCCGTGTCAAAGACGCCATTTTGTCGTTTTCATTCATCGCATAAAAACAATATTCATTTGCATTTTTAATATTTAAACTTTTCGTGTGGAGATTGCCTGAAGCAGGTGGTAAGTACGGGTAGGCAGTAAAGCTCCCGTGGGCATATTTTATTTTTATTTTAACTGAGCCAGGAGGGAATTGAGCCACTGCACTCTCAAGGGTCCTCTTCGTCCTAACTCACTGGGATATCACCTCATGAGGGGTTACTCTGCAATGCTATTTTAATTGCTTTATGTAAATTAGATTAAATCTAAAATTTTTTTAATAGAACTATTCTTTGTTGTTAGTATAACTATGCTTTGTTTTATTTATTTTATTTTATTTTTGGAGACTATGCTCCCTTGAGGAAGTTACAATACTCCTACCACTAACGAAGTTGCTGTCTTGATTGTTTGCCAAGTGTTTGAAAAGCGAGGCATTCTTCTCCACAGTAGGGACAAGAAACTGATAAGAATCAATGAGTTCTATCAAACTCTTCAGTATTCTGCCATGGAGAAGGTGGGTACAGTGTTAAAATCCCTCAGCGTGACCGAAACACCAATACACCACTTAAGAAAAAAGGTCTGGTATCTGTGTCTCAGCTGATTTGTACCCCTGTAAGTTGAGAAGTGGCGACCTGAAGGATGCCATAAGAAAAGGTCTGGTATCGGAGCTGGGTACGATGGTAGTGCTGCCTCGAAGCTTCACTGGAGGACTGTTAAAATAAAATAAGAAATTAACTTTTGTAAATTGTCACATTTACTTATTTAAATTGTTCTAAGAATGGAATTCTTTAGGTTTATTTAAGTAATAATAATTATCAACGTTAAGCTTAACTTTTACTAATTTAAGTTGTCTTTAACCCTAATGATATCAAACCGTTGCGGAGCACGGGTACTTTCAGCCAGTAGGTAATAGATTTATCAATGAAGAAACTAATATTGGTTTAAAATATATTATTGGGTTGATGCAAAAATGATGCAGGTTTTGTTTATTCGTTTTTTCGTTGAATATTCGTTTTGTTGTGACAAATGCTTGCTAAGTAAACAAAGATCCAGTCTATTTATGATCATGACCATCACAGAGCTTTGATGGAAACAATGCTCGCAAAACTACTCGGGACCTTGCAAAAAAAATTAGTGTTCTTCACATTACAAACTACAAAAAATTATAAAAATTTTTTTATCACATATAAAACCCTGCATTATTTTTACATAAACCCAATCCCAATGTCCGATTATACGAAACCAGACAATAATCCAGCTAATTATTACAAACTTAAAGGTACAAAGCATAGATATACTAGGTACACAGCTATCAAATACTATTTTAAAGCTTTCCATCTTACTGATAACAAAACCATCCACTCCGGAGAACAGACAACACAAACATTTAATCTATAAAAATATAAATTATATTATAAATATAAATTAATGTTCACTTCTTGACATGGGCAGATTTTATTTAATAAAAAAAAGTAATGTTAACTATTCAACAACTGCAATTCTGAAATGAAAAAAATTGTTCAAAACGTCAAACTTAAACAGGAAGATAGTTTTGCATTTATTAACATTGGCCTTTATGTAACTTGTTTATTTAATTTTTTTTTTGTTATCCATTCCTTATTGTTTTTTATCTTTTTCTGTTTGTTGTTTTTTTTTGTTTGTTTTTTTTTTCGATTTGTTTCTTTTCTTCTTATTTTTGTTGAAAGTATTATGTAATTTATTCATGTTCATTAAGTACATATTAATTAACAAAGCGAATAATATTCTTTCATGCATGGGGTGTGCTCACTTTTTAATTCACAATTCTTTAATAGGGTTACTGGGGAAGAGAAAAAGAAAAAAAAGTTAGAAAAGTTATATTTGATATTGGACATATTATTCACTAGGACTTCATTGGAATTGGAACTCTAAAATGTTATGTCGCTCGTAACCAGAAAGTCATGGGTTCGAATCCCACCTGGGCGGGTTAAAATTTATTTCGTGGCGGACCCACTAAATTAATCTTGACCTTCTCACCCAGGCCACTATAGGACTTATAAGTCTTGGGTCCAAAACAAAAATGTTATGTGTGTACCATTATATGTACGAAATATGAAATAGTAATTATTTTTACGTATATGAGATATTTATAAACTAACGATTATTTCAGTCTTATTCTTCATTTATAATAGGAATTATATAATTAAATTTCGGAACAATAAATAAGTTTAAAAATATGTATTATTAAAAAAAAATTAGCACAATCAACTCTATCCACGTTTGAATGGGAAAGGTCTGCAGGATAAATAAAAATGGTTTAAAATTATTTATCTTGTAGAATCGTTTCTTCTTCCCGAACCCATTTGCTGGTAGTATTTCCCTCCAATAAATTCATCATAATGATCCAAGGATCTGAAAAGAATTAGACCCCGTGACCTTTTATAGAACACCCGTTGTCCAATTTATCGAGAAGTATTTTATCTACTCTTGTTCAGCATATACCGCATGATATTTTATTCGCAATAATAATGACAATAATGTAAAGAAACAAATATTTAAAATTCTATGCAGCAAAATTAAAAATATTTAAGGGACGAAAAAGGAAACCGGGAAATTAATTTAGGTTGACCATAATCATAGTGTCTCTGGTTGAGGATCAGTGAAGAAGATGAAAGAGGATTCTCCGGGAAGTCGCACTAGAAGAATGGAACCACCGATGGATTTTGACTCCGAAAGACGCCATTATGAGACAGAAGTTATTCATCGTCGGATCGCGATGGAAATGGCTTAAGAAAAGGCTTAAGGCGATGGAGGTTTATGCGCAAAACTTGTTCATCAAAATTAGGATATCGATCCACTATAGCCCTAACCTTCCGTATTGTTGAGAGATCCTCGGTTATATTAACTCCCGAACGAGTTTCTTCAGCTAATGATTATATAAACTACTCGTACTACTAGACGATTGTGGACAAGGCAATCGTTCCAATCTACTTCTTCTTTTACGATATGAAATGTTACTTATAGTTTGAAGCCACACATCAGAGCGCCTTTTCACAATCATAAATACCATATAGTTGTCAAGATACCTCGTGAGAGACGTAAAACTGGAAAGCGATAGCACAAGATAGGCGAAAGTGGAGCTGGCTGGTTAAGGAGGCCAAAAAGATCTACAAAGTCTGTAGACCCAACCGAAAGAATAAATATATATATATATATATATATATATATATATATATATATATATATGTATAAATATATAAGTCAAGGTCAGAAGAATACTAGTATTTACCTTAATCCTATCTTTTATCTTGTAAACAGACGATATGATATATATGTGTAGGATAACAAAACCAATATAGTCAGTTATTGTTCGGACTTCATGTGTATGAAGAAATATAGCTTGTTTCTCTCATTTTTTTTTTTTTTTAATGTTTTAATCCTACCTGTTTTTCTCTTCATAAGTGCTGGAACATAATTGCTCCAAAGAATTTCAGACTGAGATCGTTTGTGCAGTCAGAATCAGTGCAAGTATTTGTGCACTATTATTAGTTTTATTTCCTTTCATTTAATTTTGTATTTATTACATTTTTATTTAATTTAAACATGTGTAGTATTGCATTCGTGACTATAGAATTGAGTTAACATAGAGTTTTTCATAAGAACATTGACCGACTTTAGCTTAATATCTTATACATTATAGTAAGGTTCACTGATAATAAATATTCAAAAAAATTATTCATACACTAGGCTTTAACTTTTGATTCCGCCCTCTGTCTTAATAGTTCAAGGATTTCCTCCAATCAGTTTTTACCTAGACGTCGTTTGTAAAGGTGTTGCGCTAATAAGTGGTTATTATTGCCGTTTGTAAATTGAAAATGGGATGCAAAACCAGAGAGAAAAGACAAACTATTGTGCGCCTACATAATGAATTACGGTTGCTAAGAGAAGTGAACAGACTCCACTCAACAGTCCAAGATGCAATTAAAAAGAATGAAATGAGAAAATTGTTTGAATATATGGAGACTGGACGACCATGAAAAAATAAATCCGGACATGAAAGATAATCACGGTAAAAACCAAAAATAAGTGCCCCTAAATTAGTGGATGAAAATTGGTATGAAAGATGGGAACGGAAGTGTTTCAACAAGACGCCAAAGGTTGAGACGAACCGAGCTTCATGGCAGAACTGCTATAAGAAAACCATCAGTAAGGAATATTTAGATATCAATATGCCAAACACCATAAAAAATATGATTGTGACAGTTGGAATAGGATAATATTTCCCGACGAGTATAAAATTGAAATGTTTACTCTTCATAAATAAGAAATATAGTTCCAACTTTTGAGAATAGAGGAAAGTGCCTCATGGTCTGGGGTTGTTTGAATGCTGCTGGTGTCGTGAATTTATCGATGACATAATGCATCATATAAAATATATGAACGTAATAAATAGAAATCTTTTAATCAGTGCTAATAAATTTGTGATTGGAGAAAATTACATTTTTCAGCAGGATAAAGATTCCAAGCATACAGGTTGGAAATCCAAAATGTGGATCTGAGAATACAGGTTGGATAACAAAGTGGATGGTCACTCTCAATCACCGGACATTAACCCTATTGAGCATTTGTGGAAATACAAAGGGGATCAAGTTGGGAAAAGGTGGGATTTAACAATCAAGATTTAAAGGACGTTATTATTACAAAATTGCGGTCTCTTTAACTCAAAAATTAGTGAATTCAATGCCACAGCGCATAGAGGGCATATTAAAAGCCAAAGGTGGCCCCACTAAATATTAATTGTTATAGAATGCCTACATTAAATAGAAATTTTATTATGTCAACGAATACTTTTGTTATTTCTGTTTTTTAATTATTCTTTATGTACTATCGATAATAACATATATAGCATAATTAGGCATCACAAAAATATTGCCAAAGTCTGCGGTATCGATCGGTACCTAGGAATCGACTTTGAATCATCCGTTCTCGATACCGATTCTTTTCTAAAGAATCGATGGAACCGAGAGTCGACTTTTGGAATCGAAACATCCCTAATTTTTACGAACACTTTTGACTCTGACTGTACAAATATGATTGCTGTATTGGGACATATTTTTATTCTTTTAAATATATTTTTCTATTATTTATATTATGTTATATTTTTAGAAATTGTGGATTCTAGTTGAGTGTTGCAGATTGTAGATAATATTTTATTTTTTTAATCATTTTTTACCAGGAAAAAAGGGGGAGGTGGGGAATATCCAGCTCATTTGTGAACCTTTGTTTTAATTTTCATTTAACTCAAATAATATCCAACTTGAACATTTTTTTTTTTCCTTATCAAAGGATTGGAACTACTATCGCTGCCTCCTTTTAAAGAAAAGAAATATTTCTCCTCTGAAAGAGCCCACAGAAATGGAATGGAAATGAAGCTGTCTAGAGTTGAAAATACCAGAGGGAGGGTGGTAGAAGAGTGCCCCGTTGTCCGTTCTGGGAGGAGTTGGAGATACTTTTCACTTTAGGGCTGAGAGCCTAGTAATGGCCTAGTTTGGCTCCAAAAAGAAACTGAGGTCAGAGAGTCGGCTTCTCTCCTAGGACGTCCAACTATATCACCAATATTTTTATTTACCCGACCAACTGTATGTGTTCTTTCGTTCTCAACGTTATCCAATTACCTAAATCGAACACTAGAATCCCCCTTTACGGCTTCGCCCGGTGGATAAGTAAAGAATTTTAATAATTTTAACTAATAATTGTTTTATTTGCTTATCGATAAAAATCTTGTATTGAAGTATGCAATTGAGCATTGGTTGATTCATTCATAATTTCATGCTTTGCTGTAATTTTTAACCTTGTTAAAATTGCACAGATTAGGTGGTTTGTGATCTGGATGGACAGAGACTGTTAAGTAATAATGGACTGCATTATTAGTGCTTACAACTAAAGCCCCATATTTACACACAATATCAAAAACAAAGGATCGACATTTTTATTTCGTAATAATTTTTATTCGGCAGAAATAATTTTATTGACTTCATCCGGTTGGATTTTAATTTCTGACCATTAAAGGTATATGACAGAGTAGCAAACCTCGTTTTTGCCACATTGTACATTTTTTTACAATTGTAAATTTTATTATTGCCAAACCTTCCTAGAACTATGAAGATGAGTTAAAATTTAATACAGATCGGTTCAGTAGTTTTACCATTGTAAACTCCATTGAGAAATGGCAATAACCAATTTGCGGATTGGCAAATTTCACTCTAATCCACGTGTTGCACCACATATTTAAATATTTTTTATTGAATGCAGGTCAATTTTATTGTCAATTTAGAGCTGTAGACGAAAAGACTTTAACATTCTAACCTCTATTGAATGGCGCTTGCCACCTTTCGGACGATTATCAAACTTCAATGCGCACCACATATTTATCACTTTTTTAATGACAATATAATTGAAAATCTGTAAATTCTATTATTTCTAAACCTCCCTCGAATTATGAAAATGATGTTAAAATTTGCTACAGATTGGCACTGTAGATTCCGTGGTAAGTGTTCACAAACGAAAAATGGCTTTTATATAATTTTGTAGATTAATTTGTTTTTGCTTTAATTTTTTAATTTACTCCTGTTATAAATGTAGCAATAAGTGAATCGTTTGAACATCTTAAAATACAGGGATTATAGACATTTGGAAAAGTAGCACTCGACAGTACCTCCTCCAGGCATGGATTAAAAAAATAATAATAAAGAAACATAAAGAAATAAAAAATATTTAAAAGGATTACTTTAAGGATTTTTTTGAGATATCCATTATCCATTTTCTTTTGAGAGTAACACAGGGTATTCTTGGGCTTGTCATAAATGATCATGTTATCGTGTCCTTGAAGTCTGTTATTAAATCCTTATATAAATGTTATTTGTAGGTGATTAGTGTGGGTACATGTAAATCCTGTAAATTTTTTTAAGGTGCGTATTTTTTGCTAAGTCCCAGACATTCTATGATCAAACAAAATTAAAGAATAATGTAACCTCCCACAAATGTTAGGGAATATTTATTTCAAATCCTGATGAAATAGTGAATGCTGTTTTTCAAGTTTAGGAAGGCCACTTTTAGAAGCTCTACTACACTCCTATTTTGTGTCTATATATATATAATGAATCAAATTTTTAATGTTCAATCAAATTCAATTCATAGTTTATATTAATAAAGATTGTCAATTCAAAAAGATTTTCTTTTCACATCGCTTTAATAATTTTTTTTTTTTAAATATGCTTAAAAAACATGAAAAGTAGCAATTTACATAATTGTCAAATTTTATAGTATGTCCACACACCATTAACTTCATTTTTACATACCATGCCTCCATCTGTTCGGTCATGATTAAATACTTTGTTCATAAAGATTCGTTGCTATCATTTTAGTTTATTACTTCTACCCATCATTGATTTATTTTAAATAACCGCGTGTTTCAATGAATATGTAAAACTTAACAGCTAAAAAATAATTGGTTTATTCACAGATTTTATTTTTTGTTGTACCTAATAAATTATAAAAGAGGCAGGAACTTTTCACACTTTATGAAGAGCTAAGTGACAATGAAAATAAATGTTTTAATTATCTCTGAATGACAGAGCCTTTCCATGAATAATTACGCGAGAAAATGAAGTACTTCATTCAGCGTCAATGATGCAAATAATTCATTATTCTTATCGATTGATAATTATTCTTCCTAACTTCACTCGAAATCTTTATATTTAATTTATATTATCTATGTTAATTATCTAAATTAAAGGAAAAATAGAAGATTTACAATGTCACATATCTAGCTGCGTTTTCAACATTTGTTTACCTCTACTTTTTCAGTTATTATCTTATTATAAAAAATCTAATCTTTTATAAATCATATACCGAAAAACTACTTATATTCATTAAATATTATAATCTACCTCACTTAATGTACAGTAAGCCATCCAAATTCAGTCGGCCCTCGCAAACGAGAAAAGCTCTTAAGGTATTTGTTCAAAATTTATGAAATTAAAATTAACATTTTACCTATCAGTAACAAATAAAATCAAATTCTCCACATTAATATAATTTTTAACAAATAGTTTATCTGTTGTATATTTACGAGTAATAATAATCGTTTTTAGATATTTTCTATATAAATAAAATATTAATACAACATTTTATATCATATTTAGTCATTTCCTTAATAATATCCAATCTACTATTTATACTATAATTTGTAAATAAATAATTTTTAAAAAAATAAAAATTATAAATGATCATTTTTAATGGTCTTCCGAACATAAGTTTTTATTGAATACGTCATTTTATATTTATATTTCTCGTACTATTATTAATTACTTATGTGGTCATAAAATGTATTCATACATAAAATCCATTTATATTCATTCCCTAATTTTCTAATTTCGATGCTTATTTCAATACTATTTTGTGGTTTGACCATGGAAAGTCTGAAAGCTTCTGAAGAAAAATAGCAAGCAAAGCTTTTAGATTTTATGGCAAAGACTCCTAGAAAATTACATTATTCCTGAGGGGACTGAATTTATAAGCAGGTTTATTCACTTGGGAGTAAGTACGTAAGATTATATCGGTAGCGTCTTTATTGATCAATTAAAACATTGCAGTGAATTTTAATGTTTTGTAGCAGTTACTATTCTAAATTAAGTTCAATGTTAAAATTGATTCGAGTTAAATGATTTTCTTTTATATAATATAATTTTTTTTAAATGAAAATACACTAAATGTGCAAAATATATAAATTAAAGGATAAATTGAATTTTCTCAAGGTTACTTAAACTAGCTGTTTTCACCATTTGCTTATGAATAGTTGTCAGCTGTCATTTCATCATCGAAAATCTAATATCTTATTAAATCATTATAGATATAGAAAAACTAGTTTTATTATATTAATGTTACAATCTCACTTCTACAAGGGCAATACGCATAGTAAACCATCCCTTTTCCGGCTGTCTCAGATTATTTAATAAGTTGACAACGTGGTAACACAGGAATATAAGTTCTTATCAAAGGATGGGAAAGATATTTTCTCAAAACATATCATGAAATTAAAAAAAATTATGTAAGGAGTAAGTGGCTGTACTTATAAAGAGTTGTATAATTAATAGTTTATCTGTGGTATCATTTGTATATTTACGAGTAATTACTTGTAACAAATCGTTCTCTGATAGTTGATACATAAATAAGTCAGTAATACAATAATTTATTACATATCTACATGTGTACTTTATAATATCCAATCGAGAATTTATAATAAAATATAATCTGTTTAAAAAAATAAATAAATAATAATTACTAAAATGTCTTCTACAACAGAATCAGCTACTATTGTGATGTGTAATTTCGTCTTTTTAAGTACATACCGAAAATGAAAATAAAATAAAATAAAAATATTTTAAAATTTTCCACTTAAAACCTTCTAACCTAAAAACAATTTTTATTTGTAATGTCTTTATGTTTTTCTCAAATCTCGAACTGATTAATTGAGAGAGGAGTTTATATTTTGTCAATAATGTTATTTTTTAATAATTACAATTTATGTTTTACGTTATCCGTCATTTTCACTTATGGCGGGGCAATGTCAGTACCAGTAACGCCGGATAAGATGGAGTCTACTGTAATATATATATTCAAATGTATCATACAATTCATACAATAAAAACAAACAAATAATTTACCAATTCAAGAATTTAAATAAAATAAGTAAATATATGAAAATTGAGATGCAATCATACAGAATATACAAACGCACAGCCTTGGAACCCCAAACTAAACCTCCCTACCACTTATAGGGGACAAACCAAACCAAAAGAGATCCTAGCGCTGCAGTAAAATTATCTGAAACCATATAGTTTCATACTTCATCCAGCAAAGGGGATATTTCTAGATTAGTTTTATTGAAAGGGGAAAAATTAAACTAACAATATTTCGTATTTTAAATTCATAACAAAATATACCATCAGTTATTACTATAGTTATTTGGGTTTAATAATTTGGTACATATTGAAAAAGTAAGTAACTACTTATCACAGGGGTAATGGTGAACGATTACTCAATCCTGGACCTCATCCAAGATCGGAACAAGACTTGGCAATTTTTCACAATTATGGTAGCATCTTTCGAGATAAGAAGAAACCTGCCAAAAGCAAGACTATTTCTCACCGTTTTAAACTACTTCTAGCTTTATGTTCTTCGGCTCAAACAGGATCTAATTAGGACATAGGCTCTTAGTAAATTATTATTAGAATAATCCTTTAAGGATAATCCTCCTTGAAGAAGGACGAGTGAGAACGCAATTAACTCCTTCAGCAAACCCGGTCACTTCCTTGTTTGCTTGATAGGTCCCGCCCTTTCCCTCTCAAAGGGAATAATTACACGACCAGTATAATCAGGTGCCGCCCAATATGTGTCCTTGTGTGAGTATGTGTGCACATTAAAATGTAATTAATATTGACTAATAAAGTATGTTTAATTTATCTTGACAATTTCCTTTATCCATCAGATGTCTATATGTAAAGCTTAGATGGTTTTCTATCACGTGAACACGCAATATAGTCATTCGTGAGAGAAAATGAATATTGTAGATCAAAACCGCATTAGGATATAATTATATTTTATTTATTTATTATTATCATCAATGTTCCTTATTATGGCATAGATAAACTTGTCTATAACGATCTAAATATCATTTTCAAAAACTATTAAAAATTTAATTTTTAATAAATGTTTTGTGTTTTGCGTGTTAAAAGGCCCTCTGAAAGTGGTTGATTTCTACGCTAAACTAAAGTAGAAAAAACTGCCATTTTTCAGAAAAAATGTAGGGTTTTAGAAATAAAAACAAAAAAAATTCTATCTCCTCAACAGACTGAGATAGAAAACTCGTTTCTGCGTCATTCTACCCCGTTTAGCATGCAGTATTACCTTATTTTTTACAATATGTCTAGAACACCCTGTATATCCATAAAGTATAAAAAATTAAAGTTATTTTTAGCATAATTGCTTGATTCACACGTGTCTTCGAATGAAGACAAACAGCGAATGTTCTGAAATAGAAATAAATAGGCATGTAAAACACGAGGGAGGCTAGTACCCATCGGTACCTCCACCTCACATTATTTGAAGTTGTTCTTACTGATGATGTTCCCTCATCCAGCTCCTTTTTTAAGCCATCGGTACGTTTTGTCTGTTTGGATGGTCATGTAGTCGTGAAATATTCTGTATTTGGTTTTGATGTAGTCCAGTGCAGTGAGTATGTGTATTTAACATTCGTATCTAGTTTTCATATTAAAAAAATCCAAATGAAGTATAAATTAATCATCTCAGGATTGTATTGATCCTTCATACCATAATGCTTACTTCAAGTGAAACTTCCGTTACATCCGCCTCTGAACCCCGCCAAAATCCAAGGCTTCAAGAATTATAGAATCTTTCCATATTTTCTTGTTCCTGGGACGTTAACTTGACAATTCATGCACTTCTAATGGTGTTTATCTTATCCGTTCTATTTTATTCAGTCGCTAGGCTACTACCAAATCAGTTTTAGTGGCCAAATGCAGTTATTTATCATACGGTTAGGTTTCCGTATGGAGAACCAAATTTAATTAAATTCCAGAACGATTTTGGAATAAACCTATACTTCGGTTTTATCTTTATTCCCATTGACTGAATATATGAATTTTATAAATATCATGCTTTAAAATATATTTCTTCATTCAGGTGAGATGTGTGAGAACGAAAGGACGAGGCTGGTCGTCCTGGGCGGCCCGGCCGTCGGAAAGACAGCCATCGTCAAGAGGTTCCTTTACTCCACGTTCACGGAGAAGTACAGGAGTACCGTGGAAGATCTTCACAGCAGGCAGTTCGATCTTGGACCAATTACAATTAAGGTATTTAACTAGTATATTTTTGTAAAAAGTACCGTTTATTATCGAAATCTAATTATTTTATTTATTTGCAGATTTTTATTTCTAGATTGAGATTTATCTGATGTCACATTTGTATAGATGTATGTATAGAAATGTGTATTATTCAAGAGTAAATCCTCATTCATGTACTCCAGAGTTCTGTACTATTAATGAGATAAGATTAATAAAATTCTGGATCCTTAATATTCAATGATATGGGTATAAATAATAAAATCTTTTTGATTAAAAAAAAAAATATATGCTCGAAGGTCTCTATTAAATGCTAAACCTTCATAAAATAAAGGGCTTCTTTCTTAAAAGTAAAGCTTAAGGTCATGGCATATATAAAATGGTTATGTTCAAGTAATAAAGGTTTCGAATAATAACTTTATTTTAGTTCAATCGTCATTAATCCTGTCCTAACTTGAGTAAGTAGGACCAGCTTTATCAAAATAATAATAAACACTCCCGGTCAGATTTGAAATTTCACATAGCGCGTCTTCCGATGCATAAAAATCAATAGTTGACTTATCGTACATTTATTTCAAAAAGTGACACAACTCAAAAATCTCTATTTTAGATTTATCATCATGTTCAATAGTATTCTATGAAATGTCAAAAATGTATCGGATCAACTTTAAATCCCACCTGATACATCTCAGTTGCGGTTGGGATTAAAAGATAATTCAGGTGCACTTTCGATTTTCATACAGGACTGTGAGAATTTTAAATTTTTTTTATTCAGATTTTTGAGTTGTTTGTCTTTTGAAATACATGCTTGCTTGGAGATAAAAGTGCGATTTTATTCCAAATTCGACAAAAATTCATTGTTTGATGATATTTTCATTTCTTATAAAATGTTATATTTATAGTGAATATAAATGCTATATATACATATTATACAATGAGCAAATTCACTATATAACTACCTGAGAAATTTTTAATGAGCATATTCCCGTTTTATTGCACTCCTGATGATTTTGTTAATTAACGACTTTTACCTCCAAGCAGACGATATTTGTTATATTTTGTTACCAATAGCCTGACATTTATATACAAGATATTTGTGGCCTTAGGCTTAGAAAAAAATCTGTACAATATTTACATAAAATTTAATAAGAATTTTAATTCACAGTCCTGTCCGAATCTATTTTATCTCTGATATTTTAAACTGTGTTTTACAACATTTTTGAACATTTGTTTTTAGTTTTTTTCGACCTCATCTTATACAAGAAAACAAAAGAAGTACAATCAACCCACAAACTCCGCTCATTTTGAAGTTTTTATTTCTGTCCTCATTATCAGTAAACTCACTGTAATGAGTCCCACTGGGAGTGGGCATTTATTTTGTTGAGGACTTTCTCTTTTTCTAATGCTAATGATAAAATGAATAATGAACTAAAAATATAAAATCTTATTAATATATTTAACAAATATTATCAGCAGATTGGAAAGTTGGGAAAAGGAATTGGCACAGAAATCTATTTAATATTGGAGTATTTAATAGCCCTGGAATATTCATTTATTAAATGAACCCAAGTTGACAATTATTGTCAGATATTATCTATTGTACCATATATTCTAGATACTGCCTCATATACACATTTCTATGAAAAATTTATTAGCATAATCATTTACCTAGAGATATTTATCAATGAGATAATTACTCAATTCTTCATGAAATACCTAAATTCCCTATCACGAGAGAATATCATTTGATTATTATTTTACCAGAGCATTATTGTAACGTCATTAATACATATTGTTTGATATAAGATTAAAAAAAAAAACATTTTGAATCGGACAAATACTTTCGGAGTTATAATATTCCATATATCGTAATATAATATCCCAGAAGCCTAAAAACCCGTACTGTTGTTAAATCCATGGTTTTCGGCACATTTATCATTATAACTCCGAAAGTATTTGTCCGATTCAAAATGTTTTTGTTTTTTAATCTGAAAGATGTTTAAATTTACAATTAGATCCTATATATGAAATATTTATCAACATTCTTGAAATACACAAGCTATTACACCGAAAATCACATACTCTTGTAAAATACTTGTCATTTTGGCACATTATTCGCTATAACTCCAAAGCCATTTGTCCGATCCAAAATTTAATATTTTTATCTAAAAGCTGGTTAAATTTGCTATTAGATCCTGTATATGTAACTTATAATTAATACCGTGAAATACCTACACCAGTCTACTGAACATGTCATAACTTACATATTTTGCAAAACATACACATTTAGCGTGCTAGCTTGGGTGGTTTACAGGATTTAATATAATTTACATATATACCATCTGATAGCGAATTTAATCAGCTTTGAGATAAAAAAAAGAAATTTGGGTTCGAACAAATATTTGAGGAGTTAGAGGGACAAATGTGCCAAAAAAAAACACTTGGATTTTACAACAGTACGTTTTTATTAGCGGGCTGGCATGTACATTTTACGGGGTTTGATTAAAACTTCATTTATAGATTCTTATAGTAAATTTAATCAGCTTTAAGATGAAAAAATGTAATGTTGTATCGGACAAATAGTTTCAGAGTTATAGCCAAAAGAGTACGACAAACGTGTTTTTGCGGAGCTGTGGGACTGACGGCAAGTTGGCCAATTTCTCCATTTATTCCCAATAACGTAACTTCGCGAAAAATGGTCCGATTTCGGATTTCTTTTTTTTATTATGTGAGTACTAGTTCCAGCTACAATTAATATTTGAAGACTTTCTTCGAAAAAAAACTTTGTAATCGTGTTATAGATAAAAAAACAAAAATAACGGGTTTTTTTGGCGGTTTTTTGCGATTTTGAATATGAAGCCGATGGTTGCCCTGGTAGCAAACTTCAGATTCGGATTTAGCGCCCCAAAAAACATAAAGATCCGTTGAGAATGAAAGTTCCGCAGTTTTTTCTTGAAAACGGCCTTTTGGGGCCTTATTTTACTGGACTAAGTTAAGAAAGACATAAAAGGCATACAGATAAACATAAATTTTTATTTATACAGATGAAAAAAATCCTAATAAAACTAAAATAAAGTTATAAAATTATCTAAATTTTATGAAAAAGTTCTTGTTTTTACAGGAAGTTTATAACTTCGTCAATGTTATTTTTTAATCGTTTACAAGTATTACTAAAATGTTTAGAGATATTCCCGGTATACTCAACGTTTCGCTGTAGTAAGGACATTCATTAAAAATATGAGCTACTAAAAAACTAAAGATAAACATTTTACATTTAGCAGAAACTTGTTTGGTTATTAGGTGAAGATGTGAGAGTCTTGTATAGCTGTGATCACTTCCTCTCTGCGTCTAGTGTGGCAGGAACTGCTCCATGGTCGTACGTTCATCTTCATGGTCTTAAATTACTTGCATAGCTAGAATCCCATGTCCACCACTCTTGGAATATCGTCTCTTTAAGTGCGGGTATGAGTTCTGACACTGTTAGGAAGGTTTTGCCACGTACTTTAAGGGACTTTATTTAGCACCTCAATAAGTTAGTTGTATCTCCTTTTCTTATAACCAATAAAATTATGATCATAGTGATTAGGATTGTATTTTTTAATAATTAACCCATAATTATTCCACACATGAAACAAAAACAGAACAGCAGAAGTTATAAAATAACAGTTGAAGTTTAAATAGTGGGAGTTAATTTTGAAAATTATTCCTCATTTCGCAAATGGAAAGCTCTTTTGATCATTAAACAGAGGCTACTTATCTCACCATCTTTCATTATGAAATTGAAATATGAAATGACCAGCCCATTCGGTTCAAACGCCTCCATAATCCCAGCCCTACTAAAGGCATACGTTAAATCAGAGGTTCTATATTTCGATGAAAGGAATGCAAGCTTCCAAATCAGCCAGGACCATTTTGATAATTAACGTACATAGGTGTGTTATTATTCATACATTGTTGCTCACCACCTCAATTAATTTCTAGTTGAAAATTAATCATATTGCGGTCAAACATTCCCATAAAATTAAAATATATTGAATATATATATTGAAAAACTAATAACGTTTTATATATTAGATACATGATCATAAGCTGAATAATGGATAAAACACTAAATACGATTTTATTTTATTTCAAATTTTTACTATGGTAAAGATATATAGTTTTCCTAAAAATATAAATTAGTAAATATGTAATAACTAATTCGCCAAAAGCCTACAACCTCTTGTCACAAAGTATCTGGTGAACAGATTCGCTACGTAGGAACTAGGAAAGCTACCAATGTCCATCTGGACATGTGTTAAGGTTGACAAAATGTTCCATGCTAATAACTCCACATACAAGACTAAAAAGTCAAGAAACTGCTCGTCGTTTCCAACTGCTACATTTACTAGACAAAACCTCTAAGACGCCGATTGATTATAAAAGACTTATTTACATGACAGAAATTAGAGCTACTTGGTCATAAAGAGTTGAGCTTTTGGATTCCACTAATCCATCTCATCTCGTATCCAATTCTTCAAATCTTTCGAAAAATCCTTAATGCTCCTTACTATGTCATGAAGAAACTATCCATAATGCTATGTCTCATACGTTGCAGATGTGACCCAAAAAGAGACCTATCGTTGGACAAGATACATACCCAATCCATTAGTCTCCCAACTTGCTTCTTACTCGATTCCTGATAATTCTCCGTGGCCTAAGAAAAGGGCCAAGAGACCTTTTAATGTAGATCTTTTATTGTATACAGTTGTAAATATCAATAAATAGTTTAAAAAGTGGAGAAAATATTGATAGTATCTACCCTATAACCGATAGAAGTTGCTGCCTGATATGTGCGCACCCAAGCAAAAATATATATATTTTTTATATTATTGTAAAGATTATTTCTTTCTTTCAGTATTAAGGTCTGTGATAACCATCCTCAATATTTTACTGTGAGGACAAGGCCCAGTTAAAGATGGCTAGCTTGCTTTTATTAAGTCGGTTATATTCTAATTTTGATCGGGTATGTTTCCAGTTACTTAATCTTCATAAAAAATTAATCGAAACTAACCAACTAAGTATCCTGAAGTTACTTTTTGAAATGGACGAACTAGAAATGGGCCGACTAGTCAGCTGGTAAAAAGGCCGTTCGGTTATTCGGTCGACTGGTTGATTAAGCCGATCATTGCTTCCGTTGGAAATCGGGTGACATAAGCAATGTCCAAGGCGCTTCGTTTACAGCTTTATAGCCCTGTGTGCATGTAGCTACAGGTTTTAGTTTATTTTAATTGTTTTGTTTTGTTTTTAGAAAATGAGCCGGTTTGTAACAGTATTTTTTTTTTTAAACTATAGAAACTATATTCAATAAAGGCCATGTTTTCGTTTCAACCGTCCTATTTTTAAGAGTGAAAATATAAATGAATAAAATGGCTGCCCATTTTAGCCTTCTAGTCGCTGACACCAACAGCTGCTTAGTTGGCTTTACCATCTCAAGTATGGACTTCGGCTGATCCTTGGAGTACTTGTATTCAGAAATACCAAAACTATGGTTCACAAATATGTTATTGATTAACTAATATGTTATTTCTAAACTGTTTTATAATGAAATGAGTTTACAAAACATGGGAATTTCCCATTTTTAAGATAAAACCAGACATTTAAAAACTGTCTTAAATTAAAATCGTAAAAATCCCATCATACGATAGTTAATTATTAAAACATTATTTTCTTATAATCGCTCTGTAGATTAATGTCCTCCTATTCATTTCGGGTACTCGTTTGCTTTGCAACAGTTTTTTCCCTATTGTTCCCCCGCCCTACCTTCAGCAACACAGTAAAGCGCCATTAAACACAAAGAATGAAATTTATTAGAAGCTCGAGTAAAAAAAGAACAAAAATGTCTGTTTGCTCTTTTATTAATTTCGTTCCTTTTAGCTTTATGAGTTTCATAAGTGCTTCATACTTATTTATTAAAGTTAGTCATATCCATTGGTTTTTCATTAATTTTTATAAAGAATGATATTAACAATGATCTTTGCTATTTTTTTAAAAATAGGTATATCGATACGAAAGAGATAAGAACCTAAAAGCAGGAACTTAAACATTCTTTTAAACTCTAATGGCATATCAGTTTATTTATTCCTCGCGATTAACAAATGAACCAAGTATATACATTATATTCAAATTTTTTTTATTTATTTTTTTTATGAATTAGAAAATCTTTTATTCAATACGTATTACTATCGGAACAAAAAGAAGATAATAAGTAATATGTATGGCTCTATGGATCCATCCACACAATATGTAAAATAAGAATGAAATAAAAAGAAGAGAACAAAAATAAATAAATAAAGAGCTTCAAACTATACAATATATAAAGTGAAAAAAGTAAATATAGAACATCAACTTATATTATATATAAACTAAAAAAAAATAGAAATATAAAAATAAAAAAAACAACAATAATAATGGTAAAAAGATGTAAAATTGAGGGAGAGATATATATGCTTTATTGATATAGTAACATACTGCTGCCCAACTTTATTGGGTTGCTAAACACACAGCCTACCTATCTATCTAACCAAAGATAACATTATAATTCATAATATTTATAGTTTAGTTATAATTCTAGAATAATATACGCAATACTAAATACTAGGCAAACTTATAAAAAAAAAAAAAATTCTCTTTACTTTTTTTTCTTCTTTTTTTTTCCCCTCTTTTCCTATTTATTTCATTTCATTAACTTTTATTTTATTGCCCTCCTAGTATTTACATATCTCGTTTAGTATTGATCCCCTTACAAAACCTAACTCCCCCCACTTCTGGAAGGACAGGTCGGATCCAAAGAGATCTCTTCTTGACTTCGCGCTTTCTCGTCCTTGATGCGCTTTCTCAGCGCATAAACAACTGGTGCATAAATTCAGCTGAGAGTGCTATAGAACAGTCACTCAGAACATGAGCAGAGAAACTGGCAGTTGCCAGGACTTCATTTCGAATTTTAAAATAGATCTCGAGGCTACTGCCTTTTCAACTTGGGAGGAGGATAATAGGGATACATTGAACTGGACAGAGATTGCGCTAGTGGATTTGGAGTAAAAATTAGCAATATCTTTGTCTTCCAAAATAGGAGAATCACAAGCACTCTTATTTCCAAGATTTTTATTTTAATAAACATTATTGGCCTAATTTATTTTTTTTTTTTTACTTTAGGATTACATAAACGAAAGGGCTTTGAAATTTACAATAGATTATCAAAGTTAAGCTCAAAAAGGGTGAAAAGTACTTGGATTAGTGATCACCCATAGTGGATGAGCATCTTCCAATGAAGATCATGTTACTCGGGTAAGCGAGGACCGTCCACTGGACACAACTTTTACTAAACGGGCGTAGGAGTGATAATCTTAACTCATGTAACCTGATTCTGAAGCTGTATGTAAAACAGCCGGGAGTACCTTCCACTGAAGGTCTATATTATCAAAATAAAGATCTGATCTTGAGTAGCCATAAGCTGTGGATCTAGAGCGATTCTTCACTTCCCTTGAACCCGAGAGTTTGAACATCTAGACGTAATCTCATTTTTTTTAAGACTTTGTTTATGACAGGTCATCTTCATGTCGAAAGTAAGTTCTAAATAATGAACCGTGTTTGTTTAGCATACCACATTCACTCTTAGGCGTGGTGCACACTGGAGAAACTGATTTCTTGAAACATAAAACTGAAGCTCCTTGCAACAAATAGATATGATTAACGTAGGTTGGTGCACATGCTATGTTAATCTTATCTATCTGTTGCAAGTAACTTCAGTTTCATGTTTCTAGAAACCAGTTTCTCCAGTGTGCACCACGTATAAGAGTAAATGTGGTATGCTATTTTTCATTTTTGAGTTTAATAGTCCACCGCTTGAAGTATTCTTATAATTGATGTAAGTAATGTTGGTGGATCAGTGAAAACCTGAGTAATGTCTGAAGAGGGAAGAGGCCGAAAATCGAGCCATGGAAAGCCTGCAATAAAGAGACATACAATAGGATAGTGTATAAATATGATAATATTTGGTTAATTTGTGTTGGGCTGTCGAAGTGGGATGTACTATCACTAGTTTGAATTCATGTTATTTATATATTTTAGTCCTCTTGATAACTCAATTAGCGGAACCTTGCCCAACGAGCTGTTAGCAAGCGGGTGTTTGACGGTTAAGAGCTTTGCGTTGAACGCTTCCACTATCATAATTATATCTTCCATAATTAGGGTCCATGTACAGATTGAGTGCAATTACTTTAGTGCGTTCGATCATTAAGATTAGCGGGGCCTTCCTCCGGCGGCCATTTTAATTTAGGAACTAACTTCCTTATCTTTTCTAATTAGAGATAAGAGAAAGCTTATTCGGGTTCAAGCTCCCTGCCTTGCTGCGTCCAGGCCGTGTCATCTCGCTAAGTAGGAGCAGCGAAAACTTAATTCCCCATCGGAGCTACTGCTAGGCCCAGCATGAAGAAGTTCCTTAATGTTATTCATAAAGAGCTATTCAGAGGATAAAAAAAAAAAAACTGGCCCCCTCGAACCTGCCGGCTAAAGAAAGGATATCATGGAACATGTTTTAGGGATTGCCCTCCTTGACCGTCAATGCTCATATGTATCTATTTTTTATTTTTTGGCTTACCTGTGATTCAGTTTTCTGTAGGAGATAAGTTTTCAAGTTAAATAGCTTAACCCTGCTGACTGTCTGTGCAGTTGAGTTCTTTACTTCTGTGCTTACCTATATGATTTTAAATTATTAAAAATGAATGGTTATTCGAAGTAAACAAAGTGGAGAAAAAACAGGGGTTTAAACGTGACGTTTTTTCATTCAAAAAATATAGCTAGTAAACAGTAGGTCTTAGCTACTGTACTTCCTAATAACCAACTAGCCTAGAAATTATAGATACTGACAGGAAAATTGAAACGGTGTTGGCCCTTGGAACCAATCAGTATGACCCGAAGGCTGAAAAGTTAGGAGACCCCTGATCTATGTATTATCTCGTTTTAGAAAATATAGGAATCCAATAATTATCCATTTTGTTTTAGGTCGACATCTTGGACACTTGTGGCGACTCGCAGTTCCCCGCGATGAGAAGGCTGTCCATTGCCACGGCCTCCGCGTTCCTTCTCGTCTATTCCATCACATCGGAGGAATCTGTGAGCCAGGTGAAGACCTGCCTGGAGGAGGTGCGGGAGCAGCGCGGGGACTGGCAAGAACTCCCCATCGTTGTGGCTGGGAACAAGTCCGACATGGCGTCGCATAGGGAAGTCTGCCTCGAAGATGTTTCCGAGTGGCTCTATTGCAGTCTCCCCAAATTCAGGTGAGTTGAGGTGATAAACCTACACTTTATTACCTTCAATGGCTTTTAATACTAGCAAGGTGGCAAGAGTGCGTCAAGAAGGGGTTTAAGTATAGAGGTATTTTCAATGTTTTTATTTTATTATAATTATTAGAGCTCCTCTAAATTAGGGGTGACCGATTGTCGATAGTCATTCTCAATCAATTGTCACGCTTGCATCGACTTGATACAATTGATCAATCGATTAACCATCGACCGTTTTTCCAACATCAAAATACAATGTTGAAGTATAACAAATTGGTACATCATATTAAAATTAAACAGAAAACCTTGTTTTATTTAAAGGGGTATAATAATGAACATCACGCACAAGGGATAAAATGATCCACAGTGAAACATACAAATAAGCTTTATTATTCAGGAACTAAAATCCTGTTGAACTCAGAAAAAAAAAATAAAAGGTGTTTGAAAATACAGTTTTTAAAATTTAGAGTGGCAATTAATAAATTTAAAAATCAAAATAAGCTGAAATTAGATGTTAATATCAGAAATGGTAAGTAATTCAAATAACCAGATAATGTGCCTAACCCACTGAGCTACCGCTTTTCCTTCTCAATAAATATTGACATTAAATATTTTAAATGTTTATTATAATATTGCGTTAGTTTTATTTTAATAAACAATTCATAACATGAGAGGATTTCTCAACTAGTAAATTAAAAATATATTGTAATATTTTTTTTCTTTCATAATTTTTTTTTTCATTTAAACTATTCATTCTGAAGTCAGACCTCCTGTGATTTTAATTATGTTTACAAAATACAGTAATTCATTCATTCGTTCAAATAAAATGTAATAAAAAAAATAAAGAGTTATTAAAATTATTTCAGATAAATTTTTAAAAAATGATTAAAACTAGTGAAAGAAAACATTAGTTATAAACACGATTTCCTCCGAGAAGAATATATGAAAGTAACCAATTTACAATTAGCTCAAGCTTATTTCTGACAACTTTTAAAATTTTGTAAAGAAAGACCAGATTTTTTACCTCAAACAAAATTCCGAAGAAAGAAGAACTTTTTTTATCAGATTAGCTTTTACTCTTTAAAAGTTTTATAACTTTTATCTCTGAATCATAAAGTCCGTTTATCTTGGTTTTGAACTGGAACAGTTGCGGAATATAAAGTATTGACTGCTACAATTTCAAGATAAACTTCTTTAATACTTATTTAATGCTTCATATCGAAGAAGTCCTTATAAAGTCTTCAAGCAAAAAGTGGAAATGCAATTAAGTTGTAACTAGGTCTGATGCTTAAATAGATTTTATCTGTTATCATAAAATTGTACTTGTTGCTCATTCATAATTGATTTGTGTATTTAAATAATTATCACTAACCAGGGAACCTCCTGGACTGTCCGACTGGTCGGATTGCAATTGTTTTTCCCAATTTGCATTTTAGAATTAAGAGGCTCAAATTAATTCAATTATTTTTTTTTCCTAGCCCCTTATGGATGATTTCTTAAATTGGATGGAATTTAGGAATTACTAGGGATGTTTGGCCTTTTTCTGTACTGACAAATTTTATAGAACAAAAAATATTCTCCGTTGAATTTCTGATTAGGGTATTGTCGACAAGTTTTCGATCCCAGCCAAAAGACACATCCATGTCGAAATAACGAGATTAGGACCTAATACACCAAAATACCTAGTATAAACTATCATCAAAAAAAAAAAAAAAAAAAAAAAAAATAGCATTTTTTACATTTAGAACATATACTTTTCATTTTGAGAATCTAGCGGAACAAAAGTAAAAGTCCAAAAATAAAGGTTGATTTTTTGATGCAGAAAATGGTTGATCAAAGAAGCTGAATGTTGGAAGGCATGAAACGAAGTGAATCAGGCTGAGGAAATGTCAATAAAGCATTTTAATAAATAAGGAACTAATACCACTTTAATCCCGCACGATTTGAGAATCAAGTTACTATTCTTTCAAGCACTCGACAGTGAACATCGTAATAAGTTTTCTTATTTTTTTACATTTTACGATAAATTGCAACCAAAATAGTCAGTATTAGTACATATTATTTTTGATTTTACTACATTTTAGATACTCAGACGGTACGCCAATTAAAAAATTCAAAAGTGAAAAAACATATTCATGTTTTAATCTGAAACTTTTTAGGTAGGTGAAGGTAGGTCTTAATTTATGTTTCAGTGTGTCTGGGGACATTCAATCTTAGTGAATATATTGCATTTGGCTGCCCGTTTTTGCCCGTTTATCGGTAGCACCAAAAATTGTGTTTTAGCCGGAGTACTCTCAGTTGCGCGATTGGCATTAGCTGAAGCGTTACGAGCTGGAGGTTTCAGTTTTAATTGCAAAACGGGCCGTTCGTGATTCACATTTTGAACTTCGGAGACCGGGATATTATTCTTAAGGGCTTATATTTTCATTATGAATTGCTAAAAAATCGATTTCTGAAAAAACATGCAATAAAATCGAATTTTGAGCTATTCAAAGTGTAGCCCAGGAAGGAAAAAAAAATTTTGTTGCTATATATATCTGGTCAACTATATAATTCAAAATCACAATTTGCAATTTCGCAACTCACATAATGGATGTCCAAAAAAATCACGCCAACACAAAGAGATAAAAAGATACAGGGAACATTTTCCTCGGAAAATGTCTCGCACAGTAACCAACACTGACATTATGAATAATTTGTTTATTTCGTCTGATCCTTTAATTAGATCATACAGACTTTACCATACTGACACTACCACGACTTTCGGTAATAATCTTCTCAACTTGCTTGCTATACTATATCACACGCAGATACGAGTATGGTACCCTTACTTAGTGGTCAAGATAGTGATGGTAGTGATAATCTCGATCTAAGATGATAAATCATTATAGAGTATAATTTTCTTTTCAGTTAAAAACAATATAATGTGTTTGAGTTCTGCTAAAGCTAATAGTTTGATAACACATTGTCCTGATTTATATATATTATAAATTCTATTTATTTATTACTGAAGAGAAATTTTTAATTGTTACAGAGGTGTTTTATAGTCATAATATTGACACTATTATCATAAAGTATGTATATTCATTTTTTTTTTAATTCAATTTATATAATCACCGATAAATCAATAAGTGGTTTTGTTTTTAATTAAGTTTTTTTTTCTTAATAAAACAACAGGTCACAAATAAAATTTTAAATGTTTTATCAACCTTTTAATAACCTTGTTTTAATCATTTCAAGTTGTTCTGGATGAGAAAAAAATATTAAATTATCCATACGATCGCTTTCAGACTTTTGTCCCGCTAGATTCACGAATGGCCCCACTGTGCGACGCTTCTTTGGGATGTGCAAGTAGCTGAGCAGTTCCCTCTCTATTAAACCTTGTGCGTCCCGTACTCATGTATGGTTCGGAATGCTATACTAAAGCTTCTGAAATAGATCTGTTGATTTTTGAATGAAAAGTTCTTCGCCGATTATTCGGAGATTTTGAGGTGGAAGAAGAATGGAGGCGACATACTAACCGAGAACTATACCTCACCTTTGTAGAGACTGATGTGGTCAGATAAATTAAGTTACGGCGTCTAAAATATGCAGGACATATTCCAAGGAAGGAAGATATTGAAATGCATGCGATGTTGTTTATGCATCGATTTGATGGACCAGGGAAAGGAAGAACAAAGCTGAGGTGTTTAGATGGTGTAGCGGAGGACGCTAGAGACATCTTGTTAGTCAGAAACTGAGTGGCGTGCCGTCCTGAGCGGAGAAAACTGTTGGAGGAGGCTGACTAAGAACCATACTTAAATAGACAATAGAGTTTCTAAACTGTGGTCTAGAATTCAAATGAAAGATTATTCAAATAAGTAAATAAATTGTAAATGTCAGCCTGAGGTATCATAAAATAAACTGACAATAAACGTAAAATGGTGGTGATTTTTTTTTTTTTTTTTTTTTTTTTTTTATCCTAATCAGGCTAAAAGTCTTTATTGGGGTTAATGAATTCAGCGCTAAGCCGCGGTGACTCCGGGAGATTGATGGTCCACAGCCTGCCAGCTCGAGCTAATATCAATTTTCCTTTTTATTATTCAGGAAATAAAATGATAATGAACAGCTCAGAGAAAAAAATCTTCTGTGAACTTATTTTATGTACTAATAAATTAGCTAATATTTCGGTTTATAAGGAAATAAAACTGTGTGATATTAAATAATAAAAATAAAATCAAGCCAACTCTCAACATAAATGTCAAAGGAATAAGGAAGTTATGAAAAATAAGGTAATATTTTTATGGATATAAGGCAAAATATAGATACAAATTATTTTTAAAATATAAGACCTTGAGTTGCAAAACTATCACCTGATAATACTTTTTATTGGCAAATATTGAATATGTTACACTGTGCGAGGCTTCTTGGTTTTTGCCAGAATTTTAAGCCATGAAATATTGATAATAAATTACAAAAATCTGCATCATGACATTAAAGCATTATAACTACAATTTATATCAATACACATTCATGTTGGATAGTATGCATGGACGGAAATAATCTGAGGGTTTGCCCTGCTCTTATCTAACCAGAAGACGACATTATATATCGATATTGGGATGCTTGTCGTCAGATTGGTTAAACTGCCACAGACAAGCGTTGGATAAATAAATAAATAAATGTTTTTAATTGCCTTAAATATAATACTTTTGTCCAAAAATAAAATAATTTACTAATGCTTCTTCACTAATATCCTTCTTCTAAAAAACGTAATACCGGAATAAAATAACTTAATACATTTCAGTTTTCCTGGGATACTAGAATGTAGGAAAAGAAACAGTATTAGTCATTCAATAGAAAAATAACGTTCCCGTAGCAGACATTTTGCACTCCATATTGTTGGTCGTGAGTAAATGGCATTCTGCTAGGGACTCTCTTGATAAAAATAAACTCATGAAATATCATTTGTAACCAGATTCCATCCTAAAGATAGTGGAAAAAAGGAAATCGTTTGAATGTTTATGTTTTGATTTTGTTTAACGTCCTTATGTACTCCAACTGGATCAGAAAGATTGAGTCACATCATGATCTTTGCCAACCTATTCTAAAAGAGTGGAAAGGAGACTTATTTCTCAGGACTCCTGCGAGATAAAGTCAACTTAACCAGTTGAATTGAGAATCGAGCCCAAGACCTTCCCTAACGAGCCTTCTGAGACGATGCGCTCGGCTATCGTGGATAGGAAAGAGATGCTTATGATTCCGAATTACTTAGGACATTTGATCTAACTGAGGATCGTAATTTCTAGAAGTGTCTTAGATATGGGGATAAGCTTCTTTTAATTTATTATGTACTTAATTAATATTTACAACCATGTACAATAAGTAAATGTGTGGTAAAATAAATACAATGACATGTCAGTAACTAGTAAAGAAGTTACAAGCACTTCAATAAATATTCTACATTAGAAAGTCCCTAAGCCATCTTCTCTATAAACGTCCCGAAGGATTATTGGGAATCGAGTGAGAACCAAGTTGGGAGAATAGTGAATTGGGTATGTAGCTTGTCATGACTGATAGGTCTCTTTTTTAGGCCAAATCAGCAACGTAGGGACATTTATATCATTATTGATTACTCAATTTGTGACATAATATGGAGCATTGAGGATTTTGAATTGTAAGGATTGGTTTAGAGAAAAACCAAAAGGTTTAGTGGAGCCCAAAGCTCAACTTTGTATGTCCAAATGGGTCTAATTACAGTCATGTGAATAAGTCTTTTGTTGTCTATTTTTTTAAAAGGAAAATATACTTTCATAAGCGGGTATTAACTCAAGCTGAAATAACTGGATCAACACTTCTATTTCATGTAATAAAACATGGTGGTAATACGTAGTTGGTTATCTGTATGCAGAGGTAGTGGAATAGATAGTCTAAACTGTCACCAATTGTATGAAGTGCTATTTAAGCATTCGTGACAATGCATTTATTTGAGTTGAGGATTCCATTTGTCTCTCGGTCAGCTAGGAACAACCATTTTTCATCAGTTCGAATAATTTGTCATCTTCCCGGTGATGTTTTGATCGATGGAAGAGCGGAGTGGAGGTATGGTTACCTGGGACCTCTTCTGCGTCGAGTGCCATCACTTAGAACCAAACTACATTCCTCCACTCGGAATACGGAAACTCTCTACGCCCTCTTATGTCTGACGATTCCTATAGTTCTCTTTTATTCGCCATCCCAAAAAAAAAAAAAAATCACTATTGAAAAATTGCTTATTAAAGTAATAGCTAAATAAACTTCAATTGGCTCAAATATTTGGCTTATTATTTTTTTTTTTTTTAAATGTATTAGATAATATACGTAACAAATTGGAAATTGAAACGAAGAGACTCATTCTTCTCATTTTGGTTTATTCATCCCTGAAATACCTCATTAGATCTGCTCTGGATAATAAACTCTTGAAAATAAAATGCGAATACTGCCAGCCATGGTAATGAATTAGTGTTTAGTAGTTATATAGTTATATTGTATAGTTATGCAACAAATGCTATGTCCTCGGCTCTTGGTCGCGTCCGGATCAGCATTAATCCAGAGAGATGCCAATAAGGACTTACTTGCCTGACAAGTTATACATATTTTAAAAATAATTAATTAATTAACATTATTTTCTCCAAAGGTTTGATACGAGTGGCCAAATAATCAACGTAATTTAATTACAAATAAAAGGTAATCTGAGGGTATGAGTGACATGCGACCTAATAATCAATATTACTATTGTAAAATAAATAATATATATTCAACCAAAGGGTTGATATATTAAATTAAATTTAGATGTAAAGATCATAACAAAAGTTAGTATCTTACCTAATAACAAAACAAAACCTAACCTTAATGAGTGAGTGATTCTATTGTGTGGGTACAGCGTCATCGTTGGAAGGCCTTAGTCTCGGATCGGTGAGGTGTGGAAGACAATGTCTAATCGGTTACATCGTGGTAAGAGCGGGAACAGGAAGATCGGTCTAACAGGCCTGCCCAGAAGGACAAGAAGCTACAAGACAAGATCCTTATATCAAAATTCAGCTCTTTATCAAGTATCTATCCCCAGCCTAAATACATATTCCGACACGCCTACTGGTATCTTGGTAGTTTGAGGTTGGGAATTGACTTTAAAATTATCCATTTATATTTTGCCGAAATGTTTACATGGAATATTATAATGTAAAGTCATGGCACAAAAAACTATCCTTTGTGTACGGCCCAGCTGCGTCTTCTTCTTAGAAGGGTTATACAGGGTTCCCGGATTTCCTGTCAAGGAATGTGAGGAGATAGCCTATTGCGTATCAAGACAAATATTCCTTATTGTTAATTTTAAAAAGTATAAGTTGATTAGTTGGATAAGTAGCACAAATGTAAGAGAGCTAATCGATATTGTAATTTTTTTTTTTTATTTCGTTCTGAGTGTGTGTGTGTTTATTTTTGTTTGTGTTACGACTAAATACACACTGGCTCTTGACGTTCTCAAATTAACAATTAAACATCTCTGCAAAGTACATATCTTTGAAGTCTCAGTTCGCAAGCGAATTTATTTGTTGCCGACACCCACGGCTTCGACAAAACGCCTCCATTGGCAGTGAGGTACGGCAACCTTTGAAGACAATGTACTAATTACCAGGACCCGAAAGAGATGGCCATAACAAACGTTACAAAGGAGCAGGTTCCCTCCGCCTTGGAAACC
This sequence comes from Euschistus heros, assembly GCA_003667255.2. NCBI lineage: Eukaryota > Metazoa > Arthropoda > Insecta > Hemiptera > Pentatomidae > Euschistus > Euschistus heros. The sequence goes on along the minus strand of RCWM02000016.1, from coordinate 4,767,139 downwards.
TCCGAGCTTCTCCCAAGCGGCATTTCGTAATTCAATTTAGTGAATGGTTGACAACTCAATTTCACTTTATCACTAGCTATTTCTATTGTTCTATATCTTATACATAAACGAACCTGTTATTAACTGCTAAAAAGATGCTTTGATCGGTCTCAATGGCTGTGGTGTTGTTAGAAATGGATGCTTATTACGCAACAGCTGCTTCCATTTAACAATCCATTTACGTATTTCAATTGGATACAACGTCAAAGTTCCTGAACCAAGAACTTTTAAAGTAAAAAGGCATAGCCGAGTAGGAAACTTGAATAGTTGGCGATAAATGCAGGAATCAATTAATGATTTGCAACTTTTATGACATTTAATTCATCAGAAGAGTAGTTTCAAATGTTATTTGTTATATGTATACGTTGTTGTTATATGTATACGTTTTCAGTTCTAAAAACTTTAAAGCATTACCTTTTTGATAAACAGATTACATTTACATAAAAATGTGACAGGAAACCGAATTCATCTTGGTACTCGCTAAGACTTCAGAATGGAAGAAACAATTAATTTAACTCGTATCAGTTGTAGATAAATGTTGTAATTTAAAGAAGGAGGGAGTTAATTTTTTTGACACGCCCCAACTCGGTTGGTGTTGCTCGGATCTAGAATTTGACTACAGGTTTATATATATGTATATATTACCATGATATTCATTTAAAGTCACTGTAAACATACATGAATACAGTGAATTTAAATGAATTTCATGGTATCTGTAAATATATTCTCCAATCAATGTACATATAGCTATAGTACTTTTCTTACTTCCTCAAGGTTATTTTTATTTTTATTTATTTTATTTTTTTTCATCTTCTTATGTTAGTATATTTACTGAAAGTTCTTTTTTCAATTTTATTTACTATTAAACTTATTTATATGTCTCACGTTCTTCGTATATAAATAGCGTTGTTAGAAATTATATAAAGTCAGGCTATTGTAACATCAATTATGCATTTTTGTTATTCTTAGGGGGCAATACGTCCCAGAAAAAAGGTTATTTTTTTCATTTCGTGTTCCATGTTGTTCATTATTTAGCCTACAGGCTCAAGGAGGCCTTTAATTCTTTCTCTGAGGATGAAAGTACTTTGAAATAAGAGAGCTTTAAGTATATATCGCTCACCAAATATCCAGATATAAATTATATTTATAAAGGGATTAATAGTATCATAAAAGGAGGTTAAAAGGATAGTATTGATACTGATCAATAGTACATGAATCGCACCATCAAGCTGTTTAAAAGGTTTTTAGAGGAACATCAGTATTCAGGAGGGCTTTCGGCAGTATCCCACTCAAATGAAAAGCGCTATTCTATTCAGTTTGTTTTCCTTCCACCGCAGTAATTTTTTTTTTTTCTTTTTAAGCTATAGCCACCCTCGGAAGGATAAAAAAATAAAACAAACCAATTCAAAACCTGTTGTCGTAAATGAAGTGTTTAGAAAGGCCATATCCCCAACGCCGCTCATTGATTTTAATCTCCGTAGGATTTTGCGAAAAGATCTTACTTTGTCGGGCTTTACTATTTTGATCTACTTTATTGAACAAAGATATGATGACTTGAATCTATGAATTCATGTATTAAATCCCTGACTGTCGTAAAGAAGTAATTGTGCACTTTTCAGTAGGGCATTTGTGATAGTTTTCATAAATCCTGTAATTACTCCAAAAATTCCATTTGCAACAAAATGGATACTTTAGAGTCATATTGAGAATCACCAATATTTCATAACGCAGATATTAAAAATCTTGATTTGAGAGCTAATAGTTTTCAAGGTAATTTGACTTAACGACTTTTTCAAGACAACCACCGAAATAACTTACTTTCCTTTCCCGGCGAATAAGTTAGACACTGACCAGAAGGACCAAAATCCGAAGGAGTAAAAGGGAAGGAAGAGTTTCTTTTTAAAAAACGAAAAGATTTAATCAAAAGGACAACAATGGCGGAATTACCTTCCGCCTCAAAAATCGTTAGATCTAAAGCTAAACATCCTTTTGTGTACTGTGAAAAAAAATAAAATTATATATATATAATAATTTATAATATAATTATATATATATATATATATATATATATATATATATATATATATATATATATATATATATATATATATATAAGCATTTAATGAATTTTCGTCCATTTGAAAAATGATTAAATATTGTCGTTTTTTTAAAGGGACACTTTCTTTTCCCGTTTTATCCTTCTGATTGGACATTTAAGCAGGGCCGAAACTAGGAGATTTGGCAGGAGGGGCAAAGATCAGTTTATAAATAAAATACAATACCTCCACTATACTGTATAATAAAGCTTATATATTATTCAAAATAAAATTTAAGAAAATATTTATTGTGATAATATTATTTTGAAAACGTTTTTAATAACTTGTAATTTTTTTATGAACTTTTCAAATATGTCACCCCCTGCAATCCGCCGCCGGGGCACGTGCCCTCCCCTCTCCTGCCCCGCCCTGGTTCCAGGCCTGCACTTAAGGATATTATTTTGAGATCTGCCAGGATCTAACGATTTTGAACGGTTGCAGGATATTCCGCCATTGTTTTCCTTTGGAAATTAATTAAGTATTTTCTTTTTTCTAAAAATGCATTCTTTCTTCCTGTACAATCCTTTCAATTTTGGTCCTTTTAGAATTCTCTCGACCTTCTCGTCGAAAGCTATTGTCTTTAGATTTAGTAATATCCAACAAATTAAGATTTTTAAAATCTTAAATGTGATAATTGTTGTAAATAAAATTAGTAAAACTCGACAAGCAGTCGAAATAATCGATCAATCAATATAACTTTATTTATATATTTACAATTAAAAATTTCATTTAACCATAAGTGTTCCTGGATACATCCTCTACATGAATAATATAGTTTTTATCGTATAATGAATAAGTTGATTTAAAAAAATTTACAACGTAAATTCAGCTTGAATAAATCCTGTAATAAATTTTAACCTACATAAGTAAGAATTTTTTTAATTTACAACTAGTCTTGTGCTCCCTTTGAATTAACTTCAAGCCCCCCAGTTTGGGAACCCTTAATCTATGTTATAGCAATCTTGTACTTTTTTAAACAAAGTGCTCAGGGTAAAAAGGAGTAAACAATGATTTAGATTCCAATCTTATAATCTTCTTAGAGAACGGACAAAGAAAATTTATAAAAAATAAATTCCTTACTAGGTACAACAGTTTGTAAAAAAAAAAAAAAAAAATACCATCAGCCAAAATAAAAAACCAAAAATAAATGTTTAAAGAGGGCCAGTGCATCTAAGTAAATATCTTTAATTCATTAAATGATTTTCTGCTGCCATTGTTTCAGGACGAAGTTGATGGAGTGTTCTGCTAAAGATGGTCACAATATTCAAGAAATATTCAGGTGCTTTGTCACTCTGGCCAGGATAATGCCACCAGCGACAACTGAAGAGACGCCTTTAAAAAGGAGGTATCAACAGCAATGTTAAATCTCAGCTGATTTGATTCACTTATAATAAAAATATTTCAAATAATAATTTTGTACAATGATATATAGCTCGTGTTTAAAATAACACAAAATAAGTAAAATTAGAATTTTTTTGCTATTGGATATAATGCCTCTTTGCATTATAACTATGGCAGGAAGGGTGAGTATCCTAGATTTTATCAATGACTTCATAATACAGCTTCTGACCCTGGTAATTTAATTGTTTCCCTCCCCAAAGGATGGTTTCTCTGGATTCCTTGGGACAGGTTAAGGCCAAGAGGAGTTAAAAATTAATTTTCTACTTCTTTCTGGTGTGGATACATTATAGGCAACCACCAGCATCTACAAAGTACTACCTCCTACTTTAATAAGTTGGGGGAAAATGTTAGCATTGAGCTGGGCATTACCACCTACTAACATAACCTTGAGATAACATTTACTTATCAAACACTGAAAGTAAAATATTTCATGGATTATAAAATTTATTTATTTTTTGTAGAATTATTTGGTGATATTATGCTATAATCATGGTGACAGCTATTTTTTATAATTACCACATGAGAGTGGGGTATTGCAATGCATAAGCCACTGAACTTTTAGCTTCTGTGCCCGAAAATGGAGGTCTGATTGCCGCAGAAAATTTATTTTATGTTAAATCAGCAACTAGACTGACTTCGGTATTGAGAAACCCACACTGATGGGCACACCCAACCACTAGAATTTAGGTGTTTATCTTTTCATTAGGTAGGAAGAAAAACTTGTTGGCTGAGCAAGGATACTGACCACATCATTGATCTTAAAGAAATTTTTTTTTTCAGTGACTATAGAGACTTTTTCATAAACTATAAAATAAATAGACCAAAGTGATTGAGTGTTGAGTGTGTTGATATGCATTTATTCAATCTAACAATTCCTAAGGATTAATTATTTTTCCTAAATTGAAAATAAATTTTATTCTGGGGCCATTGCCCCTTAAGAATAACTACAATATAATACAACAATATAATGGTAGCTTAGTTGCTGTATATAAACCTAAAGACATGATACTAAGAAAGAAAACAATAATAAAATTAAATTATGGTATAGAATTAATATTACACAAATGTTGCAAATACTCGTATTACAAGAAAATCAAAATAAATCTTGAGGAAAATAAATTTAACATAAAGTACGAAAGCAGAAAAAGAAGAAATGAAGATAAAACAAAAATAAAATGTAAAAATGCAGTAACCTCAGCTAAAAATATATCTTATCTGGAGATAATAAAAGAGATCTGAGATAATGATATAAGTTATAACAAAATAAATACAAAAACAAAATTAAAATTATATTGTGTACATTATTATTTCATTATGATAAATATTTTCTTCTTCTATATGACTATTGGATTGAATAACTAATATGTAAAAGAAGATTTGGGATTCAAAGCTATTGATAGTGGAGGAATGGCAAATGTTGGATGGGAGGGAGTTCCAGAAATTAGATGCTCTGGTAATAAAAATGCATTTGAATGATGCTCTGTTGAAGGGAGTTAGGTAAAAGCCAGAAGGACGGGACCTAATCTTGCAAGAACTCACTGATGACTTTAATGTCAATGCTTTGATGATGAAGGAAGGTGAGTGAGAGGAAAGAAATTTGTAAAGAAACGAACCAAGGAAGTATCATCATCAGAAGGAGAGGAATAACCATTTTAATTTGGTATAGTGGTCATAATGGGCTATCCCTAGAATAAATCTCAGGCAACTGTTCACAATCTTCTTCAAAATGCTAATTTGACATCTTTACTGTTAAGTAATGTTGCTCCATATTGCATTAATACCGATTTTTCAGGTCTTCAGCATATGGAAGCAGAAGAGGAGGAAGTCCAGCAAGCAGCTCTGGCAGCCTGACCCCAACGACACCATCGGCACCGAAACCGAGGAGCAGAAGCCTCATTCGGAGATCCTCCAGGAAGGCAAAGCAATGCCTATCTGAGTCCAATACTGAAACTGACTGCCACATCTCATAGGCCGTCCTTATTTCTTCAGTTTTTGAATTGCGTATAGTGTTTGTATATGAAATTATTATTATTAATATTTTTATTTAAATTAACTAATTTATCATAAAACTTGATTTAAGGATAATTTTCATTAGGATTGTAAATGAAATCATCCTGAAATTGGTTCATCATGAAATAGTTCATTCATAAGGATGTCTTAAATAAAAACTAGAAAAAGCTTTGAGGTGGTATTATTGGAAATTTTTATTTCATCACTATAACATAAAATAAATTGTATCTACAGTATCACATTTAAAATTTTCATTTGCTGTTATGGAAATGAATAGCTGCGTCAATTACCAACAAATGTTTAAAAATAGTTAGAAACTTTCAAAATGAAATATAGTTTATTCAAATTTCATTTTGAACTGATCCAATATGTCAATTTAAAACTTAAATAATAATAAAAAGAAATATGCATAGATCTGGTAGTCAGGTAGAATAATACATTGAACATTAACATGGATCAAAACTATATAAAGATATTGAGAGTTTTCTTTTTATCAATGAGGCAAGATCAAAATGAAACTTAAAATTGTTGCAGCTGAAAGTAAATCAGCTCTAAGAAGCTTTCCTGTTCCTATTCTTTTTTTTTAATATTTCAACTTCAACATTTAATAAATTGCAATAAATGGCAATAATAAACAATTATTTTTATTAATACAACAGTTGCTACAGGAGAAATTAAGCATACCTCTGTATGATCATGGAAAATATTACTGTATATTTTTTCCTTTGAAGTAAATTTTCATTTAAAATTGGTATAATTGGTTAATTATCCTAGTTATTTTCCTTTTTTATGGCTGAAGTAAAGAGTATATAGCTTATTCATATATACATATTTCTTTGGTGATTGTTTTTCAAATAATAATTTTAAAAATAAATCATAGCACTGAGACTCACTTTTTTCTCTTTTTGATCCAATATTAGCCACCCACCACTTTTGGTCCACTTCATCCTTTTGGCTATTTACATTGCATTCTCCATCGGAGATCTCAGCTTCATAAGTTCTTTGTTAACAAGAAAATGTTCTGGGGACATATTTTATGTAAACAAAAAAGTCATATTCATTCAGAATACTTTCAAATAAGATAAAACTTATTTAACTTATAAGGTAATGATAATTTTTTAATGAAGAATACTAGTTTCAGATCTGCCAGGATCTAATAAATATTTTTACGGCCAAAGAATATTCTTTGACACTCCATTCCGACAAAATAATTTTTGTTCTTTTGAAAATTGATTACATATTTTCGTTTTTTAAAAGGACACTCTTTCTTCCCATTTGATTTTTTCACAATACACTGAAGGATACTAGCTTCAGATTTGCCAGGATCTAACAAATTTTGACAGCCAAAGGATAATCGCCATTCCTTTTGAAAATTGATTAAATATTTTTGTTTATGTCGAGTCCGGATCAGCATTAATCTCTAGGGATTCCAGGCAGGATTTCATTGCCTGAAAAATTATAAATAAGTGTTTTTAAAATAATTAATTAATTAAATTTATAACTTCTTCTCCAGAGGTGTGGGAGGGGTCAAATATTTATAATTAAAAAATAATTAAAGGAATTAATCAGATGAGTGAGTGACATTAGAACTGTATATTCACATAAGGTTGGCATATAAAATTACAACTAGAACTAAGCATCATTTATTAATCTATTACCTTACTAATTAAAAAATCAAACTTAATCTAAACTTATCTTAATGAGATAGATGCTATGATGTGGGTAAGGGGTAGTCGGTGGAAGTCATGGTTTCAGATTGGTGAGGTGTCATCAGGAAATGATGGAGTCATCTCCGCTACATAGTGGTAAGAGTGGGAACAGCTGGACAGGCCAACTTAGAAGGACAAGACCAGATAAGCCCTCAAGAAACAAGACTCCAAAAATATTTTTCTGGCCCTTTTTGAAGCATCATCCCCACCCAAGTCTTGACACTAACACGCCTACTGACTTCTTAGTATTTTGAAGTTGGAGGTAGAGTGTTTCTTCAGAATTTTATAAATAAAGGGTAGATACCAAAAAACTCTCTTTTGTGTACGGCCAAACTGCATGTACTTTCTAGAAGGGTTGTGAATTCTTGGATCTCCTGTCAAGGGCTGTGAAGAGGTAGCTTACTGCATATCTCACAAATATCCTAGTTGTTAATTTTAAATCCATTACATTAATACGTATTGTAAAAGGACACTTTTTCTTCCTTTTTAATCCTTTGGATTTTGGCTCTTTTGATCAGTAACTAATATATTTTTCATGAGGTTGGAGACAATCTCCCAATCCTATCTACCATGGCAGATCCCAAAATAGCATCTTTTAGTGTCCTGGGAAAAGGATTAAAAAGGGAGATACAGTCCCTTTAAAAAACAAAAAGATTTAATCAATTTTCTAAAGGTCAAAAATTAGAATATCTTTCACCCATCAAAGATCATTCAATCTTGGCAAATCCTGAAACTAGTATCCTTCGGTGGCTTTGTACCTAAAATACTTAAAATTGTACAACCCTCATTAATTAATTAGCATTAAAACAAGATAAGGCATAAATTAAGCATTTGAATATTGATAAGAATATGTTCATAAATGACCATCAACCAAGCTACTGAAGACAGAATATGCTATTAAATAAGGGAGCTGAAAGTATAGCTTTAATGTAGATAAGGTAGACCTAATTAAGTGCTATTGGTTTTTATCTTATTTTTTATTTAAATTCATAAAACTTTATACTAGGATTAAAACTACTAAATAAACATGATAGTTAATTCTGATCTACAGTTCTTACTAATACTATTCTAACTAAGTCAAAATAAAGTTCTCTGCTTTTAAAAACAAAACAAAAAAATAAATACTTAAAAAAACACAAAAGTGTACAAATTTCTTAATCAAGATTAAGTTAACATTAAAACAATCATTTATTATTAGTAAATTAAAATTATAGAAAAATGTTATTTTTTTTTTTTTGATCATTTATTGAATAGATTTTCAATAAGGAATTGTTTTGTTTTTTTTATCATCTCTTATACATCAGTATCTTAAAACTATATATTATTGATTCTATTGATATCTTATTATTACAAATAATTAGAGCGGTATAAGTGTGCTTAGTGAGGTAAATGTTGAATCAAAATCTTAGTATACGTAATTATAGTTTCTAGGTGTAGTTTGATTAATTAATTATTTAAGAGTATGATTAATTATTAATTTGGAAAAGAACTTTTATTATATAATTACATAGATGTAATTAAAATACAATTTTTTCAAGTGCATAATCAGATGTCTTTCAAAACCAGTGACGAGAAAATCAGTTATAAACTAATTCAACTTTTGTTCCTATTTCTTACTTTATAATCAAAAAAGCATCCTAAAAAAAAATATTCTAAGAGCTAATCATATATGCTGTCGAGTCATTATATACAAAAGAAGGATTCATCTTAAAAAAAGTTCCATTTCAATAGATTTTTAATATACAATTGCATTATTATTTATTACATTTGTTAAATGTTGAAATAAATAAAGAATCTTTGATTTAAAAAAAAAAAATTAAACAAGGGCAATGATAACCTTCAGCCTTAACCCAAGAAGCAAGAAAATAACTAAATGTAATGATTAATTTATAAGGCAAAACGGGTAAAAATAAAATACAACAGACCTTAGCTTTTACTGTAAAATACTAATCATGGACAGAATAATTTAAAAATAAATACCATCTCTTTCCATGATTTCTCTGTACATTTAGAACAAGTAGCTTACTTCAAGTTTTTAAAAACATATAAATTTTGTTATTGTTGAGAAATAAGAATGTTGTATTTAAATTTACAGAAAAACCTTGATTAATCAGGTTAAATGTAAAAGTTGAAAAACTCAGTTTTTAAATTTATTAACCATAGTAATATACCAATATTCATCTTAACTGAAAATAGAACAGAAAATAAACATCGAATCAGGATCACATTTACTTTATAACTTTATTTTTTTTAAGAAAGATCATATTAACAAAAAATAAATTCAACGACTTCTACAATACTGAATAGAGAAATTACGTAACCTACTATTTTCTTTCTAATCGTAGTTTTGATTTTGTCATAATTAAAAAAAATATTAATTCTTAATTGAAATGTAATATAAAGGTTTGACACAAAAAGAAAACTGCTATTTAAACAATTTACAAACCTTTTTTTTTTTTTTCAATTAATTGATAGATTTTTTGTTTTATACTTATAAGTTCATAAAAATTATATATTTTTCGGTATCATTGAATTCTGAATTTCACTATTAACTATCTAGGCTTAGTAAAGTATGTTGCCCTTTTTTTTTTTTTTTTTTTTTTTTTTTTTTCTAAAAATACACTCTGTTATATACCAGCCCCTTTACAAAAAACAGAAGAAAAATATTAGATAAATAGAAACCTGTAGCTACATGTACAGATGGATATAAAGCCATAAACGAAGCACTTGGAACATTATAAATTAATTATTAACATAGTTCTTATTAATGAACAGACAGTTCTTCTGAGTAAACATATAATCTACGACTGATAATCAAGGTTTTTCTGCACCATACTGAATAATTAAATTCAAATAGCTAACCTATTCCATTACTATAAATAATACGAAATATGTAGTCACTAAGGATAGATTAGTTTTAAATTAGTTTACCATAACTTTTATAAAAATAGTATTATTAAGATGAAAAGCATATGTGATTTACTAGTAGTTATTGATTAAATATACTAAATATTAAAATTAATGTAGCTACATAAACTTTACCAAAACATTTATTATCAATAATTTTATTTAGCATAAGTATGGTTTTAATAGGATTATGCAACATAAAAACATTAAGGTTTCATTTTTCTGTGACAAGCCTTGAGAAACTATTTATGAAAATATGTAGTCGAACTGCACAAATGCGTAGGAATTGAATAAAAATGAAATATGATAAGGATGGTGCTTGATTTTTGGTTTAACCATTTCTTTTTCTTTTATAGCTAAACCACACTTATAAATAGAAAGAGCAAAAATATCACCTGATATAAACACTTTATTTTAAAATATATATATTTCTTGTATGGGCTATGTCTCATAGCTATGCAACATTCTCAAGCCCTGAAGTTTGTAATAATAATTCATAAAAAAATTTGTATCATGAGATCAAAATATATAAACAATTTATTTTATTTATTTATGGCGCTACTACCCTCCAAGGACAAGGACCTTGTCACAAATTGCTCTCCAAGCTGGTCTATCGGTAACAATGTTCCTCCATCTTCTGACTTCCAATTGTTTCAAGTCCTCTATGTCATCCAAACATCTCATCCTAGGGTGATCTTGTCTATGAGCTCCTCCAGGCTTTTCATAAAGTAATTTCCTTGCGAGATGGTCACTTCCCATCCACTCCACATGGAGGCCGAGCCACCTCAATCTTGCTGCCATGATACTTATTTTTTTATAAATTATTATTATTGATGCCAGGGCTTAATAGCGTGACAGCCAGGAAACGTTGCCAATATAGGAAATATAGATATTTTCAAATAAGGTGTTTATACCAGAAGATATTTTTGTTCTTTGATTTTCTATTTATAAATAAAAATCTCCTAACCATATAATATATAACATAAACCATACTTTCTTAGTAACTTATGCATAAAGACAACAAAAAGCAGTTGAGATGGTAACACAAAGATTTCCAATTATGAAAAAAAAAATAACTAACTTGAAGTCAATTTGTCACTAAGTTTATCTTTCTTGTATTAACTAAAGAATAATGTGGTTAGCATTCATTATATATAGCTTATAAAAAAAAAGAAAACTTTTTGGTATTCATTGTCATCACAGTCAATACTCTCTGCTACAATATGTTGTATGCATAAGGAGGAAGTCTACAGTCCTCAGTCTTCCATTTCACCTCTTTCCACAAACTTGGGCCTGGTAAACCCGACTTGCTGTTCTTCCTGTCTCCATTATTATAAATTGATTAAACCTTTTAGCATATTCTCTTCTATCACCTCAGTAGATGAAGACCAAAAACATCTAGGTTTGACCTGGAATTCTACAGGCTCTTCTATTTTTTTCTTTCCTTCAATCTTTTGGAGGAACTATATTCCTGCTGCCTGTATTTTTGATTGATTCCTCTACATCTGGGTCCAAAATTCAGAATGTTTAGTTCAAATTCTCCTCCACTTACCAAGAAACTTTCCAGACTGTCCGCCACCAATTATGATCCAAATTTTTTAGGCAAATGTACATTGAAAAAAAATTATACCTACCTATTTTTGTGTTTCATCAACTCATATTTTGTAACTTAGTTTATAACTCAAGTCTGAAAAATTATGCCCATTTAGTTCTTTCACTAAAACATTTCTACTTTACAAATAGTTTTGGGTAAAAATTAATAAATCATAACTTCTTACTTTCCTTTATACGGCCAAATCAGGATTTAAAATGAAGAACTGAATGGTCCTCCAGGCTTCCACATAGCTTTCTTTGCACCTGTTGGAGAGGGCCAAATCAGTGCTCTTGTCTCCCAAAACAGTCTGCATGTTTGGAGTATACTCGTATGTTCAGCATCCTGTTCACCTTCCCCACACTCACAGAGTGGACTGGAACTGTTAAAAAAACTTTTTGTACAAAACAGAGTCTGTTATGTTCTGTTTTTAACTGGAAGATTAAGACCTGTTCTCGCTGAGTGAGCTCATAAATGGCATCGTTTGAGTCATGATTTGGGTGTTTGCTTGTCCATCTCTGATTAATTACTGATTTATTGAAGGTTTTAGAATGTCCCCTAGTTTAATTATTTAAAATTTTAGAGTCAATTAAAAAAATATCCATAGAATATAAGTCCTTTCACATAATTAATCACCTAATGACTCTAAGCTATTTCTACATACTACTATATTTCAATAATTGTGATCATTGAAATGAGAAGATCAAAAGTCTATAAACAAATAAATAAATAAATAACTAGCTTTTTATAACTCCTAATAGTTTTTTAGTTCAGAATAAAAGTGATAGCTTTAATACAATTTAAAACCTAAAATTTTAAATTTATAGAAGAAAGTCAACATTAGGATGATAGGGTACTTAGAATAATGTAGGTAGTTGGGGTGAGCATTCATGAAAACATAATTAAAATATTAATTTATTATGCTGAACAAAAAATCTTATTTCATTATTATTATTATTATTTTTTTTTTGTTTCACTAACATCATCGTACAGAGACCCAGGCCAAATTTTGGCATACTAAATTAATATTTTCATTGCGTTTCCATGACTGCTCACTTCAACTACAAACATTATCATTAGGTCTACAGTAAAAAATTAATTAAAATACTTGGCTTATAAATTCATTGTTTACAAGAAAATGTTCTGGGGACATTTTTAAAGTAAACAATAAAGTCATCTTTACGTAGAATACTTAAAAAATAACTTAAAACTTACTTAACTTATGAGCCCATGATAATTTGTAATAACTTATTATTTGTTATTTCATATTAATTCTAGTTTCAGGCATTCCAGGATGTAACCATTTTTGACAGCCAAATCCTTGACCACTCCTACCAGATGAAATAATTTTCATCCTTTTGTAAATTGAATAAATCCTTTTGTATTTAAAAAGGACACTCTTTCTTACCATTTAATCATTTTCACAGGACACTAAAGAATAATAATCTCATATCTTCCATGATCTAACGATTTTTGACAGCCAAAGGATATCCTTTATTACAGTATTTCTAAAAATTGATCATAAATTTGTCTTTTGTATTATATGCAATCAATATCACAAAGCTGTTGTATTTGTGGTATAATTATAATGATATAATTTACTATTGCCAATTTCATGCTTACCAAGTTGATTGTTTTGTAATATAAATGAGGAAGTATTCTTTTATACCGACTAAAAATTTTGAAAGTGTCTACAAAAAGAAATGTATAGGCCTACCAGATCTATGTATTCAAAGGTAATCATTTACTATTACAAGCTTTGATTCTGTTTGCATCCATTCAAATAAAACCGAAACAAACTTCATCATGAAAGTAAAGTAAAATATTAAACCTTTTCTGTGTTCTGATAGCACTTCTATATCTCATTTTACAGTTGAAAGAAATCAACATTAAATCATAGAAGATTGTAGATGTGAGTGTATAAATAATTAAGACTGGAAAGTAAACATCTTAGGCTGAAAATTTAAAACATCCTAGAACGTCATTATTGCAAACTATCTACTATGTGTTAGGAATTTGTGTTAAAAAGATAAATTTTATTTTTTTAAAATGATAATCTTTTATTTATTTATTTTAAGCTGCTTAGTATTCTCTTGTATTAAATGATAAACTGAATTCTTATGACTTTTAAAAAATAGCTTTTTTCAGCAAAAGAAACAAGATTTAGAAATAATGTCTATTATAAATTTTAGCAGAATAATAACACAAATTTCAAAGAGTAATTTTTAGGATCAGCTAAAATTCAATCGAAACTAGTAAAATTAAATTGATTGCACAAGCATAAGTTTAAAAATTAATAATTAATAATTTTTATGGGAAAAATAATTGTTGCAAATACAGTTTTATTTCTGCACCAAAATAAACAATATTCACTTTTATTTAGAAAAAGTTGAGCCAAAACCTTTGAATTTAGAGGAACAATAAGTAAATTTTTTTTTTTAAAAACCATATTCCTTATTAAGTCAATCTTTACTAAATAAAGAAGGGTCTCTTTAAATCGAGATGAATAGGAATATAAATAAAAATTTATGAGGAAAAATGAAATAAATTGATGAGAAATTATCAAAATCAAAGTTCATTAAAGTATTTACAGAGTGTACATACAAAAAAAAAACCATGGTCTCAATCATGGTTCATGCCTCATGCCTCGTTATTTACCTTTTTCTTTTTTATTCCAAGGACATTCATTGGATAATGTTCAGGAAAAGCGTAAATCAAATAAATGAAGTTAAAAAATAAAGAAATTTTTCACAAGGATCCAACTAATGCGAAACTCAAAGTATCAAGACTCTAGTATAATACTTTCTTGGATGAATCAGACAAATGATAAAAAAAAAATGTATTATTTAGAGAGAAAATATATCACATTCAATGACCATTATTGATGATAACTAACATTAAAGTATGAAGGAATATCAGTTATATTGTAATAAAAATCATAAAATGAATATTGTGACTCATTACTTTTATGAAAAATCTCTACGATTCTATAATAATATTTTTTGATTGATTAATAAAGGAAGTTGTTACCAATAGTAACATTTTCATTTATATCATAAGAATCTAATAATTATGATCTATATGTAATTATTGTTATTATTTAAATTTGTCAAAAATATAAAAATACCACCTCACCTTAATGTCTATAAAAAATAATTCTCCAGAATGTTTCAAGAGAATTATGATAATGGGCTCTCATTTATTTCATTTAATATGATATATCTTATTAATAAATTAATTAATTATTAATAAACATTCATTTTCAAAATTTTATGACAAGAGGGCATTAGTTTATGTAAAACAGGCTAATTTAGATAATGCTTTAAATATTTTATATATATTACTTTCCTTTAATTATTATGTATTCATTTTTTGATGATCAATTTACTTTATACATAAGAAACTCCATCAATCAAACTGACTTGGTTTTTCAGAAATAATAACAATGTCTTTGTTGCTGAAACTAATAAATGTTCTTTAAGACATATTTAATCCCTGTAATTTTAAAATAATAATATTGGTGTATCGACAAAAACAATTTGTTAATTTTTAACAATATCTTTATATATTAATATGCTTAATACTAAAACTCATAATGTTAACTACTGATACATTAAGCATTTTCAATAATTTGCTAAAGAAAGGGGACAAAAGATATTTGTTTTGTCAAGAGTGAAATTGTGTACGTGTAAAATTGTGAATTGCTCAAAACAAATATCGTGCCAAAGTGTTGGATTTAGCTTTATTATGAATGTTTTTATTGATATCACAATTATTATGAGCACACAAACACATTTGTGTATTTTTTTAAATTTAAGCTTAGCAGTTTTTCCTTCATTAAATTAAATGTTCTATGATATAATTGGTTATTGAAAAATTGTATGTGTACTTATAAATTGCTGTTATTATTACAATTATTAATACATATAAATATTGATATATAGTTGTGGCAGCTTTTAATGATTTTTGAATTCAGAAAAGGGTGGCATATCTGGTTTGGAGGCGCGGCCAAAATGAGACTGATAGATACCAATAGTTTACTATATGTTAATTGCAGAATCAATTCATCATTGTAAACAAGCTTATTAATGGATATGTAATGATTAAATTTATTTTTTTTTATTATTTTTTATTAGAAAATAAAAAAAATAAAAAAAGGTTCCAAACATATAGAATCAAAAAAAAAAAAAAATTAAATTACATTGAACTCGTCAAGAACTGTGATAGTATGTTCAAACGAACATTTTTGTTTTAATGTGATACCTTCAACTTATGCTTCAATTCTTAATACTACAAATGTAAACTTAAAATTGTCAAAGCCCTGTAACTTCTTAAAAATACATATGAACTTACTATCTTCATTTCGAACCAAGTTTTTCATGTACTTCTCATCTGGTACTTCTTTGGCTTCACTTCATTGTACTATTTTCACCCAACTTGCAAACAGTATTCTTTAAAAAGAAATTCTTCAGCTTTTCACACTTCCTTTGGCCGTGCCTCATTCTTTCCTCTACTAAGCCTTGTTAAAAAAAAAATAATAATAACCCTGCTCTTGAAATTGCTTAATTCACATGCTGTCGTCTATTTTAATGTTAGCTGTACTTCATGTAGTAGATGTTTAGTATTGATGTACACCCGAAGGGTTAGGTGTCAATAAGTTTTATTCATTCAATTTAAGCTAATGTAATTCTTGATTAAGTCAAATAAGTTTAATGATTGAAAACAAATATTTTTAATAAAAAAACAAAAACTACAACTAAGATATTTGTTATTTAAAATCTGTTACAAATGTGGCATGCCTCAATATGAACATTTTTTAAACATTTTAAATATATTTGAGTCAAAGATTAACATTGTTTCAATTGAATCTATGGTATGTTTCAAATTGCCAATAATAACCTCAGACAAGCTCTGTGATGTGGTAAGGTTAATGTTAAGTTATTAAAGTTTAATTTCATAAATTACTCATCATCAAGTGCAGAGTTTATTTTTGATGGCATTTTTTCTTGAGGCTCATTAATTTTTATTTTGACGATTGGACATTTCAAATAATTTGGTAAAAATACAAATGAAATAAAAGGATACACATAATAAGAAAATAATTACTGATTAGGATATGTACATATATAGAGGAGTAAATAATTAGCAATGAATATCTCATTAACTTTTAAAATTATACTCAACTAATTAGAAAATAAAATATTTGGCAAAATATAATAAATATATATTTGGTTTTACAAAATTAATTATAACAATCAAGTAAAAAAAAAGTTTGGCATACTGAACACTGTGTCATTTTCAAACCAAGACTAAGAAGTTTTTGGAATAAAGGTAATCGTTTTTACAATAATTTATGTTAATTCTTCATGGAAGTAAAGTACCAACTTATAAAATGTTCGATCACTTTGTATAATAAAAATTTTTTATTTTATAGATTGGCCCTTTAACAAGATAGTATTCTTTTGTATCAGCAATCTGTGTTATTTCAATAAGCTTGAGTATTTATATATAGTCGATCTCTGGCCAAGGGTCAAGAATTTATAAAAGTAATATTAGTCTTGCCTACATATTATCATTAGGGCTCTGACGAACGTAAGTGATTCAAATTTATTTAAATTGCACTTTTAAAGAAACAATGTTAACCAGTGTTGTGAGTTTTGCTTCAACTAATAATAGAGATGAATTTGAAAATTACAAAAACTAGCTTCCTTAAAAAAACTTGAAGGTATGAAAAAAAGAAAAAAAATATTTGTTTTTATGTAATTTTAATGATTCAGAAAAAAAAAATTTATATAGAATATAATAAAAATTATATGCTAAGTTATTTGCCAACATTGAACCTGGCCCGAAGGTATAAAACCTAAAAGAAGAAATGCTTTTTCCTAGTTCTAGAAAAACTAGTAATTACACTATGTATATGAATGTTATAATGTTAATAATGTCTTGACCCTCCTCTTCCAAACATATCACTAAAAAAACCATATTTAATCCTTTTATTTTTCCACAATTTCTAAACAGGGATTAAAAATTGGGACCACCTCCTTTCCTTCTTGAACTAATCAGTTTGCCCAACCTATACAAAATTTTTCCTACCCAATCACAATTTTTTTTTTTTTTTTTTTTTTTATCTTTCGCTCAATAGATATCTTATTGTGATTCTTAGTTGGAGTGGAAGTTACTTAAAATGTTTCTGAGCCTGGTGACAGTTTGTAATAAGAGATACTAGTTGTAGATTGTTAAGAAGACATTTAAAAAAAAAATAAAAATTGTCAATATAACAACGTCCGAAGGCAATTTGGTGGAATGTTATTGAAGTATTTTTTGTAAACAATTTTTGATACATGTAATGAAAAAAAAATTGCTAGTGGTTGTAATTTGGCCGAATTTAATCATGTCATATTTAGGATGTTAACATTTTATAATATGATTGTCATGTTCCCTGTTCATATTTATTGAAATAAAATAAAGGGAAAGTTTACTTTATCTTCATATTTGTTGAAAATTTAGCATTGTTTCACTTTCAAATAAAATTTCCTATTTTCTTAACCTTATTATATAAAATGATCAGAAAATTAGTAAGAATTTGGTCTCTTAAAGCTGCTTCATAAAAATTACTCAAAAGAATAATAGAGGAAGACTACTTCAAGAAGCCAAAATGATAAAAAAATAAAATAAAATAAAACCAATAACACATATACATGCACCATAAGGCAGTGGTCTCAGATTTTTGGGGTATACCCTGCCGGTGAGGAAACATAAGAAAAGCACCAAAGCAAAAATATTATTTTGTTAAATCTTGCTGGAAATGAAAAGTAGGCAGATTTCTTGTTGGTTAGTTGAACCTGCTATATATATTGGGAAGAGATATACTCCACCTTGGTGCAACGTTATTTTACAGGAGTGGTTTGTTGTTTATTGGGGCTTAACGTCCTTATGTACTCCAACTAGAGCAGGAAGGACGGATTAAAGGAGTGGTTTCCACAACCTCTCTTAATTATTTATAATTATTCTATATTATATATATATATATATATATATATATATATATATATATATATATATATATATATATATTTAATATTTTGAGAGAAAAGTATTTTAAATAAATAACATTTTTAGTCTAATATTTTAATTTATAATTTGTAACTGAAAATGTAAAAGAATTTTTGTGTATTGAACTGGGCTGTTTAAAAAATAATGTAGGTTTTTATGTAAAAAAAAAAAAATTATCATGATTTTGTGTGGTTTAAAATGTTTAGTGTTCAAGACTAACTTCTCTCACAATGTCCCGAGTAGTTTTGCGAGGATTTTCTTCCACCAAAGCCCTCAGATAATCTTGATCAACAACAGAAGGCCTACCATGGCATGACCTTCCTTGTCTTAAGAGATTGAAACTTTTGGAACCATGCAGCGATGGATATAGGGAAGACATCATAATAGTATTTGTAGTTACTATATGAATTTTATATTTTACTAAAAATCATTCATGAGAGGAAGATTCTTGAATCGTATGATGAAACGGAAGCAAGATCAGAGTTGGGCAGTACTTCATAATGATAAACGTACAAGATAGAATAATTTTTATTTGGTATCTTGTACGTTATAAAAAAAAATCCGATGATTAATAATTATTCCATATTTTCTTATTTGAAAGAGAAGTTATTGGGTTGGAACAAAAATAATAAAGGTTTTGAATCTTCATTGTTTTTGTACATACAGGAGTACATAAGGACGTTAAGCCCCAATAAAAACAAACCACTCCTGTAAAATAATATTGCACCAAGGTGAAGTATATCTCTTCCCGATATATGGAAGAAATATCTTTTTTAGAGAATGCTTATATTAATTCTAAAATTAAAGACAATCTATTTAAAAGTAATTGGTAGAAGTATATTCTATGAACTATTAGAATTCACAATTTAAAAAAAATAAATGAATGGAGATGAATTAAAAACAATCAAACAATTTTAATCTATTTGTTAGTGAGACAAAAATAGATTCATGTATCCAAAAATTAGAAATAATTGTTTCTTATTCCAGCTGATTTCATACTCCAATATCTTAGAAAAATAATAAATATATAGATGACTGTTAAGATGAATGCAGAAGAAGATAATCAGGGATGCAGTCAAACGGAAGCAAAACGTCCAAGAAAATTTTTTAAAATTGTGTGCCAACCTTTCTTTTCTTATATCACCTTTTACTGTATATCCCCCCCCCCTCTTTCCAATGTATAAAAAAAAAAAAAAAAAAAAAAAAAAAAAAAAAAAACCTGTCCACTTACAACTCATGAAGGGTCTCGGGTTCAGTACTTAGGTAGGCTGTACTGTTTCTGAGCCAACGGTTGTGAAAGGAGGAGATTTGGCCAGAATTCAGACTCAACTGCCAGGTTTTTCCCCAATTAAGGGTACCCACTTTAAAGAGGCTGGGTGTGACCCAGGAGTGTCTCCCGACCTCGAATTTGATCCACGGCTGAAATGACAGAATTTAAATTTTAAGAAGAAGGAGAAGAAAATGAACTTTATTCTGGAACTACTTGTCCCCTAAGAATAACATATTACAGTGCATAGGGCAATCATCTAGCTTTGATAATTAATTATAATAAATAATAATAATATATAATAATAAAAATTGATTAATAATTAAATTATGTGTTACAAAATAACTGAGACATCTTGTAAAAGGATACATCTTATGTATACTATTATAATGTATATTACATAAATATTAATGTTTTAAATTAGCTCAGAAGATCAAAAATTAAGGAGAAAAGAAATAAATGATGTTTAAAGGAAGTAAGAGTGGAGCTTTTTCGAATTGTGATGGGCAATGAATTCCATAAAGAGGAAGCACGGATAATAAAGGATTTCTCGAAGGATGCAGTTCGATGTGCTGGAGTGTATAGGTTGATGGGTTGGGTTCTAGTATTTAAGAGGTGAACGGAGGAGTGCAGAGTAAGGAGGTCATGGATATAGGTGGGGTTTTTTGTTTTCAAGGTTTGAAATATGAGAGCACCAACGAAGTATTGATGTCGAAAACTGGGGTAAAGCCACCCAATTTCAGAATACCTGTGAGATATGTGAGAACGTCTGGAGATCCCGAAAATAAATCTAATAAAACAGTTCATTACTATTTTACATCTCATCTCGAGCTCATCAGACAGTCCTCTATATACTATGCATCCATAGTCAAAGTTAGAAAAATTGAGTGATGATACTATAAGTTTTCGAGTACTTAATGGTAATGAATCACGGTAATGTGAAAGTTGCTTAAGAATAAAAATAATTTCCTTGTGATTTGAGAGATATGGTTATTCCAAGCAAGATGTTGATCGAAAGTTATTCCAAGATTTTTAATGGAATTTTGGAAATGAATTGGACGGTTTTTGGGGAAAAGCAGTGGATAGTAGAAAGGAGCTTTTAGGTGAGGTTTTGACCCAATGAGAATAGCCTTTGTTTTTTCTGGATTCAGACTTAATTTATTCTCTACCGCCCAAAGGTTAATGCTATCTATGTCTTTCTGTAGCTTACAAGTCGCCTCTAGCATATTTGAAGGATGAAAGGATAAATATATTTGCAAGTCGTCAGCATAAAGATGATATTGGTAGTAGTGGATGCGATTCGGTAAGTCATTAACATAATTAGAAAATAGGGTAGGTGAAAGAGAAGATCCCTAGGGGACTCCTCGCGAGAGTGGTAGTTAAGATGAGTGAGGTTTTCCAGGTATAATCACTGTTTGGGAACGGTTGGATAAAAAGGAATGAAGCCAGCTTAAGGCACTATTAGATATTGAGAGGTTATGGAGTTTGGAGAGGAGGATTGTATGGTCAACAGAATCAAAAGCTTTTGAAAAATCAAAAAGGATCAGGATTGTAATATTCTGTTGGTCTAAGGAGAAGTAAAGGTCTTGAGTAATTTTTACCAAAGCAGACTGCGTGGGGTATCCGGAACGGAATCCTGATTGGAAAGGATTAAGGAGGGTTTTACAGTCAGGAAAGGAGGTGAGTTGGGTATGTGCTAATCTTTCTAATGGTTTAGACAAATTTGATCGGATCGATATAGGTCTAAAGTGGGGAACTGAAGAAGGAGAAGGAACTTTATTCAATGGACGGACAAGGACTTGTTTCCAAGCTGTAGGGAAAATAGAGCTTTGTAAGGAGAAATATATAAGTGGAGCAGGGCAGATTAGATAACAGGAAGGCAGAGTTTTATTATTTTTAAAGGTATTTGATCCAATCCATAGTCATTGGTACGAGAATCAATTAGGTCATTAGGGGAAATATTAAGAAAATAAAAGTTATTAGAATTAAAAGGGGTTTGAGGAATAGAGTAGGATAAGGTGTTTAGAGGGAGTTCATTAGGGTGGGGGTGAGCAAAGTAGGAATTAAGTTCATCTGGAGTGACTGGATAATTGTTATCAGATATGGAACTGGGTACTGCAAATTTTCTCAAAATTTTCCATTTAGATTTATGGTAAGGAGCTTGGGATAGGATATTTTGAAAATGCTGTGCTTTAGCACGGCGTAAAGAGGACTGGGTGAGGTTTCTGAGAAGCTTAAACAATGAATATTCATCTCAATGTCTAGTACGCCTAAAACGTCTCCTGGCAGACTCTCTTCGCTTCGTCAGATTTCTAATGTCAGGGTTAATTCATGGAGCTTGTAGTCGTCGGATAATTGAGGTTTTGAGAGGGGCAAGATGATTAAGGACAGTATAAAGATTTGATGTGAGGCATTCCACCATTTCGGCAACTGAGGGGGAAGAATAGATGGATTCAATGGAATGGGATAGTGAGTCAAGTAAGGAAGGGTTCTCTATTCTATCTGGGGCTATATGGTCTAGATTTCTCCAAGATATTTTCTTAGAAATAAGGATAGGAACAGATATGTCATAAGAGATTTGGATGAGATCGTAGTATGAGAGGAAAGGTACTGGATTTTGAGAGAAGGATAATAAGTTTTTCTGAGAATCAACAATCATAAGGTCAATTAACATATCTGTGAACTGGGTGTGATGGGTGTGTTGGAAAGGTACTGCAAAAAGATGTAGAGAATACACCAAGTCCATAAGATACATTTTATCAGAAGAATCTGAGAGGAGGTTAGTATTAAAGTCACCAGCTATGATGACATTATTATACAGAGGAACATAAGTAAAAAGAGATGATTCGAATGATTGGTCAAATTTGACCTGAGGAGGGCGGTAAACTATGAGGTAAAGGAGGGAAAATGATTCCAAGGAGATTTCAGTGAACATGTATTCAAGGTGTCGATATATCAAGAGAACTGGATTTTAGAAGAATTTTTGCTCTTAGGTTATTGCGAACATATAAACAAACACCTCCACCAGTTCGGTCCATCTGATCATGGCGAATAAGGGTGTAATCAGGAATAGATATGGAAGAGGAGGGAATATATGGTTTCAACCAAGTTTCAGAAACTGCAATGATATGGTAGGTGTTATGGATAAAGAAGTCATGAAATTCATCGAAGTGCACAGGGAGGAATTGGGAGTTAATGTGACAGGCCAGTAGTATATTAGATATAGGAAAGAGGGAGGACAATGTTACTTCGAGAGATAATGGAAATTTTGAATTGGAGCTTATAGGTACAATAATTATCACAGAACCAATAAGGTAGTAAGAACAATGGGAAAATATAATTGCGTCTAACATTAGGAAATTTGAAACACAGAGATAAGAAAAAGAAAAATAAGAATATTACATTGTATAGAGATCTAGATATGTAATAATTAACGAAAAAATTATGGTTTGTCAAATCATTACTAAAACTTAGACAAAAATTTACATAAACTGGTAGAAAAAATGATTTTTTTCTGAAAAAAATAAATAAATCGATTGCGATGTAGGCAAAAGTAAAGATGAATCCATGAAACAAAAATACAAGTAAAAGCAAGAAAAAGTAAAAATGAAAAATAAAGATATATGGAAATAGAATAGAATAGAAACATAATTTTATTCTGGGACAATGTCCCCTAAGAATAACAGATATGTACAAGTATTAACTAAATTAAGTCTGGTTAGAGACGTAATGAGATAAAAAAACAAAGACAATAATACATTAATGACAGTATGTACATAGATGATATTTAAATAAACGGAAAAGAAAATAAGATAACATTCTACAAATTAGAGAAGATAAAATTAAATAAGAAAAAAATGAAATAAAATTATATAGAAAAATCTTTGGTACAATGATTAGTTTTGTATATACAATAGTACCTAATGTTATATTCATGGAAAGTGAAATTTGAATTTAAGGAATCTCAATTATTCCTGAACTGAATCCAGCAATGCAACAGTAATTTTTGATTAAGTAGGTAGATAGTTAGCAAGCGTCAACTTGAATGAGGAGGAGGTATTGGAAATAGAAATATTTGAATGTTTTCAGGGATTTAGCTTGTCTGATGTGAGGAGGGATGGAGTTCCAGAGGATTGGTGAGCAGAAAAGGAAGGAGCGTTGGAATGTTGAAGTTCTATGGGATGGGGTATACAAATCAGAGAGACGGGATCTTGTATGTATAGGATTGACTGCAGATCTGAATTGAAGCTTGTTGTAGATATAAAAAGGTTGAAGGGTATTGATAGTTTGGTACAGGAATGTTCCATGGAAATATTGTTTACGGAAAGTGAGATAGAGCCAATTTAGTTGGGAATAGAGGTGGGAAACGTGGGAACGCCTCGGACTACCGAAGACAAACCTGACGAAGCAGTTCATGATTCGCTTCAGTCTGTCCTCCAGAACCCTCGAGAGGCCACCGTAAACCAGACAACCATAGTCAATGCAAGGGAATAATAAGGAAGAGACTAAAAGCTTACGGGTTGGCTGGGGAAGAAGGTCACGGATTCGGTGGAACAATTTGAGAAGACCTATGGAACGGCGGGAAATTTGGGCAATCTGAGATTTCCAAGAGAGGGTTTGATCAAAAACAATCCCAAGATTTTTTACAGAGGAGTAGAAAGAGATAGGATGATTATTTAAGGTTAAAGGAGGGTATTGTGAGTGGGAATTAAGGAGGGAGCTAGAGCCTATTATAATGGCCTGAGTCTTCTTTTCATTAAGTTGTAATTTGTTTAAGGTAGCCCAGGCACTGATTCTGTCCAGGTCTTCCTGAATTTTAGCGAAAGCAGTGGATAGCTCTGAAGGGGAGAAGGAGAGGTAGACTTGGGAATCATCTGCATAGAGGTGGTAGGAACAGTGATAAATTGAATTAGGAAGATCATTAATGTAGGAATTGAAAAGGAGAGGAGAAATACTGGATCCCTGAGCAATACCTGAGGTAAGAGTGAGAAAAGATGATAGGGGTTGGTTTGGTATTTTAACTGCTTGGGAACGGTGAGAAAGAAAAGATTGAAACCAGCGGATGGAACTGTAGGAAAAGTTTAATGATTTTAATTTGGAGAATAGGATAGAGTGATCAAGGGAATCGAAGGCTTTAGAAAAGTCAAGGAGTACCAGGACGGTTAATTTTTTGTCATCTATTGCGGTAAATATGTCATTAGTGATTTTTAGGAGAGCAGACTGGGTGGAGTAGCCGGGACGAAAACCAGATTGAAGGGGGTCGAGGAGGTTGGATTCTTCAAGGAATTTGGAAATTTGAGATTGAAATAATCTTTCCAAGGGGTTTAGGTCTTGAGCCTGGTCAGAGAGAATGCTGAATCCATGAGAAAGACTGGTAGTCATCCGAGAACATCAAGGTCTTGAGCCTGGTCAATGAAAATCACCGGATGGCTGCCATCTTTCCGGCAGCGCACTCTACCAGCCGCAAACCAGACATATTTCACTGGTTTAAGAGGTGGACCTCTTCTGCCGTGCAAGCCAGTATAGGTGCCTGTTTGCTGGTATCATCTCTTCGGTGAGATATATCCGGTGGGAATAATTTTCCTGCCAACCTATATCTCGGGTCGAGAAGTCTCGCTTAATCTTTCTTTTTTGCACCAGATCGTCCCTCACTGACTACCTCACAAAGCGCGCGATAATGAGCAGTGGTCGTGGGTCATCTTTTCTCTACCTTCGGCGTTCAACCATATCTATGTCCTCAATTTTTAACTTAAGACTAAGGCCAGCTCCCACGCTTGTTACCAGGCCTGCGGGTGTCTCCCCCTGGCGAACCGGTATACCGCTTATCTCAACCGATCTGCATAACAACCCTTGTTCTGCCTTATTCACCCTAACTTCCAGCTCGATGACTCTTGTTTTTAGTGCTTTGTTTTCCAGCACCACTTCCTCCAGATGCCTGAATTGGCCTTCTAGGTGTTTTTAAATATTTGAGAGCCGATCACTCAGCTCGAAACATATCTCGGCATATTATTCTAATTCTAATGTGCCTTTCAGATCTTTGGTGGTTGCTTCAATTTTTTTTATTGCAGACAATAATTGAGATGCCGTCGGTTCGGGGTTATGATCCGGAATAGATTTAAATAAATTTTGTTTTTTTTCCTAGGCTGATGCTGTTTTTTTTTTGTTTTGTCGCATTTTTTGTTGCTGTTCTTATGGCCTCAATTTCTTTTTTATGAAGATTACAGCATTTTTCATGAAATATCATCTTACTTTTTTGACAGTTCAAAATCTTTTTTTCTTCTCGTGGGATCGACGTTTTACAAATTGAACATACAGCCATTTTAAAAATATTCAACTTAGCACAGGTCAATAAATAGATAAGTAACCTAGCTTAGTAGAGCAGCAGGAATCAGCGGTAATACAGGGAGGATTAGGCACTCTTGCTTCACCAACTGGTCAACAGTTATCGTAATTATTATAGAATAATAAAAAAGGAAACTTATATCCGTAATTTACGAGTTTAATTGTATATAGTTTTTATCCATGTCATTCTGTATTATCCAATTGTCATTTGTTTGTCTGTCTGTTATTTTTTATTTTTTTTTTACATCTAGTTTTTTTGTTCATTATAGCCCTGAAGAAGACCTACCAGGCAGGTGGAAACGTTGGCATACAATTATAAGATTTTTTCATGGACATGTTATTTTTATTTGACAGCATCCCTGATGTTCTTCTCCATCCATCCTAGAAAAATAATTTACTCGGAAGCATAGTCTAGAAACCACGGGATATAAGATGGGTATTGAGAAGAAGGTTAGCAGAAGACCAAAGTGATTGGAACCAGCTATTTAACAGGAAATGGATTGAAATAATATTTTTTTGTGAAAAATCTTATTCTCAAAAAATTGTTTATTGAGATTAAAACACAGTTTAATAAATATTAAACAAATAGATATTATGAAGGAACAAATGGACGTTTTTTAAAAGTTAGTTATTGTTTCTTGAATAAGTAATCAAGGCAAACATTTTATTAACAACTTAATTCTTATTCAGAACATTATAAAATAGCAAAAATCACTATTCAAAAATATTATTTGTAAATTATGACAGTAAAAAAAAAAAAACATTGATTAATTAGTGGAATTAATAATATTGACGAGATTCATGGCTTGTTCTTTTCCAGATTCAAAAGCACCATGCGTTGTAGAGTAGCAGGTTCTATGCAAAGCTTCACCCGCAAAAAATATTGATGCATGCTGTAACAATAATAATTATTAGTAGTTGTGTAACACTTCTATGAATGTATAGTGAATAAATGTAATATTAAACTAGGAATCATTTGAATTATGACTTTCTGCACAACATAGACAATGAACTTGGTATTATAGAGAGCTGCAAAGTTATAGTCAGAAATAAAAGAAGTACAATGAGAAACAAGGGAGCTTGAGGATGTTAGGAATTGAATGATAAAACTTTTTTAAACTACACTTTACAATATACAGACATAGAATTTTAAAAAGTTTCTAGTTTAATAATAAAAAATTAATCGTATTAGAAAAAAAAAAAAATTGAAAAGGAATAAAAATCAACATACACCAGAAAAAAACAACAAAAATCATCAAGTTTTGAAAAAGATAACACTTCATTGCTCCTTCCTAGGCTGAAATTAAAATGGCAAGTCTTTGAAGTATAGAGTAGATGATGTTTTCTGTAGTTATTGGAGCCTTCTTATTTTATTTTATTTTTTTTTTCACGAAACGGCCTTGGAGACCACGCGAATATCAATTTTTGGCTCCACTCTTTTTTTTTCTTTCCTTCCATTTTTCTTTCATTATTTCTCCGTGTCTCTTTTTTCTTTCTTCTGTCCACGCCAATCCTTTTTTTGAACTTCTTCTGCCCACAACAACCTTCAATTCCTTAAGTCTGTTTCTATATCTTTCTCTGTCCTGACAGTCCTGGTCCGTTATACCTAATCTTTCCGTTTCTTCTTTTTCATCTGTTTCATATATCCTCCTGAGCTTTTATATCCACGGATTTTCTGAAATATTTGCTTATTTAGTCTTTCCGGGACCATTCTTATCATATGTCCATAGAATTTCAGTCTTCTAACCCGGATTTCCGTTTCTATGTCCTTTGTATCTTTATAAATTTCCCGGTTGGGTCTAAGTCTGTATCCTTCTTGAGTCTTTTTGGGGCCATAGATCCTTCTCAGAATTCTCCGTTCAATCCTTAGTAATTCTTCCAGACTAGGAATGCAAGTGGTTTCTGTCCCGTATAAAATCACTGGTTGTAACGACAGTGTTGTAGTGTCTTATTTTTGCTTTTGTGGACAGGGTTTTTTTGTTGTAAACGTTAGTGGTTGCAATAGATAGTTTCTGTAGTTTAGTTATTCTTTCCTTTATACTTTCTTTTTCCGAACCATTGCTACATATAGTCTCACCTAGGTACTTAAATTTGTTTGTTACTTTTATTGCTCCATATTTGGTTTCCACTGATTTTTTTTTTTGAAGTCTGGGTCGGGAGTCATTAGTTCTGTTTTTTCGTAAGAGATATGTAGACCTGTTTTTTCCGAAATTTCTGTCAGGATGTTTATTTGTTTGATCGCTTCTTCTTCCATTTCCGCTAAAAGGGCAAGATCGTCTGTGTAGGCAAGGCATCTTACTTTGACATGGTTGTTCTTGGTTCCTATAATCGCACCCGTATTATTAACTTTCTATAGTTCTTTCATTATTTTATCCAATACAACTTTGAACAATGTTGGGGAGAGGCCGTCTCCTTGTCTAAGTCCTGTTTTTATTTGGAAAGGTTTGCTGCTGATCCCTCTAAATCTTACCTAGCCTTCTTATTTAATTTTGCCACAATTGCATTTTTCAAAAAATTTGCATTCAAAATTTTGTGCTTTGTAAAAAGTAGCCAAGAATGTCCCAACATTATTGTTAATGTAATCCCAAGGATATTTGTTAAATAAACCTTGAGAACATTATTTTATTTGTAAGAAGCACTAAGTGGAATATCTAGATGAAAGAGGGTGTTCACAAAAGATCTGCAAGGGGGTTCACTCATTCCTTAATAAGTAATGATAATCATCATAAGATAGGTTATTATTTAAAAAGTGTTATGCCATATGAGTATAGGAGACAAACGTATAAGACATAATTATTTATAATCCATTTATCAAAGTAAATAAATTAATAATAATAATAATTACAATGAAGTGTCATACCTTCGAATTTTCAGGAATAACTGGCTTCAATAAAGATGTTATAACAGCTTTACACTTGGCCTTATTTGTATTTAGATGGCTATAGCCACCTCTAATATATCTATTGGAATACCAAGAAGAACTGAAAAAAAAAAAAGTTAAAAGAGCAAAACAATTACGGATAAATATTTCGAACAAACTAAAACTATTCTAGCTAAACCAACCTAGTGCATCTCTTAGGCATAGGGATTTCCTTGTTTCCTGTTATTTCCCTTAATACCTGTGTACAGTGTTGGCCAATGAGGTCAGAAGAGAAGGTTTCCATAAGGACAGCACCATCACCGCCAACCCAACCAACGAGCACGTTAGGCAAACTGACCACCGGATCAAATCCTGTTAAATCACAGGTCCACAGCATTTCGTCTTTTTCCAACTAAAAAAAAAAATCTATTTAACAAAACAAACATACTTCTGGTTATATAAGTGAGGGAATATTACCATTTTTCTCCTCTTAGCTGAATCCCAAACGAACTGTATTCCTTTTAAGAGGCCCCACCAGCAATCGTCATATTCCAAGTATATCTTGTTCATCGTGTCAAAACCTATACAATTAAACCCCTAAAAATACAAAATATTAAATTCTTTATTTATTCTGGATATTTTTTTTTGGATAGGCACCTTTTGAATAATAATATAACCGTTAGTGGTTAGGGGGAAATATAGCTTATTTTTAACTGCTAAGGAAGCAAAGGGAGCTAGAACACTAATCTTTTTCCTTTGACTCCAATCAATATTGTTAATCCATGATGGGTCAGATACATCAATGTCATGAAACAAATTTATCAGTAGTAATGGTGTTAATATACATAGAATTAAATTCATTGAACGTCTCAACTTCAATAGTTGTGATGAATAAGAGATATTGGAAAGACATAAGTTAGTAAAATGAAGGTTAAATGAACTTTATTTTAACTCCTTATTTTGTTATATTTTGGAAATTTTATATGATTCCTCTTATTTCTTATTTATTCAAAGAACCTTGATGAAATGTATTAAAAAATTATCAACTTTGAAAAGAAATCACTTGAATAATATGATTATAAGACAACATGAATGATACAACATAATTACAAATATTTATTATGAATAAAAAATATTAAAATGGCAGTATGTTAATAATTATTGAACAAACCTTCAAATACACTAATGGTAGTGAAGGATCAAACATTGACCAATTATCCTTTAAAAATCCCACAGAACAAGTAACCATCACATGGTCACTGCGGTATATGTCACCTGAAGAAAAAAAAAAAAAAAATTAATACTGCATAATATGCAAAAAAAGAAAAAAATTTAACTAGAAAGAACCTTGCTAACCATTTTCTGTTACTACTTCACAAATATTCCTTGAGGAATGAGAGGCCTTTTCATTCCATTTAATGAGTTTAACTGGACAACTAGTGTGTAAAACTCCAGGAGGTAATTCGGACACTAAATGTTCAATGACTTTACCAAAACCACATTTTAAGTTGACATAGTCGTCTCCACCACAGAACTGATATTTTCCAAAATATTTAGCAGACAGAGTCCAAAGGTCAGTGCATGCATTGTCAATTACCTGGAATCTATTATTTCATTTAAAAATTTATTTATTTTTATAGTTCTAAATGAGCACATAAGAATTTTCTTTTAAAAAAAAATGTGATTCACAATGAGGTAGGTTTTTATAATTAACAAAAGAAACATTACAGATAAAATATGCAGCTGATTATGTAAGTTTCAAGATAAATAACCTTTTAAATTCCTTGCTGCTAAGTATAAAGCTAAATTTACTCTGTTCCTATAACAAAGCAGAATGATGTTCAACTGTAAACTACCTAAATATGGTACATAGAAATCCCAAGGAATTGCCTATCTATCCAAGGTTACATGGAATCTCTATCTAGGATTAAAAAGGTTTGATATTATAGCGTCAGTTCCAAAGATTTCCTCTAACTATAATTTACAACGCAGCCTGAAAATGGTTGAGGAAACCACTAATTTAGAATTTGTTATGTAGTCACGGTGTTTCACTGGAGGTCGATATATTCATTCAATCTGAAGATTCATCAAATAGGACTTGGAGGAGGCCATTGACTGCACTTCGTAACTTAAAGTAAAATCTTTTAAGTTACAAACCATCTTAGGTCATATTTGGAAAAATTATTAATGCAACAGATTCAGCGGTTCTAGTTGGAATTGAAATTCGATAGTTAGTAAATTTAACAAATTGTAAATTTTTACTTTTACTTTAAGAATTTATTTATTGAGAAAGTATTACAATCTACCTCAATGTGGGCAATAGGTAATATGGATGACTAAATGGTTCCATTCACACACTATGTACAATAACAAATAGATAAAAAAATAAAATAATAAGAAAATAAAAAATAAATAATCTATAAAATAAGTAACAAGACATAAAATAAAAACAATAATAAGAGTAAAAAATAAAAAATAATAATAATAAAAAATTAAAAATTTAATTAAATTAAATCGTAAAATACAATTTTACTTTATTTACACGATATTCAAATCTGAGGGATCCCCAACCAGACTTGTTTGGTTGGGATAGATCCCAGCGCTTCTCTCTCAGCTGTGTCACTAGTATAATATAAAACCAGTGGAGGCTGTGTGAGAGCGCTAAACTACAGTCACTCAGAGCTTGAGCGGAGAAGCTGGCCATTGCCAGGACTCCACATCGAAATTTATAATAGGTCACGAGGCCACTGCCTTTTTAGCCTGCGAGGAGGATTATAGGGGTGAGTGGAGCTGGATAGGCATTGTGCTAGTTGATTAGGATGATGAGAAAGTTTATGATGAAATTTTGAAAATTTGAAAGGTATGGAATCTAGGACAAAAGGTATATTAAGATCGATATGTAAGGTTTTGTTGGAGACATAATATGGGGCATTGGTTAGGGTTCTTAGGAATTTGGATTGGATACGTATAGTATAGCGGTATCATCAGTGAAAATTGCAAGGAACTTGTCGGGAGAGGTAGGAATGTCAGCAGTGAAGAGAATGTAGAGGACAGGACCCAAAATGCTGCCTTGAGGAACTCCGGCTCGGATAGGATAGCAGTCCGAAAAATCAGAGCCACATCGAACTCGGAAGTAGCGATTTGTAAGGTAGGAATGAAGGATGAGGTAGAGGGTTTGTGGTAGTATGCTCTTAAGTTTAAAAAGCGATCCGGTGTGCCAAACCCAGTCAAAAGCCTGAGCAATGTCCAGAAAGGCACCCAAGCAATATTGCTTCCTTTCCAGAGCAGAAGATACATGGTCAACAAGACGGAGTCCTTGTGGGACTGTAGAATGCATAGGAAATAGGCTAATTGGTCTATATGATGAAGTGCTGTTAGGAGGTTTACCTGGTTTTAGGAAAGTTATTATGACGGAGTGTTTCCACAAGACAGGAAAGTGGGTTGTGCGTAGGATGAAATTGTAGATATAGTTAAGGAACATTATTGCTTTATGTGGAAGTTGGCAGAGGATTTGAGGAGGAAGGAGGTCATAGCCAGGGGATTTTCTTTTGTTCAGTTTTTGAAGTATGAATTTGACCTCAGAGGGGGTAACAGCTCTAGGAGGTAAGGAGAGTGGAATGGGAGAAGATAGGAACTCTTCAACTGTACTGGATTGATTAGGATAAAGTCCAGGATTTGGAGTAAATGTTTGGGAAAGGTGATTGGCTTGTTCCTCTGCTTTTTCCATGTCAGATGCGGCCCATGAGCCGTCACCTCGTTGGAGGGGATGGGAGATAGGCTTGGATTTTAGGAATCTTTTTTGTTATGTTCCAGAGGGAATTATCATGAGCAGAAAGGGACAAGAGGTATGTATTGAATGACTGGGATCTAAAGGAAGCCAATTCGCGCTTGACTAGTTTGGTATAGTAGTTATACGTGCAACGATCAGATGGATGTCTTGTGCGTTGCCATATTGCTCTATAATAGGGCTTGGCATGGATGAGGTCTAAAAGGTTTTGTGGTAATGGGTTTTTTAAGGGTTTTTTGGGGTATTATTCGGTGAAGATGCTGCCCAAGCGGCTTGCTGGATTGAGGTAGTGAAGGAGTGAACAGCATTATCCAGGTTTTCAAGGAAGCTCTGAGGTCTATTTGATCGGTCAGGATTTGTTGGAAGAGCTTCCAGTTGACTGGACCTCTGATAAATGAGGAAAAGGGTGATTTAGGAATTGGTGATATGGATAGGTTTAGTATTAATGGGCTATGGTCTGATGATAGGTCGTCTAGGCGAGTTATGGAATGATTAAGAGGTCCTAGGCCTTTGAGGATAAAAAAGTCTATGAGATTGGGATTACGATTAGGATCGGTAGGCCAATATGTGGGAAAGTCGGGAGAGAGGATTTCGCAAGGACTAGAATTTAGTGCAAACATCAACGTTCACCCACGGGAGTTGGTTGTTCTGGCTCCCCATTACTGGTGTTTGGCATTTAGGTCTGCTTCTAAAATAAAGTGTTGTCCTAGGAAATTTAAAAAGGAAGAGTAGTGGGATTCGGAAATGGATATGTTGGGAGGGGAATACGCTGACACAATAGTTATATTAAAGAAAGGAGTTTGAATTTTTACAGCAGTGGATTGAAGGAAATCATGGATTGGTAAGGGGAATCAGTAGAGGGCGAGGGATTGGTGTATGATGACAGCGGATCCAGCATGGGCTGTTCCATCTGGGTGGTCAGTCTGATATGTTACGTACTGAGGTATGTTAAATAGACGTTTATTGGTTAGTCTTGTTTCAGTAATAAGGGCTACGTCGATGTGCCTGTCCTGTAATAAGGTAGTTAGTTCGTTAGTGTGATTTCGAACACCATTTGCGTTCCATAGGAGGATTGTAAGGGACTTAAATGAGGAAATTTAAGGATTTCTAGGTGGTGGGATTACAAAATGTGATAAAGCAGTTGAAAGTAGGGTTATGAGAGGGGTAACTATAGATTTAAACTCTGAGAGGAAAGACGACAGTATATTGGTGAGGTCAGAGGAATTCGGAGGAGGAGGGATGTAAGGAATCTGATGAGGATTAGGGTAACAGGGATTAAGCTTTGGATGAATGGCAGAAGGATGTGGATCCCAAGGATTTGGGGTTCTTTTGATGCAGGTTGCTGCTGGGCCATAGGATGTGAGGTTGGTTCTGAGCCTCTTAACATTTCAGAAAAGGTTACTGCTCCATTGACTGTTTTGGATGGTTGTCTTGTTGGTCAGGATGGCTCTTCTCTTCTAGAGGTTGTCTGCATTCTTGATTTCAAGGTTTTGTAGGTTTGACATCCCTTGTAATTTGCTGGGTGCCCTTGGTGGCAAAGTGCACAAACTGCAGGAGTTTGTCGGGATTTTGCTGCATTCTTCTGATTTATGTTGCTCACCACACTTAACACAACGTGGTAAATGATGGAAATAGCGTCTTGTGAGGCCATATGCCTGGCAGTTATGGCATTGAACAATTTCCCGCTTCGGATCTGGTTTTTCGACTGCTATACTGGTGTAGTACAGTCTGTTAACGTTGTAGATTTCTTCTACCCCTGGTGTTCGCTCGAGGTCAACGAAAAATAGAGGCAAGGCTATTTTGATGATTGTACCCGATTGATCTTTATTGTCTCTTTGGACATTTATAATCTGCTTGACCTTAGCAGTCAGTTCTTCTTCGATGATATTGCCTGGTGTTGATGCATGTAAATGGCGAATTACTACTCTAAGTGATCGCTCCTGTTGTAACTGGTATGTGTGAAAATCTGCCTTGGTATCAGGCAGATACTTCACCATTTTCCTGTAAATTTCTGGCGAGTCTGGGATAATCTTTTTTTTTTTTTTTCCTTCCGGCTTTAGTGGCACCTCAGCCCTATGGCTCATTGTGCCTATGCCGTTTATCCTGTACCATTGTTAGTACAGTCCTAGTGTTTTCATGTACCCTATAATGCTAATAGGGTCTATGTCCACACTCGGATCTAGGATGATTTCTTCCCCAAAGTGAAGAACCCTTCTCCTTGCCAACATATCGCATTTGCATATAATGTGGTAAGGCGTCTCGTCCTCCCTAAAATAATCTTACAAGGGGACGTTTGCAGTTGTAACTCACAGATTTGAATGCCGATTTGTGTGTGGGTAGTAGGGACCTATAATAGTGCAAAACTAGAGTTATAGCCGCCAATGGGCATTGGGAACCGAGAAAAAAAATAAAATATGAAAATCACGTTTTATTTTTTTCTCAGCTCTCAGTCAAGATAGAGAAATGATTCTTTCACGTTTAATTGAAGTTATGTAAGGTATTTGATATAAAAATACTTTCGTTATGCTCAAGACACCACCCGGCTTTAGGGTGCTCAAAAACTCTAAAAAAATGACAAAATTCCAAGGAAATCCGCTGTAAATCAGTGGAAACTTTTTTTTATGAAAAACTGACCTCAAATCTCGATTTAACACACCATAAAACCCTTATATGTGAAATTTTATCAAAATCAAAAAATATTGATTTTTTACCCCTTTCGAGGAGGTTAAAATTTTGAAGTTGAGATTTCATCAACATTTTCTACCGGCCATAACAACTGCTGTGTTCAACTGATTGCAATAGTAATAGCATCACTAGAATCAGCATACATTCTGCTTTTTATCCATGCCTATAACATTGGATTTACTCCCGATTTTAGTGGACAAAAACTGATGTGAATGAAAAAATCCAAGGTCAGCTATAACTTGAGATATTTCAATAAGGGGAAATCCTACAACCTCCGGAATTGGGCTAAACTATGCAGTTTTAAGGCTTCTAGATGACTTTAAAATTTTGTCTTAATCAGTTGCGAAATATGTGAGATATCGCAAATTATTTACATTTTTTCAGAAATTGACAGCCTTCTAAAATCCTACAAAATTTTAAAGGTAAAAAAAAATTATTTTTGATTTCGACAAAATTAAGTTTCTACATGTTTTTGAGATGAGGAATCTGAAAATAATATCAGTTTTTAGTTAAAAAATTTTCCTCACCTATATTATATAAATAAAAACGTTTTAAAATGACATATTTTTATTTCAAATTTTATAGAAATCCTAAGATTGATGAATAATCTAAAATTAATATCAGGTTTTGGTTTAAAAAAATGTATATATTTTTTAAATGGTCTTATTTGAAATTTATTGTGTAAAAACTAAAATAATAATAGAAAAAGATCATTTTATTAAGATTATTTTAGTTTTTACACAATAAATTTCAAATAAGACCATTTAAAAAATATATACATTTTTTTAAACCAAAACCTGATATTAATTTTAGATTATTCATCAATCTTAGGATTTCTATAAAATTTGAAATAAAAATATGTCATTTTAAAACGTTTTATTTATATAATATAGGTGAGGAAAATTTTTTAACTAAAAACTGATATTATTTTCAGATTCCTCATCTCAAAAAACATGTAGAAACTTAATTTTGTCGAAATCAAAAATAATTTTTTTTTACCTTTAAAATTTTGTAGGATTTTAGAAGGCAAGGGGCTGTCAATTTCTGAAAAAATGTAAATAATTTGCGATATCTCACATATTTCGCAACTGATTAAGACAAAATTTTAAAGTCATCTAGAAGCCTTAAAACTGCATAGTTTAGCCCAATTCCGGAGGTTGTAGGATTTCCCCTTATTGAAATATCTCAAGTTATAGCTGACCTTGGATTTTTTCATTCACATCAGTTTTTTGTCCACTAAAATCGGGAGTAAATCCAATGTTATAGGCATGGATAAAAAGCAGAATGTATGCTGATTCTAGTGATGCTATTACTATTGCAATCAGTTGAACACAGCAGTTGTTATGGCCGGTAGAAAATGTTGATGAAATCTCAACTTCAAAATTTTAACCTCCTCGAAAGGGGTAAAAAATCAATATTTTTTGATTTTGATAAAATTTCACATATAAGGGTTTTATGGTGTGTTAAATCGAGATTTGAGGTCAGTTTTTCATAAAAAAAAAGTTTCCACTGATTTACAGCGGATTTCCTTGGAATTTTGTCATTTTTTTAGAGTTTTTGAGCACCCTAAAGCCGGGTGTGTCTTGAGCATAACGAAAGTATTTTTATATCAAATACCTTACATAACTTCAATTAAACGTGAAAGAATCATTTCTCTATCTTGACTGAGAGCTGAGAAAAAAAATAAAACGTGATTTTCATATTTTATTTTTTTTCTCGGTTCCTAATGCCCATTGGCGGCTATAACTCTAGTTTTGCACTATTATAGGTCCCTACTAACCACACACAAATCAGCATTCAAATCTGTGAGTTACAACTGCAAACGTCCCCTTGTTAGTATCATTTGTCCGACTATGGAATGTAAATTTACCGGAGCCTACTATTTGATTTAATTGCTCACATAGGAGCTGAATGTTTTTTATATTTCTCATAAAGATGGGCGGGGGCTTAATTTCTTTTGGGGTGCTATTAGTTTCTATTGTTTCTGTCCTGTTAGATAAAACTTGATATGGGTTTGGTGTGAATAATGGTGACTCGTCGGTAAATACTTGGGTTGAAGGACCTGGAAGAGATTCCATATCTATTGAGTTCTCTAGTGTGACAGGAGGAGTGATTCTATTGGAGCGTTTTGGCTTTTGTTTTGCTGGGGAGTTCCTTGGTGTATTTCCTAAGCTTCTTGATCTCTTAGTGTTAGTCTTTTTGCTGGACATTAACAAGTGGAAATATCGCATGCTAATATAACGCTCATATAAATATTTTGAAGAGAAAAAGTAAAAAAAAAAAAAATAGAAAAAAAAATATGTATATAAATATATAAGGTTTATATATAGGAATAAGTAATAATCTGAGGAAAGCGCCAGTAGCACCTTTCTCGGCAACGACTGGCAGAACACTGGCTCAGCCTTGGTGAGGGTACTGCTAGTAGATAAGATGGCCACAGTACACGCCAGTCTCATGCAATTCGTAAACACAGTGGTCTGTTTTATAGTTTATAAACAAGGTGTTTACTCACGTTTAGTAAGCTGTAATAATCAATGTTTCTAATAATTTGCTCACAATGTTTTTCACATGATGTTTTAATCTAGAACACTAGTTAAAAGAACACTTTTCACAGACAGATCTAACCTTACAATTCGGGCGCGTGCGCAGAACTCAAAAATTGTAAATATTAGTTCAAATTAAATGATCATTTTTAAAAATTGTAATTAATATTTTCAATCTTTTCGTTATTTTGTTTAATTTTGTAAATAGATAATTAAATGAGTTTTGAACCATAATATGGAAAGGTGTTCTCTTTAACATTTTTTTAAATTCATTCTTTTGCCTTTTTTTGTTTTCTATAATTATTTTAAGGATAACGTCTTAGAAAATGGGTGGCAACAGGACGGAGGTAAATAGAGAATTATGGTTCAACCCAAGAATAATCAGGTGGGTCATGTAAGATTTTTGAGATGACTGAAATGTTTGGATTTATTCACAAACAAGAACAATTGTTATAAATGGGATTATAATACTAAATAACATTATGTTTATTATTAGCGTAATATTATTGTAACCCCAATTTAGCTATGTCGTGATCCATCAAAACATCGTAATTTTAAAGCATAAAGATGAAGTTAAGAATTTTGCTAATGGAAAGAAAAGGTTCATTGGAGATATATCCTTCTATTGAGCAAATATATCAAATAGAAATTTATAGCAATTACCTGCCTAAAGCACAAACTCAAATACAAACAAAACATATGCACTAAACAGATTCAGAACCAAAGTGAAAAAATATTAAAATTAATAAAAAATATACCATTCATGATTCTGAATGTTTTTAACATTTTCAAACCATACACATAATAAAAGGGTTATATCACTTTTTTTTTAAAATATATAATCTAGTTCAATGGATGTAGAATTTATGTGCAGAAGTGTGAGGTAGCAAAAACAGAATATTTCAAAACAACTAGAAAAAAAGATATGAAGAAAATGAAGGAGCTATTTAACATTTTCCTGCTAAAGAAAAATGTAAAAAAAAAAAAAATTAAACATAAATTACTCAAAATTGTGTTTTGTTACATAACCCCTTCATCCACCAAACCCTTCAATTAATTTATTGATAACCATATTATTAGCAATGGTTGGATAATTAATTTTTTTAATTAAACTAATAAATTCATCATTTTTTAAACAACTTAAAAAATATATATAACAAAACCAAACAAAAATAATTCTTCATCAGCGTTAACAAATTGATAAATCAGTGCTCATATTTATTTAAATTGGATCTGAACTTGTGTAACAATGCAAAGTCCATAAATACAAATAAACAAAACTTACTCCACTGAAAGAGAAATATTTCTACAAACTAATGACAAATATAAGATACAAAAAGTGAAAGAGCAAAATAAAATTTATTAATTTATATCATTTATTTAAACAAATCATTTTAATATCTAAATGAAAGCTTAGAACAAACCTTAGATGCCAATCGAAAACTTGTCTTTTTAGCCTTAGATCATCTTCTGGTTCACAAATCTTGTTAATATAAAGTTCGAATTCGTTAGTGAGATATTCTCCCACCGACTCCGGAATATCATCTTCATTAGAAATGTTTTCTAATTTGGACAGGGCATTTGAGATTACATTGTTAACATCTTTCACAACATTAGCTGAAACTACTTTACCATCACTGGAATAATAATTTCCTGAAATATACAAAATAAAGAGGGTTATTATGTTTTAAACATTTATTTCAATAACAGTAAAAAGAAAAGTAAAAATATAATAAATTATAAGGATTGACGGGAATTTGCTAAGCACAGTCAATTATTACTTGAGAAGAAAACTTGCATAACTTATAAAGAGTATTTTTGAAAAATAGCTATTATTGGTTTCTTAACAATGGCATTGAAAGTTAATGTTAAGTGTTTTTTTAGTCTTAACATAATAAATAAATTTTGAGTTGTATCAGATTTCATTCAAGGTAGTGAAACATACACTAAAAATATAAGTAAAGTATTAAGATTTTTCCAACAAAAAGCACATTTTGGTTCAATATACAAAATAAAATAATGAGAGACAAAAATTCCTTCTTACCTAAGCCTTCAAAAGAATTTGTTGAATGAAGAAAACCATTTTCTTTGGCTATTTGACAGAGATCATTTTTAGTACCATGAAACCATTGAGCACCGAGATCTACGAAGCCACTTCCAAACTGAACTGATTTGATACGTCCTCCAGGATCTGGTTGAGCTTAACAAGATATTAATATTAATTAATTAATTTAATGAAACTAACAGATCCGTTGGAGCAAAGAGGCAACTATAATATATGAAATTTTACAGAAGCAAAAAACTGAATTGAAATACTTTCAACAAACATTATAGGCATAAATAATATTGTGGATTGGCCAAATGTTAGTCCATAACAAAATCTTTCTTCATAACATATCTTATGATAGTATTATGACATGGTTATGTCTTTCGGATGAGGATATATACATACATTTTTGGTGTAACATTTTTTTCACCCACAACAAAAATGTAATATTTTGACATGCTCTAGCTCTGTTGGTAATGCTTGGATCGAAAATATGCTGAAAGTTTCCCTTCAGAAATTTAATAGAAAATATTATTAGTTATATAAAATGTGTCACTAAGAACTACCGTTTAGGAGTTATATTGCTTTGAATAAAAAAATAGTTTTTTTTTTTTTTTAATTGATTTGTAACAATCAATCTAGTCCCACATGGGCAAGAGCAAGACAACAATTCAGTTAATATTTCTACAGATTTACTAAGATTTTGGGAACACTTCTGACCTATTTCCCTTATTTGAACGAGTTTCACAGTTACGTCATTGTTCCACCGGTTGAGCGATATGTTAATAAATGATACACAGTATCAATACATAAGAAGGAACAATTATGTATTTCTTCTGTATATCGAACTTAAGATAAGGTAAAGAAAGTCGATTTAATTGACATTAAAGCAGGGATTGTCTATGAATGATTTGTATATTAAAAAAAAATTTGTAATATATAGGTGGTATGAATTAAAAGAATGTAAAATTACTACTTATTTTGTCACATGAATCTTTCTAAAGAATCTCTGTACTACATTATAGGCTTATTTCCAAATCATAGGTTGTTTAGTAAAGTACACTTATAAAGAAACATGCA
Organism: Euschistus heros; assembly: GCA_003667255.2. Classification (NCBI taxonomy): domain Eukaryota; kingdom Metazoa; phylum Arthropoda; class Insecta; order Hemiptera; family Pentatomidae; genus Euschistus; species Euschistus heros. The sequence goes on along the minus strand of RCWM02000016.1, from coordinate 4,725,722 downwards.
ACAAATTATTTGAATTGGTCAGTCCCAGTAAATCTTTAATTCATATAGATCCCATCTATACAGCTGTTGCAAATAAGACTGCACTGATAGTAACTGGGGTCATGAATTAGAACAAGAACAGCCATCATTACTCATTACATCAATATTAGATCTGAACAATTTCTACATACATTGGAAGAAATAAAAAAATAACACCAATGACTATTAAAAATTCCAAATTCACTAGTCAAAAAACTTCAAGAGGTCAATAAGTTGTTTTGTTTCTCATTCAATTTGAAATCAAATTATCTAAACTAGAAAAAAACTATTTTGACTCAAGACATTCTGACTCAAGAAGGATTAGAAATTTGAGAAAGAAAATCACTCAAAAGATTCAAAAACTTTCTAACATGCAAATGTGTATACGTAATGGATTCCAAAGGCATGCATTCATAATATTTAGCTAAAATAAAGTGACCAGACATGCACACAACAAAATTAATCCACATTTGGTAATGTTGCAAGAATAATTTTTCATCAAAATGATGCTTGTTCTTTTAATTAACAAGAACAATAAATAATTTGGCCATGCCATTTACCATTTTTAGTGATAAATTTACTCTTATTAAAATAAACCTATATGAACGTTTTAATGGTGTTGTAATATTGAAATACTTACACACCAAATAAATAAATTAATATATACAGAATAATAATAAAATTAATTCCTTATTTTAAAGAAAATATCAAAACTAATATCACTGGTTATAATTTGTGTAGTGTTTGTAGGTTATTAAGATGTAAACAAAGTCAGTTTCCTTCATTTGTCCGTATTCTATGCAAACCTCATCCAGTGCCTTATTCCCATAATACTCCAAGCATACTATGACACACCATCTAACCTTCCTGCTTGTGCTGTTATGTTTATCCACCTAATATCACTTTCTGGATGATGTGGGGATGTTTCGGAAATATGAAATAAAATTCCTATTTGAAACATCTCCTCTATTGCCCTGTAACTTAGACTCCATCATTTGTTCTCTGGAGGAAATGAGTGAGTCTCCATGTTACACAAGCAAAAACAATTAAGAAAATTTATACAATTCACTTAACGAGACATCTGCATTTACTAAACAAATATATATATATTCATGCAAATTTAAAACTGAAACTAAAACTGGACATTAAAAATGACAGCTTTAAAGTAATTATCTAACAAGCGTGTTTCGAATCAAATGTTTGCAATATGGCAACAATGCATACCACAGGAAGCTATCTGATTATACCTGTGCGATCGAGCACCTACTTGTGTGAAAAAGCATTTTCAACACTAGCAGCAAAAAAAACAAAGTATTGGAACAAATTTGATGCTGCTGATAGCTTGCATTTTACCCTTAATAAAACACAAAAAATAACAGGCATACTATTTAACTAAATGCAAGGTCATCTATCTCATTAACTTAATTTTCTCATATCAATACTTCTTTAACCTGAATTAAACTTATTATGTTCTACCTTGTAACAATAAAAATAAATGTTTTGTTTTCAATAATTTTTTTTTTTCATAAGACCACACAATAATTACTGGGTCCATGGAGGAAGGGGAGGCATGAGAGGTTTATGTTTCAACAAGAGGAGGGTGTGGACAAATGTTTAGGAACCTCTGCTGTTAAGCTTTGTCAGTTTTTGCAGTTACCTATTCTAGCCAAAGTAATAATATCAAGATTTATTGGATTAAAACTCTACAAAATAATAGTTAAACATATAAAGCTGGTTTTAAATTAGTGCTGCTTCTGGCTTAAGTGACTTAGTCATAGTCCTGGCATGCTTGTATTAGCCTCATTTGTTGCAAGGCAAAATTTACTTTCTCGCTAAGTACACTATCATCTAATCTGGCCACTTTAATTTAAAATTATTATTAAATAAAAAATAACATTTAGATCATATTTTGATAAGCTAGTTAAATCAGAACACTAAAATCAAAACACGCATTTGTAATGAAATTAATGATATCCCTAACTCTTTAAAGTTACCTTCTAAAATTGCTATCTTTTTAACACCAGACCTATGAAGAGTATTTGCCGCTGCCAAACCTGAGATCCCTGCACCAATTACCACAACTTTTAAGTCATCAATAACTAGCCTAAAACAAATGAATGTCAAGATATTGTGATGAAAAAAAATTGAAAACTACTAACATTGCCTGGATAACTCTAATTAATACTGCTCATGATTTCAAATGATTCTATGTCACAATAACCATTAATCAGAACTTTAATAAATAAAAATGGTAACACAAGTTCAAAATAACTTGCCATTATGGATTATTCCTGTTAGAAAAGAATAATTTATCAGAATACATTAAATGCTTTTTGAAGGTAAGAACTGAATAAAAGTGGAAACCTAGATCTTTAATAAACAGTTAGTACAGCCTGGTTGATAATTTTTTAATGGCATACGTTTTAGATTCGAAATGCTTTAAGATGTGATAAAATTTTGAAAGATGAATATTATAGGACACCCCATTAATAAAGTTAATTAGTGATTTCATTTAAAAATAACTGATAAAACATATCAATCCCGGCTAGCATTGATAAATTATAAAGAAAGAACAAAAGTAAATCGAGATGAAAACTCAGGGAACACTAGATGTAGCAGAAAAAGGACATTCAAAGAATTCCATTGATTGCACACAAATATGAATTTTTTTGTTTCACTTTGGCAAACAAATAGTAGAAGTTTTTATCAATTTTGATGATAATAACTAAAAATGCATCTTAATTAAAACAAAGCAGTTAATTTACTTTTTCTCTTAATCCAAAATATTTTCTAAGATTCAAGCATGTTTTACAAATCTTTATTAAAAATCTATAAAGAAGCAAAATTTACATGTCATATGTAATCTGCAAGATAAGAAATGCCCTAAGTAAATGCAATATTTATTTAATATGAGTAATAAACTTAAAACATTCCAGCAAAAGTAGACAACATCTAATCTGCTATTCCTAATTTTACCATCAGAGTTGGATATTTTACAAAAATTAGCAATGTGTACAGATATTCGAAGGGCCATGGTCAAAGTTGGCCAAGCTTAACTTTCGGTTATATTATGTTATCATTATCCTATTTTATTACAATTATCATTGTTTGTATAATTCAAAATGGCTCTACTTTATGGTCAATATCCTGAAATATTCAAAAGATGGAGCAAGTAGCTTAAAGCTACTAGCTTTATACAGTTGACCCCAAAAGGCACAAGCTCCTGGCTGTTATAAATGCTGCATAGAAATACATAATAGACAGTGAAATATTGTTATTTAGTCTGAAAACAGACAACTTCACATAAGTTGAAGGTGATTTACAAGACGAATAAAATGTTTATCTATATAATCATCAATGTTGACTTTTGTAATCAACCAACTTTATTTTTTAAAGTAATCTATCTTTCATTTACAATAAACCTTATCTCAAAGGTGTAGGTGCCTGAAGTTTTCCATTACCCAAAAATGGGCAGTTAATAGTCAATTAGGACAATAAATGCCTTTACTCTAGATTGCCATTTATTGACACCCTAACTGAATTTTCATTATTCAATATTGATAATATCACAAGTTATATGTATTCTTGAGCTGATTTGTTCTAAAAAGCAAATATATCATAACTGATGGGAGTGGAATATAATAAAATGCACCAGCTTATTAATTTAAAAGATATCATTTAACCACTTTCAGAAGTTTAATTTGTGTCAAAACTTAAAGGTTTTAATTAAGTTTTAGGTTTTAAACTTGAAGGTTCACACTAAAAATGGAAATACCTTTTATTCATTATTGGCATCGGCTTGAAAATTTTTCAGCATACAGATTCAATTTAAATTTCCACTTAAAATTAAAATTTTACCAAAAATAATTAATTAAATTAACTGGTAGCAAAGCCTACAAAATTGTCGTAACCACTAGAAGTGGCTATTGGAACCAAGACAACAAAGCCAAATTTTGACAATAACCTGGCCTTGTGCTGGTCTAACTTCAAATTACAATTCTAAAGACTTAAATGCTTCGGTAATTTGGTTTAAATTACGTAGTTTATCAATTCCTGACGTCAAAGCTATGTAGCTATGTAAATGAACAAGATAAAGCTTGTTCAGTTAAATAGAAAGGTATTTTTAAGATTATTGTTATCTCTTTGGATATTATACAAGATTAGATAAGATGGTTGCTTTGAACCACTTCATTGTATATTTACTGCTTAGAAATTAATGTAATCACATAAATATTGATGTGAACATATAGTTACATTATTTTTTAATTTTATATCTCATTTTTTAAATACAATAAAAGCGATATAAGAATGTAAACTAATTTCATACTTTTATTTTGCAAGATTAAAGACAATCTATTCCTGAAGTGATTCGCTCTTTTACTGAATAAGTGTTCAGTGATCACCGATTCGAAAAAATAGAAGGGCACCTCTGTCAACTTAATCACTCGGGCTGAAGTGAGATCGCAGATAAAATAAATTATTATCCTAAAAGAAAAATATTTGGAGTATTTTTTAATAAATCTCATGATTACGACATCGAATTTACTTTATCAATATTATGTTTCACGGCTAAATGTTCACAAAGCCTTTACCTAAACAGGACAAATGGAGAATTAGGAGTGGCGAAGCATTACCTCAGCCTTGCTGAAAGGTTTAGAATCACGACCAACAGCAAAAAGTCAGGGTCCTCCTTAATAACAGGAATGGATAACCTTTCCCATTTAGCTAAGTTATACAGCTTTAGAAAATTTACATAATATGCTGGGGAAGGACTACGATGGCTGACACATATCCACAGAAAAAGCTAAGAAAAGAAGCAGTTTACTGTGAAAATTGACTTTAAAGGTATTGTAAAACAATATACTGTATGATATTTGATCTATCAAACCATTTTTATATTCATTAAAAAAAAGTTGGACAAGGGTAACGGTCCCAATAGATGGACGCTCAAGATTGCTTTCCCACTAAAATTCTAGCAATAGAATCAACTTTTGATTAAATATGTCAACTTTTTTTTTTATCCTCTCAGGGTCTGCCTATCTGCCTGAATAAGCCAAAATTTATTCCGGCCCAGTAGTTGGAAAGTTGTCCCTAATCTTGGACAGTGGTGACCCAGTATTTGGACACTAATTTTCTTCCAATCTTAAATTCATAAATTGTTCAAGACTTCCAGTGTTCCTTGTTAACTTAAACGAGTTCCCTTCAAGAAACCTGTTGCTTGTTGTTGAGAGAAATGGTTCATTGTTTTCTTTACAGGTGCCTTCGTTTGAGTCAAGTGTTAGGCGTTTTCTCGGTAGATTGCATACATGCTCACACTGATCATCCTAGTCGACAGCGTTAGGTCCTTCTTCTTCATTTGAAGTTTTCCCTTTTTGCTTGGTTCTTTTTCAGGAGTTACATTTCTTCCTTTTTCTGCCTACCATGAACCCTGTCTTCCTTTTCTCTTTGGGCTTGGATGTTACGATCATCTCCCTTCAAAACACCCAAACGCTTCTAAGAAACACTGGATGCTACAAAAGGTATCCCCTAGATGTTACGCTTATCTTTCCTTTTCGAGGTTTCCGGGAAGACCAAGCACTCTTCCGAAGATCTGAATCTCAACTTCTTAATCTCACTTTTCTTCAGTGGCACAAGAGGGTCCCTGCTTTGCTGGTAGGGCCATTCTTTCGGAAGGGACGTAAAATGGGGGTCCCGAGCCTGTGCGATGTCAGGTACTCGTTAAAGATCCCTATCCTAATTATACCTGGATAAAATTTAGGACTCCCACCGTAGCATCGTCCGATTAGCCATGGTTAAACGATAGGCATGAAATCATTACTATTTAACGTTTTTAGGACTCCCACCGTAGCATCGTCCGATTAGCCATATAAGGCATAATTGCTTGTGAATTATAGTCCTTTTTCAACGATAGTGCGTAGAGAATATATTTGGTCTATTGTGGATTTGCCCTTTCTAAATCCTGATTGGTAGTTTCCTATTTCTTTCTCAGCATATGGAGTTAGTTTATTATATAGAAAGTTAGAAATAATTTTATAAGCGCAGGATAGTAGAGCAATACCCCTATAGTTAGAACACTCAAGACGGTCGCCTTTTTTATGAATTGGACAGATAATTGTCCTGCTCCACTCCCGTGGCATCACTTCATCTACCCAGATGGATATTATTAAGTTGTGGGAAAGTTTTTAGAAATTTTTCCCCACTGTATTTAAATAGCTCTGCCGGTAGGTCGTCAGCTCCAGGAGCTTTATTATTTTTCATTTTTTTGTAAGGCGTCTATCACTTCCTCTAAGTCTGGAGGTTCAATGTCATGGTCGTGTTTCGCGCTCGAAAGAGAGTTGATGAGTAAATCGTCTTGCCCGGTATTAAGCAGGCTGTCAAAATATCTTTTCCATCGATCCATTATATCGTCTTTCCTCGACAGCAGCATCCCATTTTCCATCCTTGTTTCGATATGTCTCTACCAATTCCATCTGTTTGTTTTCCCATATTCTTTTCTTTTTCTTATGGGTTCTTTTCTCCTCTCGTCTTGCTCTTCTGTATTCTTCGGTGGTGCTTCGAGTGGACATTCTACTGATCATGATTTTATATGCTTTGTTCTTGGCTTCCGTTACCGTCCTGCAGTCCTCATCAAACCATGCCGATTCTCTATCCAGTGTTTGACTTCCAAGGGTCTCTTCGGCAGTTCTTCCAACGAAATACCTTTATGAATCTTTTTCCCCGGAAATAGCGTACTTCCTATAATCAGGTCACGTGAGGCTGCAAACAAAAAGCAAGAACTTTTCACTGCATGAAATCATTACTATTTAACGTTTTATTTTTTAAATGGTTTTAACACATTTCAATCACAATCAATCGAAATTCTAAAAATAACTTTACAATAAAATAATAGCTTGTGGGTGGTGCCGCCTCAGATGTAACATAACATTTTTGATATTTAAGGAGTAAAAAATGTGTTGATTTCTTCTTTCATCTTATTTTATCCAACTTGTTGTTATTGTATTCTCTTTGGTTGTGCAGTCTATTTTTAGCTGGTTAGGTGTTGTTATCTCATGTCATAAAGCTATGTTTTCACAGTTTGAATTTTCGATTTACTTTATTAAATTAAGTTGTCTTCTTATTAATTGATATAAAAGTCCCCTTAATACAATAGTTTGTTCGTCCAATCGTATCTAAAATGCAAACTTGTGACGTTGAACCGTAAGTTTAACCTGGAGGTCTTAAGTTAAAACTTCTTTAAGTAGACAGAGAATAAAACTTAATGTTTATTTTAATGAGATTGGTATTGCGATCTGTTTAAAAGGAAATAAGAATTCCCAAAGTCTAGCATTCAGATTTTTTATCATTGGCCTTCCAGGAACCAATGACGTTATTCAATCATTTAAATTCAATGTTTCCTGTTTATTTTAAATTTAAACTTTAAAAGCTTAGAATTTTGTATATTTAATTAGTAATATACCATTTTTTTTTTTTTTTTTTTTTTTTTTTAGAAAAGTACAAATAACAAGTTTTAGACCTCCAAGAAAACCTGAGCTTGAGAAAATTCGAGATGAAGTACTTACAGAAGCCAAGAATATTAACAGTGATGAAATATTTAATCAACTGAAAGAACAAGTAAGAAATATTCATGCTGCATATCTGTTCACTCCGAATGGTATTGAGGTATTAGCGGATTTGTGTAAAGTAATTTCATCAACGCCTACTTCTCTCTACTATGCCTCATGGAAGACCTTAGCTGGTACCCTGAATCTGTCATATCATGAAATCGGGGTGAGTTGTAGTAATGTAATTTAATAATGTTTTTTAAATACTGCAGCATTGATTTGATTGTTGTCTTTTGTTGTATATATAAGTTCAAGTTCTAATATCCTACCCTGACTCCATAGAAATAGCCTATTGCAATTTCTGTGACCAGTGTTACTGACAAGGGGACGTTTTGACTTGAAACACAGATTTGAATGCCTATTTTTGTGTGAGTAGTAAGGCCCTGTAATAATACAAAACTAGAGCCATATCCGCCTATGAGCATTGGGATCCGAGAAAAAAAATGAAATATGAAAATAACTTATTTTTTTTCTCAGCTCTCAGTCAATATAGAGAAATGATTCTTTCGCATAAAATTGTAGTTTTGTGTGCTATTTAACCCTTTAACAGGCAATGTATCCTGGAGGATACTCGTATTTAATGCCTTTTGCTCAATAAATGACGTAATATCCGACGCATTATCTTACTCATTATCTTCTAATATCCTTTATTCAAACTTGAATTTCATGATACATGTGTGGGGGTTAGCGTGGCTATAGCCATTCAAAGACAAAAAAAAAAAAAGAAAAAGAAATATTTTCAAAAATTCCCGGCCTGCCCATTAAAGGGTTAAAATAAAAATACTTTTGGTATGCTCAAAATACCCGGCTTCATTGTGCTCAAAAAAAAAAAAAAAAAAAAAAAAAAAAAAATGACAAATCCCAATATATCCGCTGTGTATAAATTTTTTTCACGGAAAACTGACCACAAATTCAATTTAACACACCAAATCCCTTGTAAATAATATTTATTTTTACCCCATCTGTATTATATTAATAAAACTTATAAAAAAATCTATTTCTATTATAGGTAAGGTAAAAAATAAAACTCTTTACCTATTATAGAAATATATCATTGGAGAAAAAATTAACCAAAGTGAACCAAAAGTGAAGCTCTGCGTGATCATGTTTGGTCTTTTTTGCATTAAAAAAAAAAAAAAAAAAAAAAAAAAGTAGTAGTTCATTATATTATAGAATATATATAACCAAAGGAGAGTTTAGTTTATAAGGTGTATTACATAGCAATATAATAATAACAAAAATACAATGGAGCATTTAAAGAATAATATAGATTCAATACACAATATAAATAATTTACCAAAAACGAGAAATAATATAAATAATCTGAATATGTTCCATAGAATAACATATATACCAGGACTCACCAATAAGATAATCAACAAACTCTAAAAATTCGATTTTAATAAAAAACCTGCCCCAATTAATAAAAACAAAATCATTAACATCATAAACAGGAAAAACAAGATAATAGACCCTATGCAAAAAAATAATTTAATCTATAAAATTGAATGCATAACATGCAATTATATGTACAGGGTGTCCCGATTTTAAATGGCAAAACTTCAGGAACTTATAGGGGACCGAAAAACTAAGACAAAAAGTCCTTTAGAGATTTGTTCGTTTTTGCTTAGTTTTAGAGAAAATCGCAAAAAAAGAAACAAAACAAGTTTTCATTTTTATACTTATTTATTTACATTTATATTTATGTTATGTTCTTTTTAATGTAAATATTGCTCAAAACGTTGTCCTCTTGCACCAATGCAAGCATTACATCTAGCACTCACTTGATAAATTGCAGCTTAACATTGTTCTGATGATATTTGGTGCACTGCATCTGTGATTCAGTCTCTTAATTGCTCTCTTGAGTTGATTGACACCGAATAAACTTTCTGCTTCAAGGTTCCCCATACGAAGAAATCCATGGGTGTCATATCAGGTGATCTGGGTGGCCACGGTACTACTCCTCCACGTCCAATCCATTGTTGTGGATAATTTATATCCAGCCAAGCTCCAGCAACTCTGCTATAATGAGCTGGACATCCATCGAGTTGGAACCACATTTCAATCTGCTGCTGTAAGGGAATGTCATCTAAATAATTAGAAAAGTCGTTCTCCAAAAAATGTGTAAATGTGATACCATTCAATCTTCCAGGTAAAACATTTGGTCTCACCAGTAATCCATCCCAAATTCCAAGCCAAACGTTAATAGCAAATTCATGCTGAAACCTATTCTCTCTAATAGCTCTGGGATTTTCAAGAGCCCATACATGATAATTTCTTTGATTAACAATTCCTTCTCTTGTAAAGGTAGCTTCATCGGTCCATATAATTTTTAATGTAAATAAATTATCATCGTGAATTTTGTCAAGAAACCAGTTACTAAAATTCAATCTCTTGAAATTATCTTGAGGTAATAAATTCTGAACTTTTTGAAGATGGTATGTGTAGCGATTATCACCTTTCAAAGTTCGCCATATTGCTTGCCGCGATATTGCTAATGCAGCAGATGCTCTTCGGATGCTAGTCTCAGGATTGTTATCGAAGTGGCGTTGGATACAATTTCTTCTCCGATAACCTGCTCTTATTGCTGCCTGGAATTGTTACATATTAAGAATGACCCAGTCTCTTGTAGTCTATTAAAAGTTAACGAAAAGACTCGTCGATTAGGCACTCTTCTATTTGGAAATCGGCGTGCATACTCACCCACCGCTTCTAAAGCATTACCGCTTTTACCGCAGAAACCATACACAAAAATCAAATCAGCGTATTCAACATTAGAATATGTCTGGGGCATTGTGGCTGATGCTATTCACACAAAAATATCTCAGTAACTGACTGAAGACTGATTTAGGAACTATAATCCTAGAAGGAAGCCAAAATGTAAACAAATAAAAGAATTAGGATTGATCCTTCTATATCATCATGCATACCTCAAGTGAAATTAAAGGAATGTAAAGGATAACATTAAGTGTTTACATATCTCACTTCCTAGCCTGACGAACTTTGAAAGGTGATAATCGCTACCTGTAACATTTTGGTTTTGTTTCTTTTTTTCCGATTTTCTCTAAGCAAAAACGAGCAAATCTCTAAAGGACTTTTTGTCTTAGTTTTTCGGTCCCCTATAAGTTCCTGAAGTTTTGCCATTTAAATTCGGGACACCCTGTATATAGGAGAAACTAAACAAAAACTTGACAATAGAATCAAACAGCACAATTCAGATACCAAAAACATAAAAAATATTAACAAGACAGCATTGGCACAACATGCAATAAACAATAATCACTAATTTAATTTTATAAAAACCAACATTTTATTTTATGAAAAAAACAATTATAAAAGAAAAATTTTAGAATCCATTTTTATAACAAAAAATTTGGACAAAGCTGTAACTTTCAAAACAGACACAAAGAGTAGGAACCCACTATGCACTATAAATAAACAAATTAAATATTTAAACTTAACCTTTAGACCTCATTGCAGTAAGTGATAGGGATAGATAATATGTGATCCATAATTAAATGTTCTAAGAGATTTGTCGTTATTTAAGGTAATTATAATAATTAAACAATAGTCAATAATAAATTAATTAAACAATAATAGATTTTGCAAAATTACAGCAGTGTAATAGAACAGTATACATTTTTTCATATTTTTTATTTTTGTATTTATATTGCTTTAATTTATTTATTCATTTAATTTTTAATATATGTAGAAAAATGACAACAAGATGCAATACTAGTGACAAAACTTTTTTTAGTCGTTAAAATTTTGTTCATCAGACAGATCAAATGTAAATGGACACAGAATGGTAATTCATTTATTATATATAATGTGTATTTAGATGAACATTAGTTCACATTGTCAATACTTTATTCGTATTTATCGTCCATCTAGGTTTTTGCATGTTTTAGGGCTTATGTGGCAATAGCCATGAAACGTCGCCTATTTAAGAAATCATGTTAGCATTTTATGTTTTTTAAATAAATAATGATGGGAGATTATATTGCTATGTAATAGTTCATTTTAAAACATTCTATTTATATAATATAGATGGTAAGTTTAATTACTTCTGCAGTTTTTTAAGAAGTAATCATTAAAAATCATGTATAGCATAAAAATATGTTACAAATTGAACATTTAATTGTACCAGTTTTTGTTCATTGTAAATGTTTCTTGATGGTGACTCTAACTCTACATGCACCCTAAAAATCATTCCTCCAGGGTGCACTCCTTTGTTCAATTTATAACTTATTTTTGTGTTTTACATGTTATAGATAAGGAGAGTTTTTTTTTTTTTTTAACCAAAACCTGATATCGCCAACGATTCAAACCAAATTTTAAGGGCTTCAAGAATCCGTAAAAGAGCATAGTTTAGCCCAAATGTGGAAGTCTCAGGATTTCTCCTTATTGAGATATCTCAAGTTACAGTTCACCACAGAATTTGTTTTTCAAATCAGTTTTTGTCCACTAAAATCTGGAGTATCCCAATGTTATATACATGAATAGAAAGCAGAATGCACGCTGATTCTAGTTGTTGATAAAATCTCTACTTTATGTTAACGTCCTCGAAAGAGGTAAAAAAAAAATTATATTTTTTTATTTTGATAATATTTCACATGTTTGGGTTTTTTAGTGCATTGAATCAAGATTTGTGGTCGATAATCCTTGAAAAAAATTTCCCACTGATATACAGCGGATTTCATTGGAATTATGTAATTTTTTTGGAGTTTTTGAGCATCCTGAAGTTGGGTCGTATTTTGAGCATAACGAAAGTGTTTTTATTTCAAATATAAATTGAATTTTATTTTAAAGAATCACTTCTTGACTGAGAGCCGATAAAATAAACAAAATGTGATTTTCATATTTTCCTTCTTTTTTTTTTTCGTCTGCCAATGCTCATGGGTGGCTATGGCACTAGTTTGATGAAATCTACTTGTCTCCCATACCCTTCTTGGATATTGTTTTTTTTTTTTTTTTTTTTTTGGATATTGTTGCTTTTTGTTTTGCTAAAAAAACAAAAAAAAACATATTCTATTGATATGAATATTAGGTTATAAAGCATACAAAATGAATATTGTATCGCTGATTGTATTATAAAACAGTTACTAGGTGCAGCTAATGTGAGTATGTTTATTGGAATTAAGTAATATATTCTTAATCCTTCCAAGGAAACAACAAAAATATTTAAATAAATTGAGAGAAGGCCACAATAGAGAAAAAGATATTTGAGGCAGGAGCAGGGGTGGAGTCGGTGAAGATACTATTATCAACACATATTTAAGCCTATGTTATGTACAGATACCAATAGATGATGAAAAACATATGAGCTCTCCTTAAAATACAACCCTGTTAATGTTCCGGTTTCAGGGTTAAGTTTGCTTACAGAATCAACTATGAGATTTTAAATTCTTATTCAAGACAAGTTTTAATACATTGGAAGTTAGAAGTTGTATATGAAGTTTATCAATTTTAAGACAATTTTTTTTTTTTCTCCCTAAGACTTCTATTGAAGTCCTATACTGGCCTGGGTGGGAAGGTCAAGATTCATTTCGTGGGTCCGCCATGAAATAAATTTTAATCCGCCCAGGTGGGATTCAAACCCACAACCTCCTGGTTATGAGCGCACTGACACCCTCGCCCCAACTCACTCTGCCAAGACAATCTTTGCACTGCAACTTATGTGTATATTGTGGTGAAATCACTCTCTCATAATCAGAATCAACTTGAGGTCATGTATTGGGTTGTTTCACATGAAATATCCGTTTTCAAGGTAAAGGGATTTTAGTAAAAATACAATATGAAAACAATATAATTTTATTCGAAGTATTTACCTTCTTTTTCTACACATTTTTTCCCAACGTGACAACAACTTTTTTATCCCGGATTTGAAAAACTCTGAGCTTTGAAGTGAAACAAAATCTGAAAACGCACTTTTGATTTCAGCATCATTTGCAAAAAATTTTCCTCTGCAGAAGTTGTCTAAATTCCTGAAAAGGTGATAATCTGTTGGAGACAAGTCGGGAGAATATGGTGGGTGCGGAAGAACTTCGTACCCCAGCTCTTTCAATTTATGCATGGTAAGTTTTGAAACGTGGGGTCTAGCGTTGTCGTGTAGGAGTATAGGGCCCTTCCGATTTACCAATCCAGGTTGTTTTTTTTTCAATAATTTTTCGTGCATTTGGCCAATTTCATTGCAGTAGGTTGTAGAGGTTATGGTCTCACCTCTAGGCAAAAAGGAATAATGTATGATTCCAGCCATGGACCACCATACTGTAACCATCAATTTTTTTCGGGTGCAAATTTGGTTTTGGCATTTGTCCTGGGCTTTCGTCGATGTCTAACCACTGCCCTGACCGACGCTGATTGTCATAAGCAATCCAGCTGCCGAACGACCTAGTTTAAACTCATAAAAAAATATTGCACGAAAATCGCGTGTTTCCATGTTCATATTTGAAGGTATACTAAACAGTGTGTAATTGATTGGGAAGCTAATGTTTATAAAAGAAAAGTAGAGGATTAGTAACTGCTTGATTATGATATGTGAACTTTGGAAGTAAACAACAGAGACTCGCAAAATCCTCTATGTATTTCAAATATTATAAAATCGGACATTTCATGTGAAACAACCCAATATCAAACATGCCATAAGCTCCTCATTCATTCATTCATCAATGGCACAACAACTCTTGAAGAGTCAAGGCCTCCTGCTCCTTAGTTCGCGTCCTCTCTATTTGCTGCAGCCGCTCTCCAGTTGCGGATCCCCAAGATGGTTCTTGCATCCGCTGCCACTCCATCAATTCATCATAGCCGAGGTCTTCCCACTCTTCTCATGCCATAAACCTTTTCGTCTAGAGTTATTCTAGGAATCTGGTCTGGGGTCATTCTAACTATATGCCCTGCCCATCAGAGACGTCCTGCATTTATTATCCTTACAATATCAGGGTTCATGTAGAGCCTCGTAATTTCAGTGTTATTGCTCCTCACTGGGTTTAAATTGACATTTAACCCTTCATGGTTTTGCCTATGATTTAATTAAGGTATATATCTTAATGTGACATCTATTTTTATTTATTTATTTTTTCATTTAATCTTAACTTGATATTTTTAAAATACTAAGTGTATTAAATTTAATCTTCCCTTCATTCAAAAAACAGGGAGATTCTCTATACCGTTTTGGAATATCGAGGGATATTGGACTAAAAAATTGAAATGGTGCTGCCACCTAATGAATAATTATAATAGGATACTGGCTTGACAGACTATTTCTAGTTACTGGTGTGAAAATTTCTAGTTTGTGAAAATTAACTTTGAAATATCAAATCATGCCATCCTATGATTTGACATATCAAAGTCAATCTTCTCAAAACTGTGGGGTTGTCCGCTATCTTCTCAAAATTGATTTTGAAACGTTAAATCATGGTATACTATGATTTACCATTTCAAATTCAATTTAAACAAAATGTGGGGTAGTTCACTCTGGTTCTCAACATCTCATGTAATCATAAGAATTAAACTGAAAGATACTCTAGTAGCTTTGTTAAAGTAGATTGGATTTTTATTTATTTTTCTTTTGTATCTTTACAGTGCATTGAACAGATTAAGTCAGATCCGACTGAAATTGTGCTGAAAACGTTTGCCCAACATTGGGATGCCACTTTAGACACAATTGTTTCTGCTTTACAGTCATTAAAAAGATACGACGCTCTTTCAATAATTAAAAAGGGCTTCCTAGGTAAGAGCCTTAAATAAATTATTTATTTATTGCTGCATCATGCAAGAATTTATCTCTTAATGGAGATTGTTTTAAATTTCTTGTTTGTTTTAGAGTTGGAAAGAATTGCCAGACAGGAGCAAATCAAGCGCACAGAAAATATCACTTCTGAAATTGACTCCATTAATTATGGTAGTTTAGTTGGTTTATGAAATAGTTTGTAATTACTTTAAAATATTAAAAATAAATTTATGTATATGCTTCGAACTATAAATTTTAGGTAAAGGTACTAGTGATGGAATATTGAGACCAGAGTATCTGTCAGTTTTGTCATATCAACTACCCATCACATTAAAATCGTTTCCTTCAATAAGTAAAGAAAATAAAGAAATAATTCTTAACAATAATGAGATAACCAAAAATGAAGGTCAATTACAAAACAAGTGCAGCAATGTTAGCAAGAAAAAAGTAAGTAAAGATAATGTTTACATTCATTCTGCCGTTCTTTAAGCCAATGTACTTTAGCTTCTCCCATAATTTTGTTTCTGCATTTATTATCACTTAAAACTGATATTTCTTTATTAAACATTTTGAATTATATAAATGCTATATAAAAGCATTTTAAATAATATAAATATTTATATTTATATTTCAACATCTTTCTATTTGACGTTTAAGGATACAGATCTCATATTTAGGTTATTTTATATATAAAATTATTTATAATTGCAAAATACTGTTTTTTTAATTTTAATATGAATAATGTTAAGCTAACCTGTTTTACGAGTGTTTTGTTATTTTTAAATTATTTTACAAATGTAATTGTTTATGTCCTAAACTTATAAGAGCAACACCATCAACTAACTAACAGTAAATTGATTTAATATTTTGCTATTGTGAAAAAAAATTCGATTGACTATTACATGAAGATAAGATATGTACCCCAAAACATGTAGTTGTAAAAGGATGTTATTTTACAAATTATTTTTGTCTGTTATTTCATTAAATATTATGGTTGACAAAATTTTCAGAAAAATTTTAGCAAAGCAATTATGCTCACTTTTGCTGCTGACGGTGAAGAAATTGCCAGAAAAATTGCTGCCCAGTTTAGAAAGCCTAGAGGTAGACATTTGCCTATTGGAGTTTTAATGCTAGACGAACACTATGATAAAGTATTGCAAAATCCAGAAGAATTCATTTCACATATTTTTCCCCAGGTAAGTTTCTCCTTCATGATAATGATTACCAGTATTAGTTTAAATTAAAATAAATTTATTCTTAATAAAAATACAGTGTTTAAAATTGCGTTTTTTTTTTTTTGTTTTTTTTTTCAACTAACATTTTTCATTGTGACAAAAAAAAATTTCACTCTGGCATAGAAATACTGCCAATATACAGATCCATTATGTAATATCTTAAATTGTTAGAGCAGGCCTATTGAACTTATATACATAACTAATTTAGTTGTTTATGGGTTTATTTTTATATTAATCATGCTGATTACCGGAAGCATTTCAATTGGATAAGTTACTACAAGCTAATAATGTGATAAAAGGGAGAAATAAACACTTTATTAAGTGTTGCTGCTATTTTATCAATCTAAAAGGACAAATAATATTTGAGTAAATAAATAGAGAAAAATGGTAATGATTTAGGTCCCCTTGAGCCCGTCCGTTAAAGAAAGTACAACATGAAACGTGTTAAAAAAGCCTCTATACGAAATGGGGGTTTCAAACATGACTTTTCTCTTTCAATCCAATATAGCTCCTAAATGGTAGGTCTTAAGGACAAATGTTATATAACAAAAAATATTTTTGACTTGCAGGATGTCAAATTTTCGATACGAGCAACACCAACTGAGCTAGAGCATGTCAAAAAAACTCCTACTCTTGAAAATACAGGTATCAGGAGAAACAGAGTCAAAAGGAGCTCACTCATTAGAGCCTGCATCCTAGACAAGATAGTTATTTAGTATGAGAAGAGTTGAGCTCCTAACAGCTTCTACTCTCCTATCCAACTATCAAACAATGTGTAACGTCCTCGTGTTTCTCAAATATGTATTGCTTGGCGACCCACAAGGTCACCAATAAAACATGTCCCATGTTAAAAGAAAAAGAAAAAAAATAGTAGTCATTAATTTAAAATAAATTTACTGCCTAAAATGACTAATCACATGCTGATGTTATAATATTTAAAAAAAAACTGTACATAAATGCTTTATAATGACCATAGTAATATATCAAAGTGAAAGACCATAATTTATAATAATAATAAAAAATAGTGATGCTCCCGATTTCATTACATGTAACATACTTATCAATCTAAAAGGACATATAATATTTGAATATATAGAATAAGAATAGGAATAAGAAATGCCATGTAATACTTTGCTTAGTCCCTATTGGGCTTATTTGCACTAAATAATAATAATGAAGTATGTTTCAAATTATAAAATTACAGTTAAAAGTATTAAAAATCTGTACTATTATATAAAAGCACAAGCCATTTTTCGTTTTCGATCACTAACCACAAAAACCACTGAGCCAACATGTACCAAATTTTAACTACATCATCTTTATAGTTCTAGGAAGGTTTAGCAATAATAAAATTTACAATAATTAAAATTAAAATGTACTATTTTGAGTAGCAGAAACGAGGTTTGACACACTTCCATATACTTTTATGTTTAGAAATTATAATCCAACCAGATGAAATCAATAAAATTATTTCTGACAAAAAACATTAGTACTAAATCGAAATGTTGATCATTTGTTTTTTTATGTCTGTAAAACTATGATTCATATGCCTTTAGTTGTAAGCACTGATATTGTAGTCCAATATCGGCAAGAGTGTATTAACCCTTTGACTGCTACAGACTACTATATGAGTCCGGTGGTTGCAGTGCCTTGGGTGCTACAGACTACTATATGAGTCCGGCTACTTTTATGCCAAACTGCTACTAACTCTTATCATAGTCCTTTTTCCATCGCCATCTATGGACTGTTTATAGAAGCTGCAGTGCCTCTTTAAGCAATAGGTGGCATACAACTTCACTTTTGGCATATCACTTCAATTGCACGAAGTTTCTGTATACCTGCTTCGACCCTTTTTTACTGCCGTGTACCGTTTCTTTTTACCTGAAATTTTGCCTGCATATCCTTCTATATATTTTCTGCTTTTGTAGTGAATAGTTAAGGTGCAGTGCACACTGGAGAAACTGGTTTTATAATACTGGTCCTTCATCTAAGTTCTCTAAAATCTCTGTAGTATGCCTCTATAATTGAAGCCATTGATAAAAGTTGTTAACTCAGTTGTTTTTTTTAAATAATTTTTTTGTTTGTGTTTTCTCACCTGCATTTATCATTTTTGTTTGCAAAAATGTCAATAGAAAGGGAAAATTGTTTTAAAGAAAATACGTCCCTAAATATTTGAATAAAATTTCTTTCAACAACTTCTTCCACCAATGGCTTCAATAGCAAAATAAATAATTAAAAAAGACAAATAATGTTTTATTTTAGCATTGTGAAAAATCATTTTATAAACTTAGTAGTTTGACAAGAATTTCATAATTTTTTTTTATTTGAAATTTAAATGTTGCAGATGCATTATATTGTTCCAATTCTGACAGAAGGCTATCTACAATCTTTGAAAGGAAACGTCCATCATGAAGGCAGTTCACTATCGTCAATTGATTCTATGTATGTTAAATTTATTCACGATTTGATGATGAAGTATTATGTACAAAATAATTGCAAAAATGATAAGTTTCGCTGTATCATCCCAGATGACCGCTTTGTAAAAATAATTCACCATAAACATATGGAATTAGATCCAGTATTAAAGGTCTATGTAAAAGAAAGTGAGGTGGAACAATTGGCTTGTAGATTTCTTAAAATCAGTTGGACAGTAAACAACTTTAATAGAGGAGCCTAGCATTAATTTTTTTTAAGAGATTTCTCTTTTGTGATTGGCATTTAAATAATTAAGTTTATATTAGTCTAATGACTGTATGCATTTTATATGGATAATTATATATAAATTAATTACATAAAAATATTATTCCCTTATTTTAAAAATAATGTTTATACGTCAAAGGCTGCGGCCCTAAATTTGATCAAAAGAAGTAATAGTTTGCGATGTATTTGGCATAATTTATAGGAATCACGTTTTACCCCTAAAAAATTGTAGGCATCTGTTTGGTTATCAAGAATGGATATATCCTTGAATATTTATGCAATGGTTTATATGACCATAAATATATAACCATGGGCAGGGCCGCTGACAGGGGGAGGGGGGCAAAATCCCCAGGGCCCGGTTTGGCTCTCGGTGGCCATAGCCATGGATAAGATTTATGGTTACATTTTTATATAGCAGAATCTTGATTGCATACAATGATCATGACAAAATTCTTTACTTATTCTGAACACAAGTTATTAAAAAAAAAATGACCTGTGTATGCAGCTTCGGATAGGAAAGTTTTGATACATCCCTTACTGTATATAAATCATGATGTTTATGTATCTATTAAGTTAAAATAATCATTGACTAAATAAAAGGAAAACTAATATAATGAAGTATATAAAAGTCTTTGAAGATATTATTACATTACCCTTTTATTTTTTTTTAAATAAATCATATTGTCGAAAATTTACTGTGAATATTATGTTTGATTTTGTATGGCAGAGCATATTTTATTAATGTTACATTGAAAATTGGTGATTAAGAAGTTTAGCCCCGTTGTTTGTTAAAGTAAATCTTTAATAGTATAGCATATTTAAGAGCTAACATTGTTAAATCATTTTAAAATAATAGTTATTATGTTTTGTTTTTTTTATTAATTACTGATAAACATATTTTTAAATTGTTATTTGTTTCTTATCCTTAAAATTTAAGAGCTAACATTGTTAAATAATTTTAAAATAATAGTTATTATGTTTTGTTTTTTTATTAATTACTAATAAACATATTTTTAAATTGTTATTTGTTTCTTATCCTTAAAACAACAGTCTACTTAAGAATATGGAAAACAGTTTTATGTGTGAATTAAAATTTAAATTCATATATAAAACTGTGGTGGGGTGAGTGCTTTTAACTACTAAAAAACAATCTACACCCCAAGTGAATGCTTATTCATTACTGTCACCCGAACAAAGTATAAAAAGAAAATATAATAATATTGCTATGAATAAATCAGAAAACCTTAAAATATACACATCAAAAACACCAGTATACTAGGTGCAGATAGAAAATGCAAGGCTGTGAGCCGGTGTGCTACTACCATTTTATGAAAGTTGATCTGAAATGCCGTTCTAAAAACATTCATGCAACACTTTCTGTAACACCTCTGAAAATTTTTAAAAAATGAATTTTTTCCTCCTAATAAAGCTGCATTATAAAGGATACTGTGTTATTTTAAACAAAAACTTTAAATAAGTATCAGAATGTTGATTTTATTTTAAGTTTAATGTCATTTGCATTTTTTTTAGTTAGTGTAACCATACTTCCATTCTTGCTATTAGGGAATTTTCAATTGAGTTTTTTGCGATATTTTTTAATACATAGAGTGTTGATTAACCGGAACATTAAACATGATTTATTGCACAATTTTACACAATAAAAACATTCCTTTTTCTGCAATTTGTATTAATTATTTAAGACAACATATAAGGCATGTTTTTGATGAACAGTACTCAGTTTTTTAATTTGTTTGGTGTTGCTGCTCTGCCTCAGTACTGGTAAATGCATCATAAGAAATTTTGAAATGGTGATGTATTTTTTGTTGTTTTTTTTTTAATATTAATATGAGCGATAATAATTTAGTTTATAAATTTGGTAGTACTTTTTTTTATTCACTTGGTACATATGCTGTATTTAGAGATCTGAACAACTTATTTAGAGATGCAGAAAACAGTAAATACAAGTATAATATAAGTATTTATGTTGATATTCAATCTTCATTAGTTTTTAGAGAAGTAGATAGTTGGGGTAGGCAGTCATAAATACACAGCAAATCAAAATAATTTTTTTTTTTTTTTTTTTATTGTTAATGCATACACATGCATGTTAATGCATTGTTAATGCTGACGTTTCGACTTGCATTGCGCACACACTCACGGTGTGTTTACCATTCTCACTGAATCCCTGATGAAGGCTTGCAATGCAAGTCGAAACATCGGCATTAACAATTAAAATAAAAACAATTTTATTTTGATCTGCTGTGCCTACCCCAACTATCTACATCTCTAAATACTTCACAGTCAACTATACCTTATGAATATCATTAGTTTTTATTTTCAAGATTCCTGTCAATTCCCAGCTTTGTTTATCCTGTTTCTATCTGTCAAGTTATCATATTAGTTTGTATGCATAAATTACCTATGCTCCCTCTCATGTGAAGTTCTATAATGCTTCCATAAGCACATGAAAAAGTCCCTAATTTATGAGTTGAGGAGCATATAATGGTATAGAAAGATTAATACAATTAGTAATTGATAAATTTTTTGCCACTTCTATTGCTACTTTGTTTATTTGAAATCATTCCTTGAATTAAGAAAAAACATAAATATAAATAATAACTCAATTCCTAATTGCAAAACAAATGTTTTAGGCCATAAACAACTCAACTGTAACTCCACAAATCAGGAGTTCATCAAAATCACAAATCAGAAGTTAGCATAAGAAAATTTTTACTAAATCAGACTGAATTATATTTGCATTAAAGATTAATATGTCAGAAGTTCTCCCAAAAGCTTAATACATCGGTAGAAACATCGACTGAATAGTAGTCTGGCCAATCCACAAGTTTATATGAATATTGCTTATACCTATAATGTTGGTTGAAAGTATTTAATTTTAGTTATTCACTTCTGTAAAATTTTTAATTTTTTAGGGTTGGTCTTTGTTCCACCAGATGGGCGATGTGATGTTAATCTAAGATTGCTTATATTTCTGTTTTAGAGATGTATGTATCTGAGAGGTTGACTTTCAAAATGAGATAAGTGCAAATCGTAAAACATTTCAGGTGTTACAAAAAACGATATGACAAGAATGCTTTTAGTAGTAAAAAATACCTTGCAGACCATAATACAATTAATTTCATTGTTATTCATGAGTTTCCATGAATCCCCCTCCCAAAAAAAAAAAAAATGTGTACTGTGTGAAAACCTGAAAACCAAAATGGATTTATCCGCGTTTGAAGTGATTAAAGGACAAAAGAAAAAAAGATAGGCTGAATATATTTATAAATCGTATTTCTAATATATAAAAATTAAAATTAATAATTTTTAAAAAATATAAAAATTATTTAATCGCATTCCAAAATAAAAGACATTGAAAAGCAAGAACGGAAAATCCTCAGAAAGATTTTTGGCCCTGTTAATCAAGACGGAATTTGGATCAAAAGACCAGTTTTAGAAATTAACAAACACACAGACACAATTACTGACACCTTCAGAAGAAGGAGAGCAAATTTCTTTGGACACTTGTACCGCATGAGTCCCAATCGACTCACAATAAAGATTTTTACTATTGCTTACTCCAGTAAAAATAAGACTAAGTGGATTAATGAAACACTAGATGACCTGAAACAGATGAATATTAGCGAAAGTGACATATAAGACAGGGCAAAATTTAAAAATGCTGTAACAAAACAAACATTTAAACACCACCCACAGAGAACTACTAGAAGAGCATGGACTGAAGAGTGCAAACAAAAGCACAGTGAATTCATGAAGAGATTTTGGAAAGATAAAAGAAAGAAAAATGGGAATAAAACATCATGACAATTTTCAATGGTCTCTTGACTGGGATTTAACGAAAAAATTATTTAATCAGTTTCATATGTTTACCTGTTAAATAGACATATTTTTTTCAACAATAAGAAGAAAAATAAGAAAACCAACATTTTCACCTTAAATTATTATGGCATTTACTACGTTTTGAAAAGAAACAATTTTACCAAGTGATAGAGGAGAAAAAAAATTACAAAATTAAGAGAATTTTTTTTTTTTTTTTGTAAAATAGTGGATTGTCCCATTTTGAAATTCGATGCCTCATTTATTCTTTTTTTAATTTTCTTATATATTTTTTAATATTTATAAAATAAATTATTAATATCAAATTTTAACATTTTAAACAATTGAGTCATTTTCATCCTGCATTAAATACATTGCTAGAAATACATATTATTACAGATACTTGTGATATCAAAACAGCACAAAAATAAGCAAATAAAATTATCTAAAGATAGATCCACTGCTCTCTTGTACTGAGAAAGAAATATAGCGAATAAAATATTTGATATTCTAAAGCAGAAGGTTACCACTTATTTATTGTTTTAGAAAAAAAGTCAAGTTTCTGATATTTTTTATTTTATTTTATTTATTTATTTATTTTTTGTAATGCATAAATATTCAAATAAATTATGAAATGTCTTCAAATAAAACATTAGCTTTAGCTTAAATAAAATTTAGGGAAAGTGAATAAAACAACATATTCCGTAAATTTTTCATTTTTATTATTATATAAATAAAACCATTTAAAACACAATCCACACTTCTGAATAAAACAATCAATCAATCACTTATTGAATGAAGAGATCTCCTCTTTCTTCAAGAATGAATGAAAACTTTCCAGAATTTTCATTAGAGTTTAGAGTTGACAATGCTACAACAGAAAATACAAAATAATATATAATGTAAAATGTATTAATTCTTATTATGATACCTTCATGCATTATTAAGAATAAAAAAGTATGACTGAGTGGACCACCGTAGATAAGATAGATGTTAAAAGTTCAGAACAACATGAAAACACAACCAACATTCGATAGATGTATTCATCAGCTTAATAGAGGAAACATACTGTATCTATACTAATTATATTGGTCAAGAGCAACAACTCGGTAAATGAAGAAATCGAAAACCAAGTTGTTTTACTGGATCTTTAATCGTTATGTTGGGGAAACCAAATGTAGGTTGAGGAAGCATACACACTGAGGTTTCAGTAATGTAGCATTAGCTTGTATAATCATAACTCTTGTTGAAATAGGCTCATTTGGAATGAAAATTTTCACAAAAATAGATTGACTGGACAGGTCTAGGTCCTGATGGGAATAGTAATGAAAGGTTCTACTGAAATTATATAGACTATACAACATATTAAGTTATATTCTGAATTTAAAATAGTTAACATTTGAACTTTTCACTATCTCAAATTATGAAATTCGCTAACTTATTTTACCTACACTAAGTTTAGTTAATGATAGAATTAAAAATTAACTACAGAAGACTACTATAATGATAAACTTACTCATTCAGTTTGTCAAAATTATACATCTTTGTCAGACGATCAGCTTCCCTCCAGCCAGTCTCGACAGCTCCATGTACAGTTGAATAAAAGGAGCTGTGTGTCGCTTCACCAGCAAATAATACCACCTACCAAAAAAAAATTATGAACTCTCCCTGCAAAAAAATAAGAATAACCTTCATACTGAAATCATAGCTGAAAAGCTTGGTGGATGAAGAGGCTATCATATTTTTTTAAAAATAGAATCTAGTTCATTGGATGAAGTATCTATGTGCAGAAATGTTGGGTAGCAAAATCTGAACATTTAAAAACAACTAGAAAAAGAGATATGAAGGGTTAGCCTCAAATAAAATGATAAAAATTTATTATAAAAATAATATGTACAAAATAGAAACTGAAAATATATGCAGCTTATAAAATCAAAATGAAAGAGAGAGCCTAAATTGTATCCAATTCAACTGCCCCAATATCTAATACTCAGGCGCAATTTTCTAACTAATAATAAAATAAAAAACTTCCCCCATGATATTAACAATTAAAGATGAGTTAAAAATTAACGTACTGTATAATGTCATTAAGCTTAGATTGTTAGTTTCAATTTGTTTTTTTAATCAAAATTGTTTATTTGTACATAATAAAACCACCTTATTAAGGAAGAGATTTTTTTTTATTAAAAAATATTGTTAATTAAGAGATTTTTTTTTTTTTATATGTTAAAAATCAAGTAGATCTTTATTTTATTATTTTGTAGATATGTATGCGAGTATTTTTGCTGTATAAGTGTAACTATATTGGCCAAACTATATTGTAACAAGTGTAACGCTTATTCAATAAAATAATTTCATTTATTTAATCATCCAACAAATAATGTATGGTTTAAATTCAAGGAATACCACAATGAGGTAATTTTGTACACAAGTTATAATGTAAAATAGAATAAGGTCCTATTAAGTGCAATACACAATTAGAAAATTGCTTCCTTTCTGCATTACTTTCTTAAATAAACTATGCAGATGCCTAAAATATTCATAATATATTGACACAGTTTCATCATTGTTACCTTCTATGTATTTGATGACAATGTCTAAGTTTTGGCCATGAGTTAATAATAATATCTACTCCATTCTGTTCATACCATTTCAGTTTTAAATACACTTTAAACTATTTCCTCTTCTCTTAAAATGTGATAACCTATACCTTAATCTGCTTTTAACAAATTTTTCATTTACAAATCAGTATTACACTGTGATTGCTTTTTTATTTTAGTATTAAAAATCCACGTGGATTATTAATAATTGATTGACCTGGACTAACATGGTCACTTTGATTTGAAGTGATATCCACTGCTTTTTAAAAGTAATTCATAATATGTAATTAAAATTGAATATAGTTTTATTTTCAACAAGATTTACCTCTTTTCCAAAATCATTTTTCAAAGGTTTTGCCAAATCTTCAGCACTCACTCCCAAAGCATCAGAACTAACACTTCTATAGCTGTAAGAACCTCGAAAATGAGGATTGGAATACCAAGTACTCCTAAAAAATATTCACATGGTTACTTTTATTTATGCAATTGAAAAATATTTTATAAATAATACTTCCTAATAAAATTAAAATTATTCACTTAAATTATACATTACAAGATAAGTTTTAGAACCAATTATTACATCCATTTTTAAATTTTTATTCATGTTTTACTTTATTAGATACAAAAGTGTTGAATTACAGAAATAATACGTAAAATGAATATTACATCTTTTGAAAAAAAAAAAAAAAAAAAAGTATAAAAATTAATGTTATTCATGAAAGTATTTGAATTATTTTTTACCCGATTCATTTTAGTGTGGGAAAACACTATTTGATGGTATGTAAATTGAAATAAAAAAAAATTAATATTTTTTTTTTCTATTTTAAGCTTTGATCAATAATTTTTGTGGTATAAGGTTACATATCTACACAAAAAAGTTAGAAAACTACTTTCCGCTATGAGACAAAATGTATTTGTGACAATCAAAATTAATAGCAGTTTGCATTAAGCCATCCTCATTTTCAATTTAAGGCTTGCACACACTATGCTATGTTGGCTCAGAGCAGAGTGAATTTTCTTCTCTAACCATATCAAAAACCTGCTTTGCTTTGATCCACCAGACGTGTGCCTCAGCCTTTATTATATAGATTGGAGAACTAGGAGTTTTATTGAATAGTAAAAACTCAAAAAATCTTTTTAGTTTTTAAAAATTCAATCTATACTTCCTCATGCAGCTGTGTAGAACATCATCATTCTAATCATTTAAACATTATTATTAAAAGGAATGAAAAATATGAATATGATTATTATTACACTAATGAAATTATTTTAAAGTATAAAAAATATTTGAAATGTTTTTTTTTATTTATTTATTTATTTTTGTTTGTTAAACTAAACTGGACATTAGGTCCAAAATGGAAACAACTTAATAAGAATCTTAACTAATCTTCAAAACAAAAACTTTTCTTCAAAATGATATGTAAATGTATATACATGAGCTAACATTCTCCATAGACATATACCTCATTTCATGATGAGCCATTTGTAATTTCTTCAGAAAGATACTACTAATTACAAAAGAAATTGCCCGTATATTATAAAATTTACAATGCATTTAATATATAGCATTTCCAAGTCTATTTGAACCTTTTCCAAGGCAACTGTTGCCTTTCACAAATCAAATGTCACCCTTTCCAAGTCAAATGTAACTCTTCCTAATTCAATTGTCACCTTTTTTACTTTAATTATAACCGTTTTCATTTAAATTATCACCCTTGAAAATGTTTTCAAAATGTAATTTTATGTGGAATAGGCAAAGTTAAGGCCTTAGAACTCATCAGGATAAATTAAATACAGTATTTTTAATTTTTTGTTTTTAAAATATAAGGTAAAAATATGGGTGAAGTTAAGTTGTCTGAAGTTGTAAGGATAAATCATTGATGAAGATGATCAACATCAAGATAAGAACTAGTAGATTATTGATTTTTCATACCACAGTGATATGGACATGTTCTGACGCATTTCCATTTCTAGTATAGAGGGGCTCAATCTAACATAGCCAGTCTGTCTCGTCCTCACACATTCCCTCTACTTCCTCCTATTCTCCAGATATGATACATCTACAGATATGATCTGGAGTTCTTCATATAGAATCCTTGGGTGCCCTACGGTCTTCTACCAACAGGTGGGCTTCCATTACCTTTTTGGGTTGCCAATCTTCATCCATGCGACATTCATGATTGAACAACTTGAGATGTTGTTTTTCAAGAAAGCTCTTTAGTTCTACAACTTGCAATTATTCTCTTGTGCTCTGCTGATTCCATACATGGTCTCTCCTTGTTTTACCAACCATCCTGCACAGATATTTCATTTCTGCTCCTGTAATTCGACTGATGTGCTTGTGCAGCAAATAATAGCAGTAATAGAATAAACAAGGCCAACCAAATATATTACCAGGTCTGTAATAATATAACTAGACACCGGAATGTGGGGAGAGCAAGAAAGCTTCACATTTACAAGATGGTCTACCTCCCGGCACTCACATATGGCAGTGAAAGCTGGGTCATGCTTGACAAGCATTGCTGTCTACACTATGAATAATATATTTTTCATTCATTCATTCATTTCATTATATCATTATTTCATCTAATAAAACACAATGCTACTGCACTGCATTACAATGTGGATTTAACCATAATAGCTTACCATATTCAACAGCTTATGGAATGTGCTTTATCAATGGATGAGAAAATAAAAACAACTATGAATCTGAGGAAAACAATTCATTAAATTTTATAATATGGAACATGTTTTACAGGGGACCTAGTATTCAAAAGCAATACGTTTTTAGGGAACGCGAGGGCGGTATGCATTGTTTGATAGTTTGATATTAGGAGAGTAGGTATTTTAAAAGATAAATTCTTTTCAAATTTACTGTTTGAGATGTATAATGTAAAAACATTCTTAAAATAAAACTATATTTCCACACAAAAGTGATACAAAAGTATAAGCCTTAACATGAGTAAAACACTGCAGAAGTTTGAAATATGTTTTCAAGGTGTTCCCTTTTGTATGGCTCAGCAATATTTACTGATTAAAAACCAATCCAAAAAGCTTTAATTGAAATTTCACCAGCGTGCATTCACCCACCGCCTTAATTATCACATAATCCATAATTTTAAAATGAATCTTTTGGGGTGTTCCGGTAGTCAGAGTTTTTATATGTCATTCAGGATTGATTACTGACTAAAATTAAATTTTAAAAGCTTCTGTTTCAATTTTTCCTAAGTTCAAAGAACCATTGCCTTGACATAATGTTAGCAATATGCTCATGCAATACTTTATTACTTTGTAATGCATGTCAATAATATTTTAAAGAGGTATATAATTTAAAATGTTTACCTCACAATGTTTATTGGCTCAGGAACGGTATATTTAAAACTTAAAAATCTTTTTAAAACCCTGTAGCAACCAGCCTTCACCTGTTCCTCAGAATAGCCTTCCATATCTCTAGCTGCTTTACCAGTCAACCAAGCTGCCAATGTGTTAACTGCTCTTTTTTCAGAATAAAAACCTAAAATTTCAAGTTCCCATGGAAATTCTCCCTAAAATATTATTATTAGAAATTAAAATAGTAATAAAAATTTCAATACTATTAAAAAACTAGTGGTGCTCCATCGGTTTGATTTAAAATTATTGTGTACTTGATGAGAGGCCGGAAGAACAGATGAATAACAGGTTAACAATAATGAAAGGTGTAGGTGAATCCAAAATGCTCAACGCCCTTAGTACTAATATTCTTTGCTTTCATCATTGTTGAAACCCAGATCTAGAACAATCCTCCTATTAACATACCGACTCACTTCACAGACATTTGCCCAAAAATTCAGAATTTTTGATCATTTAAAATCCATTCATTACCAAGGACTATTTTACATGCCTATTATCAATCCAAATGTCATAAAAACTTTTTCAACTATATTGGTACATCCACTTTTGAAAATAAATGAATATGGAATTATGCATTAATTTTTTTTAAATATTTCTGTAAGGTTTTGCAATGACACAATCTAAAATCAGCGAAACTGATTACATTCCTAATAATGCAGATAGTGTAAAGTTCAAAGTTATCTATAGGCTATGAAAAATGTTCCAAAACTTATAAGTTTTAGAACTGATTTAACTGAGCATGCAAAACTTGAAATAGTTTCTTCTATTTCAAATTGAAGTTAACCTGTTTATTTTTTACAATTAGGCCTTATAAATAAGGTAGGACATTTATATTATATTCATTTGAGAAGTGAAATGGCACTCATCCAAATACTGCCTATTAGGGTTGGTATTGTGGCAGACAAATGTAATAAATCTTTAACCTCATACCCTGACTGGAATAAATTGATAATCAGAGGAATAACCATCCTTTCCCGCCTAAGTTTGAGAGCATAAGGATGTTAAACCCAAATAACTGACTAAAATACGTTATAATATTGTTGTATAATAAATGTATTGTTATATTTATTGCTTCACTATTTTTTTTTTTTTTTTTTTTTTTTTTTTTTTTTTTTTTTTTTTTTTTTTTTTTTTTTTTTTTTTTTTTTTTTTTTTGCAAATTTAAAATGTGGATTAAAACATCAGCAAACAATATGCAAAACAAAGCTATACTGTTTTATATTGAATGCTATGTGCATAATATCTTTACTTAAACAAATTCTTAATTTGACGTGTACATAAAAATTTAGTTTGCTAATGTTTCGTTTTATTTTTGTTTATTTTTTAATTACTAATTATATTTTTAAATAATGGTGTTCTTTTTTATTTTTACTATGCTCTGAATATCTTGAAAGTTACCAACTATCTTAACACAATAAGCAAGTATTTTCATCTATGGAAGCAGATATTTTACTCCAATAATCAATAATAATTTTTTTATATAAATGAAGAAAACATCAAGATAAATCAAATTTTAAAATATCATACGTACTTTCCGCAGAACCTTTTCACCTGGAAGCCATAGGAGGCTAAATCCAGAAAAATTTTTTGGCCACCAAGTGTATGGGAACTGTAAGTAAATCTTGTCAACAGTGCCAATGCCTAAACCCTGAAACAAATTGATTATTAAGAGAAAAAACACACTTCTTTTTTGTATTTCATTTTTAACATTTCTTCTTAATATAATTTCAATATTCTTCAGAACTCCTTCTATACCCTAGAACCATTATCTGCAGTTTCATTGACACTGCCCTACCCTTCTTTCAGTACATAAAAATCCTATTTTTTC
The DNA here is from genome assembly GCA_003667255.2 of Euschistus heros. Taxonomy (NCBI): domain Eukaryota; kingdom Metazoa; phylum Arthropoda; class Insecta; order Hemiptera; family Pentatomidae; genus Euschistus; species Euschistus heros. Next base: position 4,694,781 of record RCWM02000016.1, on the reverse strand, counting down.
TTTGCTTACCCTTCATAAAAATTTATTTGATTAGAGCAATGGCTACAAAAATGGAAAATCAAATTAAAAACAATAAAATCAACTCATATTAGCTTTTTCTCCACGGAAAGCCCCACGTGTCATCTAGTAAAAATTTCAATTCGTACTGTACTAAAAACTATAAATGGCATCTTTGATTATACTCTGACAGAAGATTCACCTGGAATAAACATGCAAAATTAAAAAGAGAAAAACTTTCTCACATCTTGGACTACAGACCTTTACTCAACTTAAAAACAAGAGACTTATCAATAACAAAATACTAAAACCTGTCTGGACATACAGAACAAAACGCTGGGATTGAGCAAAGTACATACAGGTAAATAAAATAGAAACACTTCAATCCCTAATCCTTCGAAAAATTACCAATGCACCTCAGTACATTTCAAATAAAAAATTACACAATGGCATAAACATATCTTTTGTTAAAGCATTTATTCTCAATAAATAGAAAATATTTCAATCTTCTACTTAAAATCACTTTGACCCATTGATCCAATTTCCTTCAAACTCCTTGACTTGATCAAGGGATGTAATCTGTTTTTCAAAGAAGAAGCAATATCACTAGATGCATAAACCACAGTTGTGATTAAAATAAGATTATACAAGAAATAAAATCAAATATTTCTCATTATATTATATAAATCAGTACCTCCTTTTGTTTATGTATACAATGTATTGTAAGCGCTCAGCCAAATGGGTTTCTTTCTTAATCAAGAACAAATCAAACAGTTTTAGCAGAAAATAATAATTTCATTGAACTTCAAATGATCAAGTGACAGATAAATACTCTCTGAAGACTGGGTGGGAATCATTTTCTGAAACGGTTAGTCCTCTGTTAAGCCCCAAATTGTATATGAAGCCCTCATCATACTGTGCCAGCAGCATATCATCAATTGTACAGACAATACATGCAGAACTTTTTTTATTTTACTTTTCTATAAAATTAGTGGTATAGATCTGGTAGCCTGTTACATCAACAATAGTTAGGAATAGAAAAGGAATACTGACATTGGTCTACACAATGCTTATTAAAAAAGAAAAGATAATGTTCTTATATTATAAATTTGTTTATATTTAGTTTTGATTTTCAAAAAATTGTAATGGAACATAATTGTGGTTAAACGTTTTCTATTTTTCATATTTTATTTCGCTTAATATATGTTTAGTGTTCCTCATGTTATTATTCTGTATCCCTATGGCTGTTACACGGACCCCACCACCCCTGGGGTACACTTTTACAAGTTTGCCATATTAGATAACTAACAAACTAAGTAGCTTCTAAGAATAATTTTGATATTATTTCAAGCCTAATTTGAAGGTTAAAGACCGTTGATTTTATGGTAAATAACTAACAGACAATATATATAGATATATGGATATATCTTTTGGTTGGGAGTCTATACTTTTTTGTGGTAATGTTTTATTTACATTCAAAAATATAACATTTTGACACACTCTAGCTCTGTTAGTGTTACTCTGATCGAAAATTTGACAGTAGTTTCCAGATTATAAATTTAATGGAGTATGCTTTTTGTAATATAACATTTGTTGCTAGGACCAACTGTTTAGCAGCTATATTGCTTCAAATGAAAAAAGTCGCATTGTAACATTTTTTTCACTATCAAATATGTAATGCTTTTTTTACCCACCCATAGCTCAGTTGGAGTTGCTCGGATCAAAAATTTAACTCCAGCTCTCTGGTCAGAAACTTAATGGAATATATTTTTTGTTATACAACACATTTCGCTAAAACCAACCATTTAGGAGCGATATTGGTTTGAATGAAAAAAGTCAAGTTTTACTGATATTTTTAAAGTTTTGAGGCTTTTTTCCACACGCTTTAGTTCTTTTGGCGTTGCTCAAATTAAATATTTAACGACAGCTTTCTGGTCAGAACTTTAATGGAGAATATTTTTTGTTGTATATAACTTGTCGCTAGGACCTACCGTTTAGGATTTGTTTTTATTTTTAATTGAGTTTTATTTTTAAATAAAAATGACTTTGTTTGTTATACTGTTCCTCACTTGAGACTACTGAAATTTAGTTAATCCTTATAATAATTTTTTATGATGTTCCACTCCAGAATATGGTCTTAAAAGAACAAGTGCCCCAGTTAACATAAATTATCTCAATAGTTAGATCTGTTAAGCTAAAAACTGAATTACTTACGGCAATTGCTTTCCTTTTATAATCAGGGAGTGGTGGATCAAAAAGAGTTTTGCTCCTTTCCTTCAGAACGCCAAGTGATACGGTAACTATTGCGTGGTCACCATAATATACTTTCCCATTCTTACATTTAGCTAAAACACCCATTCCAGACCAGTCCAACTGTGATACTTCACTGTTTAATATAATACTTTCTTCAATCGCTGTAGTTGCATTATCTTCATAAAACTGTTTCTGTAAAAATAAATCTATAGGTTCTGTTAACAAGTTTTTTTTTAATCATTAATGGTTAATAATTCCAATAAATTAACAACTTACCCATTTACATCCACTGTTGCATATATGTAACATTAATTTAACATTTTTTTTTTATTTCTGTAAGTTTGAATATTATTCTATTTTATTACATCAGCATATTATTTAATATTTGTAATTATTAAAAATAACTTTTTAATAATTTTTTTTTTTTTAAATAATAGTACTATTGGTTATTTTTCTACACTAATGAGTATTAAGATTTATATCTTAATTTCAGGCTAATAAGGATTTTATGATTAAAAAAAAAATTGCTATAAAAGTTTTCATTAAACAGTATTATTGTAGTATATATAAATGTATCGCCTAACCTATATAAGATATTCTACAGGCCAATGTTTCATGAGCGTAACATTTGCTGCCACCATTATGGCTGAAGAAATTTTTTTTTTTTTAATTTTCTTTAAATTAAACTAACCTAAAAATATTTCTTTGAAGAAAAATCAAAACTTTCAACTAATTCTAGCTTTGGCCCTAATTGGGTTAAAATAAGGATTATAGTTTAAATTAAGAAAATAATAAATAAATAAGAACAAAGAATACATAATTCATTAAATCTCAAGTATTGAAAGGAATCTAAAGTAATATTAGATTTTACTACCAGGTATGCAAGTTTAAAATGTCGTTTATTTCTTAAAATATATACACAGTAATTTAAAAAAAAGTATAATATATTTTATTCAAAGTACTGACCCTCGCTTTCTACACATTTTGTCCATCTCTCGGGCAATATATGGATACCATTCCAAAAGAATGCTTCATCTTTATTTGAAATCCATTCATCGAGCCATTTTCGTACGTTTTCGAAATTGTTGAAGTGTTGCTCCGCCAATGAGTGTCCCATCGATGAGAAGAGGTGATAATCAGAAGGCGCCAGGTCAGGTGAATACGGCGGGTGGGGTAGGAGTTCCCAACCAAGCAAAGAAATCGTTTCCTTAGTCAATCTGGCTGAATGTGCAGGAGCGTTATCATGCTGAAGAATGACTTTGGCGTGCCTGTGAGCCCATTCTGGGCGTTTTTTTTCGATCAATGCGTGACTCAAATTGATCATTTGTTGTCGGTAGCGCTCGATATTGACTGTTTCGTCGGGTTTGAGAAGCTCGTAGTAGACTACTCCCTTCTGATCCCACCACACACACAGCATTGTCTTCTTCCCAAAACGATCCGGTCTTGCACTCGATGTGGATGGTTGTCCTGGCATTACCCATGATTTTTTTCGTTTGGGATTCTGAAAATAAATCCATTTTTCATCGCCAGTTACAACTCGATGCAAAAAACCCTTTCTTTCGTGGCGTAAAAGCAGCATTTCGCACACAGTTTTTCGTTTTTCCATCTGTCGTTCGTCCAATTCATGTGGAACCCATTTTCCAACCTTTTGAATCTTTCCCATAGCTCTCAGGCGATCGGAAATGGCTTGCCTAGTGACATTCAACTGTTCTGCCATTATTTGTTGGGTTTGGGTATTGTCTTCGTCTAATAAAGATTGCAATTCGAAGTCCTCAAACTTTTTTGGTCGATTTTCTCATTTTTGATCAGTAACATCAAAATCACCACGTTTGAAACTTTGAAACCAACGTTCACATGTCCTGACGGTTGGAGCAACATCGCCATAAGTCTCAACAAGAATTCGATGACATTCAGATGCCTTTTTCTTTTGATTAAATAAGAAAATCATGACATGCCGCAAATGCTCTTTATTTGGCTTAAAATTAGACATTTTTAACACCAAAGAAAAAGGTATGATACGTCCACGTAAACGACTTAAAAACAACTGACTTTTGTAAACAAATGACTAACAAACAAAATAGCGTTTAGAGATAAGCAAATCCTTCAATAGGCTAAGAGCGCATTCTATTGGAATTAAAACGACATTTTAAACTTGCATACCTGGTATATCAACTAGAGTAAAATCTAACTTGCACTTTTAAGATTAAAACTTATAGAAATACATTAAAATTATACTTTTTTTTAACCTCAAGTTTAAATAAATAATAAAAGTAAAGTTTAAAAATTTAATGGTTACTTACGATTAAGAGCTCGATAATGCTGTAATAACCTCCTTTCTTCCAGCTAAGTAGAAGATCACCAGCACACTGCTTATAATGAGCCAAACCTTTGGCAGAAGCATCATCAAGAAAATCGCATCCCTCCACGGAACACTCATAACTTACAAACCAATTAAAAAAAGCCTCTAGCCTAGCCTCATTTGGGAGAGTTTGTGATAAAATTGGTTTAGCCCTATGGGAAAGTTTTTTTTTTTCAGAATATTATTAAAATTAAATTATTAATAAGGTGTATACAAAAAAAAAAAAAAAAAAAAAAAAAAAGGAAGAAAGAAACTGTGTGTATTGGTTGTTTTTAAGTGCTGATCCACTCATGGTCACAACACCTAAATAATTATTCATAAGTAATTTAGAAGGAATAGTTACTTAAAAGTAACTAAAAAAATTAAATAAAATAAAGTAATAAATGTACTTATCTTTGAAGATTTTAATGAGTTTGTTTAATTTTATATTTTTGGCAATACATGTTATTTAACATGGAAATATCTTTTAACTGGGGGTCTATAGTTTCTTATGTAATGCTTTTTTCACCCTCAAAATGCATAACCTTTGTTTTCACACTCAAAAATGTAACTTTTTGACATACTCTAGCTGTTGGTATTGCTCAAATTGAAAATTTTATGAGTTTCCTTATCAGAAGCAGTCAATTATAGATAGATATATTCATGATTTATTGTTATTCCCTGGCAGGAATAAATTGAGTTTTTTAACAAGATCAATACACTAACCTGGAAGGCCAGAATCTAGGATGACATGGAAAAATATTCTCTAAAGTATTGATGATTTAAGATCTATTATAGCTTTAAACAAAATCAGTGTTTCATTTCAAATATTTATCATACATCAAAATCAAACCTTTTATTTAAATAGGTCAATACAGATCCCTCTGAGTTTTTTAAGGACTCTGTGTCTTCAAGAAGGTTGGCAGCTTGTTCGAATAGCAATATTCCAAGATCTGGTTTTAATTCTGTTCCATTAGAAAAAAGAAAATCTCCTTCATTCCAATCACCAGAATGTTCAATAAGGTCTTTTGGCCCGGCTAATTCATACACCACATTCTTCTCCTCACCATGAACCCAATGGGCGCCCAGATCAATGTCATTACCACCTTTAATTCATCAAAATTACCAATAAATGCATGGAAGACTTATAGGAATAGTTAAGCAGTAAAAACTATTCAATAATAAGTTGAAAAGATCTACCAAAATTTATTGTATTAATACGTCCACCAAGCCTATTCTCAGCTTCAATTATTTTTATTCTAGTGAATCCTTTTTCATGAAGTCTCTGGACTGCAGCCACTCCTGCAGCACCTCCACCAATAACTAAGATTTCAGGTTGTTTTCTTCTAATATGTAACTTATGTGAGATCATTTTTATGGTCTAAATAAAAAAAAAAAGATTTGATTAATAAGTATCCAAAAAAAATAATTAATTTACTTTTTGTTCAATAATTTAAAAAAGTCCTAAAATATTAAAATAAGAAACCAAAGAATAAAGTCAACCAAAAAAAAAAAGTGATCAATTAATATTCATCTATAAATAAAGACCTAAATCTAAAATTTTTAAGAAATTATTTACACTTTTTTTTTTACGATGTAAATAATCTATAAACTAGTGATTAACAAATCGTGATTTAGAATAACATACTAATGCCTCTTATATTGATAAAATAAATTATTAAATATTACGATCAAAAAGCTGCTTTGCAAATAATCATTTTGTCATTTTTTAAACAATTATGAAAATAATGTATATCAATGTTATTCTACAAGACATTGAAAAATAAAATAAAATAAAGATTAATTAAATCAGATATAAGCAATATTTTTTGTTTTAAAGTCGACCATTGGAGGAACTTGTACACTGAAGAGCACTTATGCCTAAAGGTATAGCCAGGAATTTCCATTCCTTCCTTCCTATGTAACACGTTCTTTTTTTATTTCTTTTTATTATAAAGGGTCATTCCCTGTGGCTAGTTCAGTCACCTATACAAAGTATTGAAGCATTAACAGAAAAGAATTAGAGATACAACCTAGCATAAGAAATTACTTAAAAATGAACAATCACAGAGGAGTTAGAATTGATTATTTCTAGCTATTATTGATTATCTCATTGATTAAAATAAGTAAAGCATATTAGGAAGAGAAAGAAAAAAAAAATTCAAATATTGGAACAGTATTTCTGTGTCAATGCACAATAACAGAAATGTAATACTTCAGGACAAACAATATATTCTGCCCTCTGTTGTAGGGTATTTAACATTACTTATAGAGAAAATTAAGAGGAAACGTTTGAGCAGGATACAAGCAAGAAGGTTTACAAAGAACAACAAAGAAACAAAGAAAAAATATTGCAGTATTAATAAACCTGGAGTATGTATTCAACATTATAGGATAGGAAAAAGTTTAAAATTTCAAAAAATTGAACTTCTAATAAGAAAAAGAAAACCTGATAAGTCAATTAGTGCAATAAACAGATTATACCAGTGATTGGCAAACTACGGCCCGCGGGTTAAGTGCAGCCCTTCCAGCTAGTCAAACCGGCCCGCGACATTGGCACATACAATTGTACATAAGACAAAATTTATTTTCAGCAAAGCTAGAATAAAATTATTGTTTTCTTCTAGTTGCGTTCCAGATCTTCTACCATTGTTCCATATAATTTGAGTGTAATGAGATTAAGTCAAAAATAAAGTTTTTTAGTTGTAAAACTTTTTTTTGTCCAATTTTTTCGGCCCGCCTAGATGTTTTTCTATTTCATACAGTCTGCCTAGATGATTTTATATTTCATCCAGTCCTCCCCTTAAAAAGTTTGCCCATTTCTGGATTACACCATGACTTTAAATGCATTTTTAAGTTAAATGAATGTAAAAATTGAGGTAAAAAAAAAAACACCTACAGGAAGATAGCCTAATTTTATGCATCATATTTTAATTACTCAATTATTTTTTGACAAATTTGCTAGACCAAATAACCTTACAAAATCTTGAACTTCAAAAATTTGAACTATAGCAGTGATGATACTATTAATCAACAATATATTGAGCTGTAGATTAATCAAAAAGGATAATTGTAAATAATTTTGGAAGCCACATGCCTCAAGACTCCTTGTACTCTCCAATAAAATTAATTTCAGTCCTTGAAAGCCACTCTTCATTGTACATACTGCCTGTTATCTGAATAATTATTTGTGGAGAAAAAAAAAATCAAATTATTTATATGAGAATAAATACAATGAAAATCAAATTATTGATGAAATTTAAAAATTGTAAATTGAGATCTTGCAATCATCTGAAACGCAACCTCTAAAAACATTCAATTTCCATACCAAAATAGACATAAATTCTCTAAAACTGACTAAACAAATAACTATCATTTGAGAGTAGTTCATATCAGAATACCAAAAATGTATTATTGAAGAACTATAAGTATTAGACTAATTTTAAATACCAATAAAATGGAATAAACTGAACATTTTGAGTCACCCTTGCTCCAGGCTTAGGCTTTGTCAAATTGCATATATGAGATGAGAATGAGATACAACTTAAACACACTTGTACATGAGCATTTATGTTTACAAACAGGTTACTGACACACAGTCAAAACTGTTAATATTAGGCTAGACCAACCAAAATTGAAACTTTTATTTCCTTTTTTCGAATACTGGTGCACATTAAACTTCAAATTCATGGTCCCTACAGAGCATTGACACTTTTAATGTTGAAAGTTGACAGCTATGTTATTTCTCTGTGGATTTCTTTAACACACATTTAGATTAAAGTTCAATTACCTAGAACCTGTTAAGAAAATTTGTGTGACCAATTTTAAATTAAATCTTTCGAATCATAAAAAAAATTACAATATTAAATTCAATTTTGACTAACATTAAATAAACATTTTAAGATTTATTATCCTACAAACAAAACATATGCAGATGGTAATTTAATAAGCAGTAAATAGTGATATCATTCGAATATATATTTAATTTAGTACATAATATAGTAAAAACAATACTTCCATGAGTTAATGAAATGGTAGTGAAGTAATTATTTCTGTTATAACAGAGTCATTACAGATAAAAGAGGATAACCTTAACAATAACTGATAACAAAATTAAAATCAATTAAGAAAAAAATGAAGTTATTGGTTCTAGAAAAAATATAAATTTATTTTTTAAAAATGCTCACCTCTAATATTTAAGGAATGAAATATACACCATAATTTACATCTCCTTCGGAGCAATTGGATGTTATATATTTATATTAAAAAATTGCAATTGATAACATTTAAATTAGGTGATAAGATAAAACCAAGGAGTTAAATTGATTTGGAAACAACAAAAACATGTTAATATAAACAATCAGGAATGTTTCATAAGGCCAATACCACTTCAACATTCGTAAAGGATAGGGACAATTAAAAACATTTACTTTTTAAGTAAAGGGACATTTTCTAATGTGATTTCATAATTAGGTAATAGTTGGGGGTGTAGTCAAAAAATAGAACTCAGTAAACTGTATAATGAATGAAGTTGTGCCGGTCAAGACCTTATCACTGCCAACAATGTTCAAAACTTAATCCACGGTCCAAACGTTTTCTACTTAATTATAAGAAGTCAGCAATTTTCAACAGAATCATGAACCAATGAAGATTTTATTGTTGAATATTTTAGTTCCTCTGCATTGTTAATGCAGGATCAACAATTAAACCCCTAGAGTTCCCGCCTAATATGGTACCTATTGTCCATTAAATTTAATTGCTACAATGTCCTTTTGTAAATATTTAATTATTACCATAAGATACGTGATTAAAAAAACAAACACAAAAACCAAAATGTTCACTATATATACTGCTTGAAAACATTTATATTATATTTTATAAATACGTTAAATTGTTTCAATCGACACTCAGTATTTATCGAGATGGTAAAAATCGAGTCATGCCAAATTGATTGTACTCCCGACTGTCATAAATTTAGATACGTTTAAGGAATATACAAATAATAACTTCTAACTTACAAAAATATCCAATCGGCTGGTTAAAAGTAATCATCCACACCATGTTTATAACAGACATAATTATGAGAATTTTAAAATAGTTTTCTGCTACATTGGCTTGATTTTTTTAGTGAAGAGGTTTTATTTTAATATCCCGCGTGTGAACACAGACAGTTTGGGCTCTTATAATCTAATCTTAAAATTGCATTTGTTTTATAATTTATTAAAAATATTTATTGGCGCAGTAACCAAAGACGTCTGTCCACCCTAAGCTTCAATTATCGGATGATTAACGTTATTTGTTTATAGTTTTTACTAATGAGTATTACTTAAGCCTAGCACAGCTTGGTCAGCATTTGCAATCTTGACCTCCCAGCACTGGCACAACCAAGGGGGGAGCTTGGGGGCTGAAGCCCCCCCCCAGACGACAGAAACGACAAATTTTTTTTAGTCGATAACTATGATTTTCATTTATGTAGTTTCGAACACCTCCCATTCCTTATTTTCGCTAAACTAAAACATAAAAAAGTAATCAGTTTTGAGCCTTCAGGTAAACGACCGAGGGATAGACCGATATATATATATATATATATATATATATATATATAAATATATATATATATATATATATATAAAACCCAGCCCCCCCCATATAGTAATCCTGGTTGCGCTACTGCCTCCCAGTAATAGACACCTAAGCATTCTTATAGTACCATTTAAGCCCCATAAAGTAACATGAGGCTACTCATTCAGGGTTTATGACGGGCTACCAGTGGCGCAACCAGGATTACTATCTGGTTACTTATATATATAAAACTATTTTACAATATTCGGGTTATAGGTTATAGGTCCTTTATAAGGGTCGATAAAATATAATTTTATTATATATATATATATATATATATATATATATATATATATATATATATATATATATATATATATATATATATATATATATATATATATATATATATTTATATGTATCGGTCTATCCCTCGGTCGTTTACCTGAAGGCTCAAAACTGATTACTTTTTTATGTTTTAGTTGAACTGAAAAAAGGAATGGGTGGTGTTCGAGACTATATAAATGAAAATCATACTTATCGATTAAAAAAAATTAGTCGTTTCGGTCGTCTGGGGGGGGGGGGGGGCTTCAGCCCTAAGCTCCCCCCTTGGTTGCTCCAGTGCGGGCTACTATATAAGATTTTAACTTTATTAAACTCATTTCATAACGAGCTGTTACTGTTCTGTAAAGTATTAGAATATGTTTAAAAAAAAAAAATAAATAAAGTTCATTACCAATCCAAACAAAATCGTACAAACGAGCAAGGTCCAGAAAGATTTCCAGGCCATTGATACCAATATATGTTTGTAAATCCTGACAGAAATAGAAATATTTTCAAACAGAGTTGCCAGAAGACTGTACTCCAGTTAAATCAATTAAAAAAAAAAAGTTGAAAAAATCCACTTCACAGATAAAGATCCCCACTATTTAAAAAAGGATTGGTCTAAATTTGAACGACAGACTGGTTGGATAAAATAGCTCAGTATTTGTCAACCACTTACAGTTCATAATGATTAGAATTAGTAATAAAATATATGGAATAAATAAAATGATACAGACTTCAATATTTTGTTAATAACTATAAATAGCCTATAAGCATAAAGATACATTTTAATTTAAAAAATACATTAATAATCTTTTTCACTTTTTTTTTATGTGGTAAAAGTAATAACCTGTCGCTTCTTCCAATATTTATGTTACATATTCATTCAGTGATATGTATTCTCTCAAAGCTCATCTGAGGTTTTAAATCAGTCCTAGATGGTAATTTATATTAGATAAAGTATGAATTATTAGAGTTAAAATTAGGGAACATTTAGCCCAAACGAAACAATGATGTTTCCTTCCGACAAAAGGAAATCGTGGGACCTAGATAAATTTAAGTATATATACCAGCTGAAAATCTTTGAGATTGTGTACAACGAAAAAATACAAGAATTTGGCATGAAGGATGAAGGAAGAAAGAATAGAGAATGACTGGAAACAAGGCGATGCCCTCAATGCTTTGCTTTTTAACTTTATTGTACATGAGGAGGTCAAGAAATTTTGTATAAAGAGATATTTTCCATTCAAGCAAATATATATATGCGCATACGTATATATCAAGTCGGCAGCTTCGAATATTAATGCACTTGAAGAATGCTCAAATAAAAGTATGATCTTTGCTAATCGATTTTATTAAGCTACTATGTGATTCAGGATGTTTTAAGCACCTGATTTAAGATAGTGCTAAAAACTCAACTCAACGCTTATTCAACAAAATCAAAAAGTATCATTTTTTTCACCCTCTTCGAGGAAAATGAAATTTTTAAACCGATTTTTGGTTACATACCTTTAAATCGCCATTACTTTGTCACGCAATTCACTGGTTGGTATCGCTGGAAAGAGGAGAGTCTCAGCTCTCTTTTGATGTATATAAATGCCAAATTCGATGAACAAAAATCTATTAAAAAAATTGGAAAATCCGAGAATTATTTTGATTTTTAACTTGAGTTTGAAACCAGATAGGATGATGAAACCAAATACATTTCATGCGTATTACCACCCCATATTTTGTGTGAAAATATAAAGTTGATACGTTAAACCGTCTAAGCGTAATTAACACTTTTATCAATTTAAATAAAAGTTTTGAAATGAAAAATTAAATTTTAAATAAAAATTTTGAAGCTTACAAATTTTTATTTTTCTATTTGGATGAAATTTCGTATTTTAGGGTTCTTATGAATGCTAAATTCGAATCTGATGTCGGTTCTTGTGAAAAAAAATATATTTAAAGTACTTCACTTGAAAAAGTTTAGCTTTTACATTGTAAAATGTGGTAAAAACTTTTTTTACCCCTAGAATTCCATTTCAGCACCCTAAAAACTCAGGAAACGTATGTATATATATCATCATCCTATCTGGTTTCAAACTCAAGTTAAAAATCAAAATTCAGATTTTCCAATTTTTTAATAGATTTTTGTTCATCGAATTTTTTACATTTATATACATCAAAAGAAAGCTGAGACTCTCCTCTTTCCAGCTATACCAACTAGTGAATTGCGTGACAAAGTAATGGCGATTTAAAGGCATGTAAACAATAATCGGTTTAAAAATTTCATTTTCCTCGAAGAGGGTAAAAAAAATTATGTTTTTTGTTTTTGTTGAAGAAGCGTTTTTTAAATGTTTTTGAGGGTGCTGAATTAGAATCTGACGTCAATTTCTGTGTAAAAAAATCTATAGAGGTAGTTTGCTTGAAAAACTAATCATTTTTTTAGAATTGAATTAACCTAAACCAAAATCTAGGGAGCGACTGTATTTTTTCTTCAATTCGCAATCAAAAATAAAAATTTTGGTGCAAGAATCATGTCGATATCATTTTTTAAACTCGAGATAAAAAATAAATTAGTTTAATACTATTTTATTTTTTTCTCGGCTCCTAGGGCCCATTGGTCGGAACGGCAAAATGCGTGTCTAATATTTTTTGACCGGGAACCTCCTAAAAAATGGCCAACAAGATCCGTGATAGACTGAGTGTGTCCTCCCCTTGTTAGTAAGGTTGAGCATTGTTTTTGGAGGTTTGTGCGTCCAGGGAGGGTTTCCTTCTGTATGCAAAGTTATTTTTTTTAGGGCTATTGTTGCTGAATAGATTCTTTCAACTAATGGAAGAGTTGACTTGGTATTATTCTGAAAGTCTCCATGAAATTTTGGTTTAAATATGTATTTGTACGTTGGGTGTTGGGTCTGTGAGTATAGTTTTGAGATATAATTTATTGCTAGTTTTTGTCTTCTGAATGAAAGTGGGGGAAAAGCTGCCTCAGAACATATGCTGAGGATCGGGCTAGTTCTAAAAGCGCCGGTTGCTATCCGGATTCCAGTATTGTGGATTGAGTCTAGCTTAGTGAGTATTGGATACCGAGCGGATCCATAAATGAAAGAGCCATAATCGAGCTTGGAGTATATCAAGGAGTTATATAATTTTAACATCGTATGTCTGTCTGGACCCCAAGAAGTTCTGCTAAGAAATTTTAGTATATTTAGTTTTTTTTGTAGCATTTATTTTTAATGTGGAGATATGTGATTCCTAATTTAATTTTTTATCGAACATTAAACCCAGAAATTAATGATTATTTGTGTACGGAATCAGAAAATTATCGAGATAAAGTTCAGGAGAGGGGGGAGCATTTCTCTTTCGGTTAAAGCGGATGGATTTGGTTTTTTCAGTTGAAAAATTGAGACCAGTGGAGAGTCCCCATTTAGTTATTCGTCCCATATCTTCCTGTAATTTGTTTTTATTATGTCAGTGTTCTCGGATCTACAAACTATGGCTAAGTCATCCGCGAATAGTAGCGGCTTGACACCTCTTGGTAAAGTGATCCCTGGATCATTTATCGCCAGGCAAAATAAGGTAGGGCTTAGGATACAACCCTGTGGGACTCCATTGAGTTGTTTGTGATTTTCTGACAGTTCACAACCTATTTGAACCCTAAAGCTGCGATTTATTAGAAATTGTCTAATGTAGTTGAGCATTTTACATTTGATTCTGACGGATGACAGTTTTTTGAGGATCACATGATGGCTTATATTGTCGAATACTTTGTACATATCAAAGAAAACGGCGATAGTATGTTGTGAATTTATAAAGGCGTACTGGATTTCGGCTTCTAGAGGTACCAAATGGTCTATCGTCTCTCTGCCCTTGCGAAAACCGGATTGAATTAAATTGTTCTTTTCTGTAATCCACATCAATCTTTTATTCACCATACGTTCCATGATCTTACTTACACAGCTTGTGAGGAATATAAGGCGATAATTGGTTAGTTCCCGTTTGTCTTTTCCATTTTTCAGAATCGGAATTACCACTGAGTCACGCCAGGAATTTGGGAATTGACCAGTGGACCAGATGTGATTGTAAAATGAGAGCAGCCATTCTAGGGTTTCGCTTGGTAGGTTTTTATCATCTCGTAGTGTATGTTGTCCGGACCACAAGTTGTTCCTTTGATGGAGTTTAAGATGTATTTTAATTTCCACATGGAGAAAGGTATGTTATATGTTTGGGATTCGTTATTATCAGAATTGTGAGGCTCAGTTTATTCGATGTTGGCAGAGTTTTTGCTTACATTATATATTTCAGAAAAGAATTGAGCAAATGTATTGGAAATAAGTTTTGGGTCGTCAGTCAACTGTCCATTCGCTGAAATGGTATAACGGTTGGAAATGGGATTTTTGATGATTTTACGAACTTTGCTCCATATTTCAGCCATATTTGTATTCGAATTTACTGAGTTGACAAATTTTTTCCATGATTCATTTTTACAGTTGTTGAGAATTTTCCTGCATAGTGCCCTCTGCCTTTTATATTCTATGGAGTTTTTTGAGTCATGGATTTTTGGAATTTTTTGTATGCTTTTCGTCAATCTTTTATTTCATTTTTACAAGTATCATTAAACCAAGGGACTAGAGGTCTTTTTGGCATACCTGATGTCCTTGGTATCGACTCGTTAGCTGCTTTTATAATAGAGGTCGTAATTTCTTCACAGGCTAAGTCAATACTTATATCGGAAGGCGCTGAACGGGGAGGTTGGACTAAGGAGGAAAAAAGAGACCAATTTGCTTTATCTAGTACCTATCTCTGTTTTAAGCGTGACTTTTTAAAATTTAAAAATTTAATAACGATGTGGAAATGATCGCTACTGTGAAGGTCAGGTAGAACTGTCCAGTCTATGAAATTATATAATGCAGGGTTACAGAAAGAGAGGTCTAGGGCTGAATAGGTTCCGTAGCTGGAAAAGGTAGGTTCTCCTGTATTTAGTAAGAGGAGATTGGAGTTGTCTAAAGTGTACTAAATTGTAACTGTTTTACCAATAAAGTTTTTTTTAAAGTTCTTTATCTATCGACAAATGAAGAGTTCCTTAGCCCGCAGGAGATCAAATCAAGACGTTGAAAAAAGACTTGCCGTCAATTGAAGTGGCGAAATGGAGAGAGTACGAGCGGAAAAAATTGTAAGAAAATAAAAGTCCCAAATTTACTACCAATGTTCCAAAATTATCTTTTAGTACTTAATTGTGCTAAAATAAGGTGAAGCGGGGTAAGTGCATTAGTCCGCCATAATTCCTATTGTCATTTTGTTACATCAAGTGCCATCTGTTGTATGTAGATCGAACTTCATACTAGTGATGGGTCGTTCCACAAATTTAAGGGAACCGTTCCTACCGTTTCGTTACATGACGGGAATGGGTATTTTATTCGTTACGTTACCTATTCGTTCCAAGAAAATTTCGACATTTCGTTACCTGGCAAGCATTACCTTTGCCTTTCGTTCTTAACAAGCAAAAAAATAAAATAAAAATAAAAACATAAAAAAAAAAACAGTTATTTTTCTATTAATTTAATAATTAATACAATTATTAAATTGTATATCGTTATAATTACTATTTATTCCTGAAATGGCATACTAAGGGTTATTAACAGTATTGTAAGAAATAAAATGACATTGGTACCAATATAATTATAATCCTAAATATTTACAATTCGTATCATTTAATATATGAGATAAAACACACGAATTAAAAAAAAAAAAATGTGTATTCGACCTATCATAAACTAACTGAAAACAATGCAAATAACATAAAACTTAAAATAAAAAACATGATTCTGATACTTATTTAAAGTTAGTATTGAAAGTAATACTAAAGCATTATTAAGAGGAAAAAATTCCACAAATTATTAAAATTTGCTGGGGTGTTAAAAGATAGCGTTGCATAAATGTTTTTAAAACGGTGTTCAGGTCAACTTTGGTGAAATGGTAGTTGGTGTACCAGTTCACAGCCTCGCCATCTAAACTTGCGCCTAGTATACTGGAAACTTAATGATTATTCACCTTTTATAATACGATTTTAAGGACATTGTGCTGGAGACCTTCAGAATTATATTGAAAAAGAAGGATTTAGCCCCAACATCGTCTTGTTAGGTTTATGAATATTATAAAATGATATATTGTGTCGACTATTAACTGTATTAATTTAAAGTGTTTAATTTTATTGACAAGTGCAGACATTTTTTTTACAACCGTAAGCATTATTTATATCGACTTAAATATTTCAACAAAATATATTAATTTAGGCTTTTCAATGTTACAACAAAGTGCAATGACATTTGTTATATTACATTTAATTAATCAATGCTTGCAATATTGTAAAAAAAAAAAAAAAGGTTTTTATAATAAAACTTTTAATACTTTCTGATACTCAGATAATAATGATAGTGATCACATTTATTCCCAAAATTAATTTTTTTTTTTTTTTAAATTGAGAAATATGGTTGGTGTAGACATAAAAAGATACTTTTTAAAATAAATATGTTGTAAATCAAAAAAATTGTTCTATTCTATTATATTATCAAACTGCACTAATTTTATGTATTCGTTTGCAATTTTATTGTTTATAAGAAAGTTTATAATAAAAGATTTTTTTTTTTTAAATTATTACATTATTGTTTCGTTGCCCCGAGGTTGAGAACCGCTGCCATAAGGTATTAACATTGGAAAATAGACAAAGACCGAAGAGCGAATGGAAAAGTGCTATAATGAAGAGAACGAAGACCAGGTGCATCGAGGAACGGAGAAACAATGAGACCGATGTAACGATAAAATACCGAGATCGACGTAACGATAAAATACCGAGATCTATGTAACGATAAAATACCGAGATCGAAGTAACGAAGAAATACCGAGACCGATGTAACGATAAAATACCAATGGAACGGAAAAATCCGGTGCCTTGTAACGGTACCAATCTTTCCTACCATGGGAACGTTCCTCGTACCGTTACAACAGTAACGGGCCATCCCTACTTCGTACTCTCCAAACCTAACATACTAAACTGCTCTGCTGTAGAAGATAACCTCTCTAGGAATTTTCATAGTTCAACCTGTTGATCTAGGTTTTGTGTAAAGTTGAATGAATTAAAATTATAAAATTGTATCACATTTGAAAATTCATATTTTGATATTCTACCAAGAATTAAAAAATCATTTTATCTTTTATTATAAGGAATTTAAGCCCTATGTTGCACTTACCCCAAGAATTTTTTGATAAGGGGTAAGTGCGTAATAAAACCTGGGAATGTGCATGATATTCTGCACTTGCCCCATGTTTCTAATAAATAATTAGTCATTTTTTTCTCGTTACAGTTCTGGTAGTGATTTGTGGATATCAAAATGGTGAGGAATTACAAAAGAAAAACAGACTGGGGGAAATAGTATTCACGAGAAGACGTGAAAGCTGGCAGGTTATGTGCTCATCGAGCTTCCAAAATCTATAATATTCCGCTACAAACGATTTCCGATCATGTAAAGAGTAGAAGGGGAAAGCCATCAACCCAAGGTAGGTGTCCTGTTTTCAGCAAGCAGGAAGAAGAGATCATAGCACCTGGGTTGGTTGAAATGGAAAGATTTGGGTTTGGCCTATCTCGAAAAGAGTTTCTGAACTTAATCGAGGAATTTGTCGTAGCTAACGAGAAGGTAAAAGAAAAGGTAGCATTGACTCCATGGTTTGTAACTCAAAGGCTAAATCTCGAACGCCCAAGTTTAGTAAAACTTATTAGACTGAAGATCAACCATGGCAGAACCAAGAAATTCCTCAATTTAATGGCTCTAACTCAAAGTGGCATGTGTTCTAAATGCCAATGTCTGGAAGATCCAAGACACATCGTGTTTAAGTGCAAAAAGTTTGTTAATGAGAGGATAAGAACGCTGGGTACACTGACTGTTCAAGACGTCTCTGAATTCTTAAGAACTTTGACGAAAGTAAAGGCCCAAGATTTAATTAAATTTCTGTCTGAAACCAAAGCTCTCATATAATAGAGAAAGAAAAAGAAAATTCAGCAGGGCACAAAATTAAATAAAATTAGATAGTGCTATATTGGCAATATAGGACTTGTGTTAGCAAGTCTTTAAAGCCAAAAAAAAAAAAAAAAAAAAAAAAAAAAAAAAAAAAAAAAAAAAAAAAAAAAAAAAAAAAAAAAAAAAAAAAAAAAAAAAAAAAAAAAAAAAAAAAAAAAAAAAAAAAAAAAAAAAGAAGGTAACCCCATTCAAGTATTCAAGACCCATGTCAGACTGGCTGTCATTATTTATGAGAAGAAATTGATTGTCTTCTTGAAAAAAAAGATATAGATGATTTAGAATCCTATATTCAACAGATGATTGAAAATAAAGATGACACAACGGAGTACAAATAAGTATAAGAATTTGCTGTTCACGATTGGGTACTGACAAAGTTTCTTGATAAAAAAGTGGTTAGGCACTTTGCTTGTTAAGCTACGTTCTCTCTTTCGTGGCGCTTGCCTGGAGTGGGGAAGAAAAGTGAACTAGCCGAGAGTCGTGGACAGTTCACACTGTTCGACCACGATTCAGATTGCCCCTTGAAACTTACCATGGAGGAGCTTTTCGTGGAAAGTTGTGCAGTTTTGAGTTCAGTTTTTATTGATATGTTGGCAAAAAGATTGAGACATATCACGCGGACATATAAAAAAAAGGAAGGAAAAGCGGTGTTGGGTCAGGAAATGGATACTCGCAAGAAAAATCATCGAATATTAATAAAACAGTATCCTAAAGGACAACAATGGCGGAATATCCTTCTACCACATTATAATCGTTAAATATTAAAAATATTTTAAAATAGTATCCTTAAGGACAACAATGGCTAAATATCCTTAGGATAACTTAAAAACCGTTAAATATTTCCATATTAATAAATCAGTATCCTTATAAGGACAATGGCGGAATATCGTTCGGATCCTAGAATATTTCAACATATTATCCATTTTTGTTCTAAATAAACCACTTGTCAACTCTCCCGACTGACGTGGTCCACGCCTAAATCAAACAGGTTTGATACCGAGCGTGAGCAGTCGTGGACTCTCTTCTCTCTAGATGACGTCAGAGGCAAACTCACGCCACCTCGTTCAGCCGGAGGAAATTCCACGAATGTGTGGATCACCCTAGCGTGCCACGCCCCGTGAGAACGTAGCTTGTAATTGATAAAGGGGATCCTGTACTTAAATTCCTGAGAAAACATTCATCCTCAGGGGGAGCTACAACATTCAGATATCCAGCACAAGATGACATCAGTTCAATTGAGAAAAACGATATTGTACACATTCCCCCACCTCCTAAGATCGGTCATTCAGGAGAAACAATTTTTAATTTACAATTATCAGGCTACAACCTTTGTTGAATTAAATTAGTTTCTCTGTGTAGCTTTGTGGATTAAATAATTACAAACCCACTTAATAAATGTTGTGATATATCTAAATACTTACCGTCTTTATTGAATTATTTTCTTACTTAATTGTAAATTAATCCTACATATATAATAAGATTATTGATATGACTATAATTATACTGTGTTTTTAAATTATTTTTTCCATTTATTGTAAGTTAATTACATATTTAATAATTTTTTTGGTAATGCTCAATAACTCAGTGACTTTTTCTCTATTTTTTTAATTTCAAGGAGTAAAATGATTTCTGGTAGTTGCTTATTTTTGCACTTAACCCATCAAAGAATCAATTCACTACTAAGGAGTTTACAAGAGATTTATGCACTTACCCTGTTTAGGTGGGTCAAGTGCGTAAATGGGACTTAAAATTGATTTTCCTTCGCACTAATAATAATTTTTAGCATATCAGGGAAATCAACTGAATTGCTGAAAAGAGTATAGTTCAATAATTGCAATATAACAAAAAATATTATCCTAGCATTAATAGCTGATTTTTTTATGTTAAGTTACAGTTGAATTTTGCACTCCATATGACGCACTTGCCCCTCTTCACCTTACAAACATTGCAGAATGATAATTTTCCGATTCCAGATACTCCAACCTGCCCCTTACCCTTAAAAATAGAGGACTGACTATTCAGTTTTAATTTTTTTCAGAAAGGAGGATAACTAATAGAGGGCATTTTGTCCAAGAGGCCTTGCTAAGTGTTGTGAGGAGGAAGCATATTTATTTTTTACAAATGAATTAAATACTTGTGTTCCCTAAAAAAAAAATTCAAAACCAAGGTCCACTTTTACTGTAAAAACGGAGATTTGAGAACATAAATGAAAAATGGTTGAATTCAAATTTCACCCTTCACTTGCAACATCACAGACCACTCGAAAAAATTAGGGAATCCAACTTTGTCCTTCGGAAAGGGTTTGGTTGAGACTAAGAGAAGGTGCGTCCAGAATCTAGTCATGATAATGAAAAACTCGAGTTGTCGTTCCAAGATCAGAAAGTATATCCTCTAAGATTGACAGTAAACCTTCCAAGTCTCCTGTTGAAAATGTTGGCCCTTTATTTCGACATTAGTTTATCAGAGCACTTACATGAAATTCTTGAATCTAACCGATTCATATCTAAAGGATTAACTATAACTGAACTACCTGTTGAAATAAATCTTCAAAACTTATTGAACATGATAGTTCAAAGCATCTTAGAAACCTCATATATACAGATATTGAGAACAGTAGAGTAAGGGGCCTAATAATTGGACAATTGGTTATTATTGGTAGACAGTTATTTATACTGTCCTTTTCAGAAGTAAGCCAAAGGAGTCAACGAATGAAAACCATTCATTTAGAAGAAAACAAAGCCATCACTGCCTGCTCTATATTACTGAGATTAGACTATCTTTCGCACGGAAATGCAGCATTTTTGGGTGAATCTAAATTTAATGTTTATGCAAGATACTGGAAATGATATATTAGGTGTTCTGTCCACAATAAGATGTGATCCAAGGAAACCTTTTTACTCCTACTTTTAAACTTCTTTTGCTATTCCCCTTGAGTGCCTTTCAGCATAGGGATAAACTCTATAAGTATGGAGTGGAAAAATTATTATTTTTATTTATTTCCCACATTGAAAAATTTATTGATAACAATAACTAATGTCGATTTTTTTGTAGCCTTAATGAATTAAGTTTTAATAGTACCTAACTTATGTTATATTGAAATCCTAGCCCTATCAATAATGCAATATTATAATAATAGATAATGTTTCCCGAAACATGTCACATGTTTTTTACTATTAATAAAGAGGAGTTGAATGATTTTTATAATACTATTATTGATAATAATGGATGTAGTTTTACCAGAAACTGAAAAATAGTTTAAATTTATTAACTTAATTGTTAATAAATGCTATCACTGCTGATGTATAAAGCTAAAGCTAAGCTTACACTTGTGGCACCAAAATCCCAACTGGTCTTAAGAGAATCATTAAAAAAACGTATCAACATGTTCTGGAAGAATAAAATCAATATCCCAACTAATTTACAGGAAAGGAAGAAACAGTGATTGTATTATTATTGATTTAACAGGGTTCAACAAATAAACCTGAGTTAAAAGATTTAATCATTTTAAAGATTTGTTTTTTATTTAAAATGATGTAATCAACAATTCATTGGTGTCACATTAGAAGATGCTAAATATATTTTATAGGAGATAAAACAAGAGGCCACTTAACAATAGGTTTAGAAACTAAATTAACAAGAAAGGGCCTTAATAGATCTAAAATTATACAATTTATTAAATATATGACAAGTTTATATAAAAATATATACAAGAATAAAGTTTAAGATATTGGTCGTTCATCTCCACGTAAGGCCCGATACTTGGCTAATTCGTTAGGAAAAACATTGTTCAGTTCAACAAGCAGATAGGACTTAAATCTCCTGTAAGAATCAATCTTTCCTTTAACTTGCTCATTCTTAGTTAATGCCTTTTCAATGCAGTCCTTTGTGTATAATTGAGGATTTCGACCATTGTCAATATAGCTGAAAATAAAATTTTCTGTTAATAATTCGAAATGGATATCAATATTAGAATGAAAACAAAGTTTCAAAAAACTTTATCATTTTATAATATAATACACCATTAAAGTAGAAAATTAATAGATGCAAGGAGTTGTGTTTCTGAAATATCTAATACTTCATTCTATCATTAAATACCTAGAATCAACTAATTACCAGAACAGCATTGCATATTAAGAAATAGAAATATTTTATGAAAGACCAAGTGATCAACATTCATATGGCAATAGATCCTAAATAAAATTTAAGTATAAGCTTCATTCATTTAAGTATAAGAAAGTTCATCAGAATTTGACTTTCATCGCTGACCCTCATTATAGCTGAGTTTAGACATTTGCAAATAAGAATATTTGGTTTCTAAGTAAAACGGATGCCTATATATTGGGAGATTTTTACTGAAAATTGCCATGTACACACTCCTCAGTAACAGCTTATCTCTCGTGCAGTTTATTCGTGACATTTTACTCAGTGAGTTTTCTAATTTCTCTCTATTAATTAGTGATTATTTGAGTTCAAAATGAGTCGTGGATCTAACATGCTTGACTTGTTGGATAAAAAGCCAGTTGAGAAGATAAATTGGAAGTAATTAGTTGATAAATTGTTGTGAATTGTATTTATATTATTTTTCAATCATTTACTAGAAATCTGAAATTTTTACTATTCCAGATTCTTGTTCGTGGCTGCTCGAGGCAATACAAAATAGATCTGGTAAAGGTGTGCCGAAGAAATAAAAAAAGAAAAACTTGAAAATAATTGTAAAAAGTGTAATGTTCCAATTCGCAATGAACATATTACATATACTTGTAATAATTGTATAGAAATAGAAGAAAATGATCTAGCTGATGAAAAACACATTATGACGTAAATAGTAAAATATTTAATTTTTGTTTAGTTTTTTTTGTTGTTTTACAATAAATATTTTTAATCCTTATGCTCTATACCAGGGGTCTCCAAACTACAGCCTGCGGGCCAAATCCGGCCCACCAGTATCATCAATCAGGCCTGTGACAGTAGTTTATAGGTGTGGACCAATTTTACTTTTACTAATTATTAAAAGGGATTTAAGATGCTCATCGGTTAACAAAGTTGAAGTTCTGGGGCTAGTGTTTCAATGTCGGCAACAAAAGGATTTTGAATAATCTTATTTTTATTTGTAATGATATCAAATACTAAGAAACGAGTATCAAAATTTATATTCAAAGTATTCAAAGCTTCGGCTGCGAGAAAACTGAGTTTCAGTAGTGTGGCTAAATATTTCACATTTTTAAAATGTGTGAAACACTCTTTACGGAATTGTGATTGAAACAGTATTATTTTCTGCTGGAACGGTTTGACACAATTGTATAAATCAGGTAGAAGCTGGTTTTCTCATTGCAACCTCCAATTCAGTTTTGTTAAATAGATGTAGGTAGAATGCTAACTTCCGCAGCTATTAGCTATTTTGTAATTAGGATGGATTACGATGGTTTTCATTTAAACAAATTTCGATCACTTCTCCAAGTTAAAAAAAATGTATTACTTATTTCCTCATGTAACCACCAGATGTCAAGTGTAGTGGTCGTAACAATACAGTACAAGACAATAGTGATTGAGCTAGCGAATTTAGCAAGCATATGCACGATCAGGGGTCGTATTTGGCGACCAGTCCAGAAATTATAGGTATTACGGTTAAAACGGTTTTAGCCCTCTGGACCTTTGGAAGTAATCAGTATGGCCCGAAGGCTGAAAAGTTTGGAGACCCCTGCTCTATACTACAATTATTAATACATTATCATGAAATTTATATACCATTTATAACTACATATCGGCTAGTGACCAATGCCGGGCTAATAAGCACTACATCAAAATATCAGAAACACTATACAGGGTGTCCCAAATTTAAATGGCAAAACTTCAGGAACTTATACGGGACTGAAAAACTAAGACAAAAAGTCCTTTAGATAGATATTTGCTCGTTTTTGCTTAGTTTTAGAGAAAATCGCAAAAAAAAATAAACAAAACAAGTTTTCATTTTTATACTTATTTTTTTACATTTATATTTATGTTATGTTCTTTTTAATGTAAATATTGCTCAAAATGTTGTCCTCTTGCACCAATGCAAGCATTACATCTAGCACTCACTTGATAAATTGCAGCTAAACATTGTTCTGATGATATTTGGTACACTGCATCTATGATTCAGTCTCTTAATTGCTCTCTTGAGTTGATTGACAACGAATAAACTTTCTGCTTCAAGGTTCCCCATACGAAGAAATCCATGGGTGTCATATCACGTGATCTGAGTGGCCAAGGTACTACTCTTCCACGTCCAATCCATCGTTGTGAATAATTTATATCCAGCCAAGCTCGAGCAACTCTGCTATAATGAGCTGAACATCCATCGAGTTGGAACCACATTTCAATCCGCTGCTGTAAGGGAATGTCATCTAAATAATTAAAAAAGTCGTTCTCCAAAAAATGTGTAAATGTGATACCATTCAATCTTCCAGGTAAAATGGTCCCACCAGTAATCCGTTCCGAATTCCAAGCCAAACGTTAATAGCAAATTCATGCTGAAACCTATTCTCTCTAATAGCTCTGGGATTTTCAAGAGCCCATACATGATAATTTCTTTGATTAACAATTCCTCCTCTTGTGAAGGTAGCTTCATCGGTCCAAAAAATTTTTAATGGAAATAAATTATCATCGTGAATTTTGTCAAGAAAACAGTTACTAAAATTCAATCTCTTGACATAATCTTGAGGTTATAAATTCTGAACTTTTTGAAGATGGTATGGGTAGCGATTATCACCTTTCAAAGTTTGCCAAATTACTTGCTGCGATATTGCTAATGCAGCAGATGCTCTTCGGATGCTAGTCTCAGGATTGTTATCGAAGTGGCGTTGGACACAATTTCTTCTCCGATAATCTGCTCTTATAACTGCCTGGAATTGGCCGCCTTCATTACGTATTAAGAATGACCCAGTCTCTTGTAGTCTATTAAAAGGTAACGAAAAGACTTGTCGATTAGGCACTCTTCTATTTGGAAATCGGCGTACATACTCCCACACCGCTTCTAAAGCATTACCGTTTCAGAAACCATACACAAAAAATCATATCAGCGTATTCAACATTATAATATGTATGCGGCATTAAGGCTGATGCTATTCACACAAAAATATCTGAGAAACTGACTGAAGACTGATTTAGGATCTATAATCCTAGAAGGAAGCCAAAATGTAAACAAATAAAAGAATGTAAAGGATAACATTAAATGTTTACATATCTCACTGCCTAGCCTGACGAACTTTGAAAGGTGATATTCGCTACCTGTAACATTTTTGTTTTGTTTCTTTTTTTTTGTGATTTTCTCTAAAACTAACAAGGGGACGTTTGCAGTTGCAATCACAGATTTGAATACCGATTTGTGTGTGGGTAGTAGAGACCTATAATAGTGCAAAACTAGAGTTATAGCCGCCAATGGGCATTAGGAGCCTAGAAAAAAATATATATATGAAAATCACGTTTTATTTTTTTCTCAGCTCTCAGTCAAGATAGAGAAATGATTTATTCAAGTTTAATTGCAGTTATGTATGCTATTTGATATAAAAATACTTCCGCTATGCTCAAGACACCACCCGGCTTAAGGTTGCTCAAAAACTCTAGAAAAATTACAAAATTCCAAGGAAATCCGCTGTAAATCAGTCAGTGTTCATTTTCATGAACAACTGACCTCAAATTTCGATTTAATGCACCATAAAACCCTTATTTGTGAAATTTTATCAAAATCAAAAAGTATTGGTTTCTTTACCCCTTTCGAGGAGTTTAAAATTTTGAAGTTGAGATTTCATCAACAATTTCTAACGGCCATAACAGTGGCTGCATTCAACTGATTACAATATTAATAGCATCACTAGAATTTTTTTGATTTAAAATTGCTGTCAATTTCTCAAAGTATACAACTATAACAAAGTTGCTGTCAATTTCTGAAAAAATGTAAATAATTTGCGCTATCTCACACATTTCGCCACCGATTAAAACCAAATTTTAAGATCATCTAGAAGCCGTAAAACTGCATAGTTTAGCCTAAATCCGGAAGGTCGCAGGATTTCCCCTTATTGAGATATCTCAAGTTATAGCTGACCTCGGATTTTTTCATTCACATCAGCTTTTGCCCACTAAAATCTGGAGTAATCCCAATGTTATATGCATGGATAAAAAGCAGAATGTATGCTGATTCTAGTGATGCTATTAATATTGTAATCGGTTGAATGCAGCCACTGTTATGGCCGTTAGAAATTGTTGATGAAATCTCAACTTCAAAATTTTAAACTCCTCTAAAGGGGTAAAGAAATCAATACTTTTTGATTTTGATAAAATTTCACAAATAAGGGTTTTATGGTGCATTAAATCGAAATTTGAGGTCAGTTGTTCATGAAAATGAACACTGACTGATTTACAGCGGATTTCCTTGGAATTTTGTAATTTTTCTAGAGTTTTTGAGCAACCTAAAGCCGGGTGGTGTCTTGAGCATAGCGGAAGTATTTTTATATCAAATAGCATACATAACTGCAATTAAACGTGAAAAAATCATTTCTCTATCTTGACTGAGAGCTGAGAAAAAAATAAAACGTGATTTTCATATTTTATTTTTTTTCTCGGCTCCTAATGCCCATTGGCGGCTATAACTCTAGTTTTGCACTATTATAGGTCCCTACTACCCACACACAAATCGGCATTTAAATCTGTGAGTTACAACTGCAAACGTCCCCTTGTAAGCAAAAATGAGCAAATCTCTAAAGGACTTTTTGTCATAGTTTTTCGGTCCAGTTCAAAGCATCAAATCCCTTTAACTTTTGTATAGGTCTGAATATATATAAAATAAGTATAAAATAACACTTAAATTTATAGAAAAAAATAACATTAACTCTTAAATAAAGAGCACCTTCTGATCTGATTTGTTCACTGCAAAATTTTGAAATGAGTTCCTGGGAGATAGCATGCAGAATCAAACAGTTTTTTATTTATGGCTGTTTATTTGGTATAGACACATTGAATATCTCAATTCATCACTCAACTAGGAACTTAATAGCTTTGAATTTGTTAGAAAAATAGAATATTTTTTGCATTGCCTTAAACTCTTGTAAAATAGCAAGAGCACTTGCTGAGAGGAAGATTAGGAAAAAGACAAAATCACTAATCATAATGAAAACAAATGAGCTAGAACACCCATTACTCAAAAAACCTTACCTGGATAGGCCAGATGGATTTTGATTACTTCTGAAGAAGAAAAGTGACAAATGGATTGGGCATCAATTGGTTAAA
This sequence comes from Euschistus heros, assembly GCA_003667255.2. Taxonomy (NCBI): domain Eukaryota; kingdom Metazoa; phylum Arthropoda; class Insecta; order Hemiptera; family Pentatomidae; genus Euschistus; species Euschistus heros. Next base: position 4,666,992 of record RCWM02000016.1, on the reverse strand, counting down.
AAAAGAAAGGTATAAAAAGTTATTAGTAGAATAAAAGTTGACTTTTAATAATATGACAAGCTGTACACCAATCTTTTAGCAAGATAATGCCCAGATACAGTTGGCCTAAATTGTAAGACTGGATTAACGTGAACACCAAGGCAAATCAGAATGACCAGCTGTCTTTCTAGATCCTAACATTAGTGAACATGCTTGGAGAAAACTATCAAAAAGAATGTACTACAAAAAAATACAGTATGGAATGGTTGAGACTAAGAAATTAGTTATACTGGCTTTATAGGAGGAATTACACCAAGAAACAATAAAACCAATATTTATAATTTATTACTAAACAGGATTTTTGAATTAATATAAGTTTTGGAAAGGAATTTTTATTAAAACAATTTTAAATTATTTTGGCTAGGTAATGTGCCTAATATTTTGACAAACCTAATCTCAAATTTTATAGGTGAATATTGATTTCTTTTTTTAACTTGAGAACTGACTTCAAAATAACTTCACATGTTATTTTAATTCTGTCCCAGAGTTAATCTGATAGTTTTGATAAATATTAGATTAAACTTAGGGATACTTAATTTGATAACAACATATATACAATTCCATTCTGGTTAAATAACAAGTATAAACACTAAAACAAGAGTAACTGACAGACGCAACTTACTCAAAAACTTCCAAAGGTACATGGACATCTTGAACTTGAGATCTAAGCTTGTCTACTTCTTGAAGACCAGTAACTAAAGCCTGTCTGAAAATTGAAAGAAATTAACATTACAGCTGTGGCATGAGATAGAAAAACATAGAATGTCATAAGTAATAAAAAATACATTTTTTGGTTTAGAACATTTTGTCCCTGTGGTTGAAAATCACTAACAATAATACGAATCTGGCGAACATTCTCAATGAACATTTCCAGTTGAGTTTCTAAACTTTCTAACGTCGAAGCCATTTTCGATCGCACTAACTACAATAACAATCAAACGTCCATTACTACACTGAATTTGTTGAGAAAGAAAGGATACCAGTGTTGTCCGCACAGAGAAGGCAACCAAAATACTCACTGTACAATTAAAAATTGATTAGTTCGTTTTAAAACAAAGAATAATTTATTATTTAAATTATAAAAACATTAAAAATCTTTTCTAAACAATTAAAATTTTGTAAATTAATCTATTATTATATTTTTATCACCAGTGAAAATAAAATTGTGGGATGGGATTTATCATCTCCTCGGAGGCAGGTATTTTAATGATAGTATTGTTTTATTGTATATAATTGTATTATATTATAACTGTGAGAAGTTAAATGGAAAGAAGTTCCCAAGATATGGGAAAGGTCACTTATAACCCCAATACAAAAGAAAGGAGGCTACAGGGACTGCCGAAACCACCGAGGTATCTCATTATAAAAAATGTAGAAGAGTTTCTGAGAGGAGTCATAGATACGGCTTTAGAAAAGAAAAAAATGTGAATTCAGACAATAAAGAAAACAATATTTATAATGAAACAGCTTTCAAAATAAATCTTCGGAAAAAAGCAAAGAAGTTTACACGTGTTTAGTGGGCCAAACCCTGATATTTTGACAGAACCAAGAAGACAGATATAGCCAAAGCATTGAGTGAGCAGGAAGCGTGATGAATGTCATATTAAAGCTATACAAAAAATTATTTTTGAACGAGTAATCTCACATTAAGGAATTCCATAGCATCCAGGAAGGCAGGGCTGTAGTATATTTTTCTTAAAGGTTCTGAACATAGCCCTAAAGCGAAACGATCGAATACTTTAATTGAAAGGAGAGGAACTGGAGCAGGTTTCTGATTTTAAGTACTTGGACGCTCATGGGTTGATAGATGAAGGAAATTAGAGAATGGGTCGAACTGGTCGGAAGATATTTCCATTCTGGGCCACCGAGCGCCAAAACCGGACCCCGGAGCAAACGCATTGCCCAGGCACCCCAAACTCCCCACTCCCAACAGTAGAGGCTATAGCCCCGAAGATTTTGCTTATCATTCGAAGTGGTCTTGGTGGTAAAAAAAAGTAGTTTCGAACAAAGGTTTAAGAAATAGTCTATAAGGAATACGTTTATACAAATTTATTAATACTGTGGTAGTCTTAAATAAGATAAAATAAAACACTAACTGAATAATACATAAACGTGTTGAACTTGTATAAGAAGATAACAAGGTTAAGCAACAACACTATATTAGTTAACTAGCTGAAAGTGCCCGTGCTCCGCTACGGTTTAATATCATTAGGATTAAGGACAACTTAAATTTGTAAAAGTTAAGCTTAATGTTGATAATTATTATTACTAAAGAATTCCATTCTTAGAATAATTTCAATAAGTAAATTTGACAATATGCAGAAGTTAATTTTAACAGTCCTGCAGTGAAGCTTGATGGCAGCACTACCATCTTACCCAGCTCCGATACCAGACCATCAGTTTCTCTTATGGCATCCTTCAAGTGAATATAGTCTCCACTTATCATTTTTTGTCTTTTTCGAATAAAGTTTAGTGTTTCTCTTTCTATTTTTTCTTACATATCAAGCACAAATTGGTTGAGGAGATTACGAAAGTAAAATAAATAAGGATTTTCGCCTTCTCGCTCCATCAACATATAGGCGTAAAAATCAGCTGCAGACAGTTTTTTTAAGTGGTGTATTTGTGTTTGGGTCCCGCAGACGAATGTTAATACTGTACCCATCTTCTCCATGGCAGAAAATGAGATGATACTGAAAAGAATCATACGTTCGATAGAACTCACTAATTCTTATCAGTCGAGAATAATGTCTCGCTTTTCTAACACCTGGCCAATAATCAAGAAGGCAACTTCGTTAGAGGTAAGAGTATTGTAACGACCTCAGTGAGCATTTGAAGGCTTTTTGTCAGCACTGATAACTACCTGGAAATCTTGTAGATCTTTAGGAGCAGACTCAACAGAAGCTCTGAAGTCCTTGATATACTTGTTATGTTCATGAACAATTTTCTGGAGTGGGCCTACCAATGCATGCTTCACATTTTGAAAGAATCCACGGAAAATGTCTCTTTCATGGTTGTCATCACCAAAAAAATTTCACTGAATAAAATACGGCTGTTTTTGTGTTCGAGGCATCAAACTCCCTATTCTGTGGTATACATGTCCTTGCACCTTAAATGTTGGCATGAAATGTCCCTCTTTTATCTCTTTTGCTCCAAACGACGTCATTTGGAAACAACAGTTCTATTTCTAATTATTATTTAGAAAATGCTCAGCCTCAGGATGTTCATAAGTAAGGAGGTTGTGCAAGAGTTCAGCATATTCTTTAAATGGAGGAAGTTGGACTTTCCATGACAGGGCTCTCGTCCTTCCATTTTACATCATAACATCCATTGCAAGTTGACCGTCGTCCAATATCGACTGTTTTATCTTTTGGATATTCAGTTTTTGGGTAATACTTGTAACCTGAATGCTTCTTCACTGTCCATGACTGGAACCTTTCAATTGAACTTCTTTCATCATGTTTTGTTACAGCTACACGTTTAACATAAGGATTATTTTCTGAGTATTTTTTAAAAGACTTTCTATGGATTTCAGGATGGGTTTTGTTATACTTATATGTACTACAGCTCCTCTATGTATATTTAGGTGATCCGCAGTATATGTGTGTACATTTCTTTTAACTTCGGGTTGGTTCTCTTTATGTTTGTTAAACGCTTTTCTGCTAATGTTTTTCCAGGACAATTTTTCCTGTATTTTTCAACAACTTCCCGGTTAACCTATACATGTGCTTGACTATCTTTTTGCAGCCGATTTCCTTAGTTGTTTGTTGTGAACTAAATCTTTGAATCATTTTCTGCGTTATTCTCATCTGAACGGAGAACAAAGGTAGATTGTTGGTTCAAGGAATTAAATTCATAAAGGCTAGGTACAACTTCCTCTCCATAGCAGGCCAATAGTTTCTCGTCACTGAACAACTCAACCTTGTAAGGGTGCACCTCTGCAGCCACCATGAGTTCACAGAAGGTACCGTATAATAAATTTTCGACATACCATTAACGTATTTTTTTTTTGTTTACTACTATAAGGAACTTAATTTGTGGTAAAAGTGTGCTGCTTAAGCATCTATTTTTTAACTTAGCTTATCACCATATACCATACGACAATAAATCTACTATTATTCACCCACTAAAATTGTATTAGTACTTTTTACCCCTTTGTAGTACCGATTCAGGACAAACTACTTAGAAAATAATTGTTATTGTGCATCTAACATCTAATGAGAAATAATGCATTAAGGTTCATTACGATCCGTATTGTTATTTCAAAGAATTTCCAATGCGTTAGAAAACGCTTTTTCACGAATTAGCCGCGATCCAGGCCGATTTTTTAAAATTACATTCTTAGCGAGCACCTACAGCCCTATAGGAAGCTGTATACTAAATTTCATTCCAATCTGTTCAGTGGTTTCTGAGATTTTGTGTCGAATGAGTGAGTGGTATTTAACAAATATATTTAGTAGATAGATTTGAGAAATACAACTTGGGTCTGGTTGAAAAATGCCAATTTGAGAAGGACCAGGTACAGAACAATTATCTTTATCTTATCAAGCTAAAGTTAGAGTAGTTGGGGAAGAAGCTACTGGTGAAGCAAGGTTGGTGGGTACATCCAAGTGGCCTTCCGTGTCATCACCAGAGAACATAAGTATTTTAACCTCCTCTACTTCCTTTCCACAGCAGGCTAATAGTCCCGAAACTCAAACTTGTAAGGGAACACTCTGCAGCCAACATGAGTTTACAGAAAGTACCGTATAATAAGCTTTCCACATGCCAGAATCGTATTTTTGTTTGGTTACTATAATAAAGAACTTAATTTGTGGTCAAAGTGTGCGGTTTAGGTATCTAACCTATTTTTTAATTTAGCTTATTACCATATACCATATGACAATAAATCTATTATTATTTACCCAATAAAATTTTATGAGTACTTTTATTTTACCCCTTTGTAGTACCGATACAGGGCAAACTACTTAGAAAATAACTGTTATCGTTCATCTAACATCTAATAAGAAGCAACTTACTAAGTTTCATTAAGATCCGTAATGTTAATTCAAAGAATTTTCTATGCCTGAGAAATCGCGTTTTTCGCGAATTACACGCGATCCAGACCGAATTTTTTAAAGTCCTTTCTTAGCGAGCACCTACGGCCCTAGAGGAAGCCACATACGAAATTTACTTCCAATCCGTTCAGTGGTTTTTGAGATTTCTGGTTAAATGAGTGAGTGGTATTTGACAAATATATAATAGATTAATGATAATAAACATATGGCAATGATATTACAAAGAGGTAGGCAGTAACAATAATAAAAATAATTTTTAGTGAAAAAAACAAAACCGACTTCAAGATTAAACCTACATATACAAAGTTGAACTAAAAAAAAAAAAAAAAAATTTAATTGCTTCAAAACAAAAACCATCAAATGAAAATCAACGAAATTATCGATACTTATAAACCTATTCACAATTTATAATCAGTTATTTTTGGAGTCGGTAATTAAATTTTTTTTTTTTTAGTTCAACTTTGTATATGTAGGTTTAATCTTGAAGTCGGTTTTGTTTTTTTCTCTAAAAATTATTTTTATTTTTAACTTTTTAGTGGTGAGTGTATTTTTGTTTATACAGTCAATTTTCGATCGATCGATGGTAACTTCTTTGTCCTTTCTCCACTTTGCAAATCAATTTTACCTTTTCGTTAATTGAAAGAATTTTCAATAGCCACTGTAAAACCACTCGAGTGAATAACTAATAATAAGTGACTGGTGTAACTATGAACTGAAAAGACAAACAATGACAGAAAACAGAAAAAAACAAATTACACATGAAATTCTTTTAATTTGAGTTCGAGTTATAGAGGCGATGACTTCTAATAGTTCGTTTCATAGAGGTGGTCCTAGAAGTTCTCTCTTTTGAACCCTATTTTCAGTTCTACTTATTTTCGACACAATTTTTCACGTACTTCTTCTGAAATCGCCTTATTGAGGTGAAATTTAAGTGTAATGTACTTCCAACCGTAGATTTTGTTCGACTTATGAGAAAGAAAGAAATACCTCTTGAAAGGTTTTATTGAACACAATTTCACACATATAAAAACTACATAGCATGACTCGTAAAAAACTATACCAAAACTTAACCATAAACTGAGATACCAAAACATGAGATACAAATAACATTGTTATTATTTACTAGAACTTATTTAAGAATTCAGCTTATCGAAGCAACACATCGAAAGTTGACTGTATATGTAAATTATTTTTATTAATAATTTATATTTAGTTACTTTGGAGATTTTAGATAATCATAATCTTAAATATGTTTAAAATGTAAGGTTATATAACAGTGATTTTTATTAACTGTTTTTTTTTTTTCTTAAAAAGTGCTGCGTTGATTTCAAAATATTTTTTATGGGACTACCTCTTAAGTAGGCCCTACCGATCTAAAAAAGAATCATCAAAATTGACGGAGGTTCTCAACTCGTCTTTATTTTTTTTGTTTATGTTACGCGATTACTACTTCAATTCTGAATCAATTTTGATTATTGTTTTTTATTTCGGTAGGGCATACTTCAGAGGTAGTCCCATAAAAAATATTTTGAAATCAACGCAGCACTTTTTAAGAAAAATAAAAAAAAACAGTTAATAAGTGATATTATGAACTGTTTTTTTAATTTTTCTTAAAAAGTACGGCATTGATTTTAAAATATTTTTTATGGGACTACCTCTGAAGTATGCCCTACCGATCTAAAAAAGAATCATCAAAATTGATTAAGAATTGACGGAATAATCGCGTAACATACACACAAAAAAAATAAATAAATAAAAAATAAAATACAGACGAGTTGAGAACCTCCTCCTTTCCGAAGTCGGTTGAACACAAAAGGAAAAGATATTACCACACACTCTCCCATTAATGTCAACGATATCGTTCAGGTACACTTGTGGTACGTCCGCTTCTGGTGCGAGCCGGAGGAAGGTAGGAGGTGACGCGCTTCTTTTGACGTATTGGATTTTATGAAGTGTTGCTGTCCGTTGCCGGAGTTCTCATAATGCTTGAAGGTAGCGAAGGGATGTTAGGCTTCTCCGAGAATATATGGGCAGGTTTTACTTTGTCTCTTGAAACGACTATGTTCCGGCCGATTTTGCTGATGATAAAAGCTTTGGCGTCCCTGGAGATAACTAGATGAGGGCCTGTATATGGAGTTAGTGGGGGTCTAACCTGATCATCTCGTAAGAATACGTGGCTGCAACCGTTGAGGTCTGGGTGAGCGAACACTGTTGGTTAAGTGTGCCAGGTCGGGGCAGAAGGCTGTAGTGATCTCATCCTCCGTCCTAACTGTTGAGCGTAGGTGTCAGGAGGTTCCACCTTGTCCGGTGCCAGTTGGCTATGGATGTCGCCTGGTAGTCGCAGCCAAGATCCGTAAACGAGCTCGGCTGGAGAGGCATTATGATCACTTTTGATGGCTGTCCGAAGGCCGAGGAGTACGACGTGGAGAAAATCCGTCCAACTGTCTTGCGTCTCCAAAAGCTTACAGGTGAGTGATGTCTTGAGTGTTCTATGCCACCTCTCTTTAAGTCCGTTGGACTGCGGGTGATATGCCGTTGTATGAACCAGTTTGATTCCTGAGATAGCTGCTAAGGAACGGAAAAGTTCTGATTCGAAATTCCGACCCTGGTCAGTTACAACATGAATTGGCGGCCCAAAACAGCTAATCCAGTGGGTCCAGAACGCTTTTGCGACCGTCAGCGCAGATTGATCCGCAATTGGAATGGCTTCTGCCCACTTAGTGAAACGGTCGATGCATGTCAAGAGGTATTTCATGCCGTTCGACAACGGTAGGGGGCCAACGATATCGATGTGAATAAAGGCAAATCGTTCATCTGGCGGTGTGAAGTGCTGAAGAGGAGATTTCTCATGCCGCTGTATCTTTGTTTGTTGACATGTGGCACAGTTCTTTACAAAGTCCGCGACAAATTTAGACATATGTGGCCAGACAAATCTTTTTCGGAGTTGATCAAGAGTAGCTCTACGGCCAGGGTGTGAAAGATTGTGAAGTTTAGCGCAAACTGCCGATCTTAAGGATTTGGGGATGTAAGGTCGTAAGTATCGCAGTAGAGTGACAAGTTGCCTCGCAGTGTGGTTGGTGCTAGGACTAAGTTGGTCGGTGCGTCGCGGAGCCTTGGTAGTTCCTGGTCTTCCATTTGAGTCTTAGCGATGTCAGTTTCATTCAGTAAACTATTGTTCGCTAGTGCTTCAATTCGTCTATAAGTCGTCGGCCGGGTAAGTCAACTACGAGATTAAAATGAATTAAAAATTCCGACCCGATAATCGTTTGCTGGACGTCGGGTAAAAGGAAGGTGTAGGTGAAATGCTTTTCGGGGCTGAATGTGAGCGTCAACTTTTGTTTGCCGTAGACATTAATACGGGAGTCGTTAGCTGCATAAAGGTTTTGTTGAACAGGGTTCAAGCGATCCGAAGATCTCGGAGGCTAGAAAGAGACGTCCGCTCCTGTATCAATGAGAAAACGAAGTTTAGTTTGCGTATCAGTTAAGAAAAGGCGACAATTGGTGCCGTGGCAGGAACAGGTCGCCGCGTCCCCTGGCTATTTAGTTTTTTGGAACATACTTGCAGGGAGCTACACACATCCGTGCCCTGTCTCCGAAAGAGGAATGGTACCAACAAAAGTCGTCCTCCACCGGTATCTGACTTGAGGGAGAACGCCTGCGAGATCTAGAAGCGAGAGCGGTGGTATCTAGTGAGGTTTCAAATTTCTTGTGTTCATGCCGCAATTTCTGTGTAAATAGGGTGGCTTTGATTTTGTGGTTTTACATTGGATACGGATGGCTGAGGTTGAGATACATCTAAAACTTCATCCGCGGCTGTAGCTAATTCATCAAGAGTAGCGGTATGCATAACTTGTAGTATGGATTGTGTAGTTACGGGTAGCCTCTGGATCCATAGCTGCTTTGAAATATTCTCGCCGGTATTAGGAGAGGCTAAGGATTTCACATTCCTTAGTAATATAGTAGGTTTTAAATCTCCTAACTCGAGGCCGGATAACAGTTTCCGCAAGCTTTGTTCTTTAGAATCGCTGCAACAGGAGACTATGGCTTTTTTAAGTTCATTATAAGGGGGGTCTCGCTTAATAACATCGGCAACTACGGTTAGCATGTTGCCGTCCAGTGCTGATAATAGATGATTATATTTAGTTTTGTCTACTGTCACGTGGGCGAGTTCGAACTGGGCCTCAAGCTGATTGAACCATAAAGTTGGGTCCGGGTCCAAAAAGGGGATAATTTTACGCTGACGTGATTAATATTGGGTGCTGGGGCCGCGTTTAGCTTTAACTCAAGTGCCACCAATTGCCACTGAAGGGACATAAATTCTTCAGCTGTGGGTGTACTCATATTAAAATAATAGAAAAAAATATTCTCACCAACAGAAGGCTTTAACTTTTCTTCTCGGGGTCCCCAGTATGGTTGTCTTTAATAAGATTAAATAAAACACAAACTGAATAATACATAAACATGTTGAACTTGTATAACAAGATAACAAGGTTAAGCGACAACACTATATTAGTTAATTAATGATAATAAACATATGGCAATGATATAACAAAGAGGTAGGTAGTAACTATAAAAACAAAAGGAAAAGGAAATTTAAACATTAGATTGAAAATCTAATTAAATAAATCCTAAATAATAATAATAAACAAATAAATGTATTAACATAAGATCCTATGATCTGGTGTCGCTTTACTGACAGTTTTCGTTTGTTTTCTATTAAAAAATAATTTTTTCCTTTGCTTTTTATTCCAATGAAGAGTTCATTATGTTTAAAATGCACATTTTCATTAAGGGATTGTCGTAATGTTTTATTTACATAACTAACTGATTTGTATGCCAAATGAGAACACCATGTTTTTTTCGGTTTCAAAAGTGAATTTATCCATAAAATTGAAACAAAATCATTATGTTTATCAGATCATTCGAAAGCTAATTAAATTTGCAAATTTTTGTGAGATTTGACGTTTTGTGGGTAGTTTTTTTTTGAAAAACGGTGAGCGTTGAAGTAATATAAGACATTGTGACTTCCCCAAATAAGGTGAAGATCAAGCTGTTCTTTAGATACCAAGTTTGTAAAATTCAAGGTTACAGATACTCAGATATTATAGAAAATTTAATGCTAAATCCGAAAATGAGGTCAACATTTCAAAACATTCAAACAAAATGGAGATATTACAGCTTTTATGTAAAAAAACGTGGTTTCCTCAAAAAAGTCTTTGATTTAACGTATATCTTCAACGAATTGGATTAGGAAGGTGAGGTCTGCGGCATTTTGCTACAATTTTGTTCTAGTTTTACCCAATTTTTTTTTACACTAAGAGATACTCACCCTGTATATATATATATATATATATATATATATATATATATATATATATTTTTTTTTTTTTAGATAGATTTTTCAAATTACACCCTTTTTATTGTCTTAAATGGTTGGTCTATACATATGTAAGATGATCTGAATCCGGAAAACGTTTCATACAACAATAATATTACAATATTTATTCTTACTATCCGCTTAAAATATAAATTGAAAGAACAAAAACTACTGTAAGCCACTAAGCGTGTCTGAATGCACGTACATTATTATAATTCCTAGTATCCATGGAAACTAAGTAATCTATTCTAAATTGCCATTAGGTTAGGCTATCCCTAATGTCATAACACACAAAAAAAAAAAAAAAAAAAAAAAAATAAAAAAAAAAAAATTTTCAAAGGTTATCACCATGTTTGCTATAAGAAATTGCATCAAGATTAGTGTTCTTTCAAGGTATGATAAAAGAATTACTGATGTTTTATCAATCGACTTTTTAATTGAGTATTGATTATATTCAGGATTATAAAGGCAGAACCCAGTGGTGCACTGAACAGTAAACATGGAATTTCTTGTGGAAAGGGTATTTACGACTCCCCATTGGACGCCAAGAAAGTCAATAAAGTTAATGTAAAAAGAAACTATCTAAGGTAATTAGTCTCCTTATTTATTGATTCATGAATGGATGAGTACTCAGTAAAGTAAAACAGCACGTCATTTTTTTTTTTTCTGAAATCTGTCATAGATATTATAAGTAAGTAATACCTTAATAAACAAGATTAAAATATTTATACTGATAATTAAAAACGTGTTCCGCTCAGATAGAATTTGTTTTGGCTAATCCAATTTTTATTTAAATTCATGAACCATTGGGAAGTAAACATCCCTAACCTTTTAATCTTTATTATCTTAGTGTGTGTACCAATTTATGAGTACTTAGATTAACCAAATAAACTAATTTAGAAATAAATGTAGATATTTTATATTTTGTGGTATTTACTTTTCCTTCATTTTTTATTAAAAACAGTATAATAATTAATAGTGTTATGTTTTTACTAAGGTTTTTACTAAATACTAGATTGATATTCACCTTAGTCCCTGATGACTCAATAGCCCCACCTATTAATGTCTGACTTATTTAATTTATTGCATTCTACCATATTTACGTGCAAACCAATTCTATCTTATTATAGTAGCAGTTAGGTAAGGAATAATCATTATTATTACTGAACATATTTATTTAATACTAAGATTCTATGTAGATATATAAAAAAAGAATGAACGCAACACTTGAGCCGGTGAGAATGAAAGTGGTGTAAGTCAAAAAATTTAAAAATTGGGTTGATTCACTAGTATTGCCCCTTTATCACTGCTCTATTAATCGACATTGTCAATTATGTTGAACTCTTTACCTAAAGCCAAATTTAACAAAAACGGATTTCTGTTGAGAATGAAATTGGTGTAAGTCAACACAAGTGTGAATATACATTTTGGGAATGATTTCCACCCGCATGTATTCCTCGCTTAACTGATCTCCATGGTGATTCTATGTTTTGAGTGTGGAACAATGGATTAGGATCTATAAAATGCAAACTATGGTTCATTTTCTGGTGGGCGTGTCCCAATTTTGCAAGCTGTGCTGCTTCTCCATTCGTCTGTAATGATAGTGCTTCCCGGTTTGACATTTTTTATGATCAGAGGTAGCATAGTTGAAGCGTCACGGTTATTGTGGGGGGCAAATTTCCATCCGGAACTTCTTTTGCCCATCCAGTTCTATCATCACCAGAATTCAACTTTCGTCCACAATCCTTCCTCGATTATGTTTTCTTGCCACAGTGATATTAAGAGTTACAATGATTTTTTTTACTCAAAGTATTATTTTGCTGATATAGCGGGTTTGAGATTAGAGATTAAATCGGTCACGCAATAAACAATAAACAAAAATGTCCTTGAATTTTAGTTGTAACCTACGATAATATTTTAACATCATTTTACGTAGCAAACCGGAAGCACTATCATTACAAAATTGCAAAATTGGGACACACCCACCAGAAAATGAATTATAGTTTGCATTTTATAGATCCTAATCCATTGTCCCATACTTAAAACATAGAATCACCATGAAGATCAGTTAAGCGAGGAATACATGCGGTTGGAAATCATTCTCAAAATTTATATTCACACTTATGTGAATATCTTTGGAGACGAGCTGTTAGAGACCCCAATAAAGATGTATTCAATGAATTATTATATTTAATTATAACCAAACTTGTAAATAATATTTTTCCCCCGGGGGAGTCTACGGAACTTTTTCCCTTGGTAAATAGTTCCGCAGACGCCCCTAACTTTTTTAAATTAATATTTTCAACATAATCTACTATATATTTGTCAAATACCACTCACCTATTTAACACGAAATCTCAGAAACCACCGAACGGATTGGAATGAAATTCGATATGTAGCTGCCTCTAGGGCCGTAGGTGCTCGCTAAGAAAGGAATTTTAAAAAATCGGCCTGGATCGCGGCTCATTCGCGAAAAATGCGATTAATTTTTATTGGGTGAATAATAACAGATTAATTGTCATATGGTATTTGGAGATAAGCTAAGTTGAAAAATAGGTTAGATGTTTAAGCCGCACACTTTGACCAGAAATTAAGCTCCTTATAGTTGTAAACACACGATCGATGTCGAAACCTCATAATATTGTACTTTCTGTGAACTGATGGTTGCTGCAGAGGTGGACCCTTACAAGTTTGAGTTGTTTCGTGACGAGAAGCTATTAGAAGACTTATGTTAAAGAGGAGGTTAAAAGACTTATGTTCTCTGGTGATGACATGTAAGGCCAGTTTTTCACCAGTAGCTTCGTCCCCAACTACTCTTCCTTCAGTTTCCCGGTCACAAGATAATTGGCTTTTCTAGCGTTTATGAATTTCATTCCTTAAACCTAGAATATACCTTTTTCTCAGTTCAGCGGAGTCTATTGCAACATTGAAGTAAACCCATCAATCTAAAAGTAAACAACGTAGGAAATGATTCACTGATTCAGTTCGCAACAAACAACTATATATTCAAAATATATTCAAGCACATGTAGAGGTCAACAGGGAAGATGTTAAGAAATACATGACAAATCATCCTGAAATTAGCAGAAAAGTGAAACAAACATAAAGAAAGTCAACCTGAAGTTAAAGGATATGCTGTATACACTTATTCTGAGAATCACCCAACTGTACTTAAAGGGACTGTACAGATGTATAAGAAAACCCATTCTGAAATCCATAGAAAGTCTTAAAAAAAAAATTATCAAATTTACTTATTGAAATTATTCTAAGAATGGAATTCTTTAGGTTTATTTAAGTAATAATAATTATCAACGATAAGCTTAACTTTTACTAATCTATGTTGTCCTTAATCCTTATGATATTTAACCGTAGCGGAGCAGGGTACTTTCAGCTAGTAATTGTATACACTTTAAATAATTGAGTATGAGGAGAAAATTGGTTAAATGTAGATTAAATAGCACTAATTGGATTTATGTTTTGGTAGAGTGACATGGAAGAAATAGGCATTTGAAAATGGGGGCTTCTGCGGAACTACGCCCGTTTATTAGTTGTAAAACTTTGTTTCGTCCAATTTTTTCGGCCCGCCTAGATGTTTTTCTATTTAATACGGCCCGCCTAGATGTTTTTCTATTTCATACTGCCCTCCCCTTAAAAAGTTTCTTTCTTTCTGATTATTGTTCAGGGGTTCCTACTGACCATAAAACTGCATGTTTTGCCACCTGGATATGAGGTAGGTTTAACGCCAGTTTTAACTTAGCGCCAGTGCGCATAGCACGAAAGTGCGCAATCGTATAACATTTTTTTACATATAAGAACACCTATTTTTATTTTAGATTCTTATTCTACATCAAATTTCGTCAAGAATCCAAACCTTGCTTAAGTTATAATGTGTCGTCTTGCGTTTGATATATACGCGCACAGTACATTTTAAGAAATTTCTCACAACACAACATATGACACATAATTGTTATGTATTTTTGCATGCTAGATGTGGTGGGATTAGTTTTTTTAGAATCTCTGTTGCAAAATATTAAATATTTAAATAGGAAATAATTTTTATATATATATATATATATATATATATATATATATATATATTTATTTTTTTTTTTTTTTTTTTTTTTTTTTTTTTTTTTTTTTTTTTTTTTTTTTTTTTTTTTTTTTTTTTTTTTTTTTTTTTTTTTTTTTTCCTATTTATGCATTTACAAAACATTGATTTTTCTCAAAATGAAGGAAATTTTACTCACACCACTATTACTATCAACGGATTTTTATTATGTTTAAAAATGAAAGTTGTGTAATGGATTTTAGCCCATTAAAACCAGTAAATAAATGATAAAACTTGCACCACTCATTGTTGTAAACTTTAAAGCATTATTTTCTAAAATCGAAACACTGTCAATTCTGCCCTGCCTATATAATTTTTGGTTAGAAGGTTTGCAAAAACCGTCATTTTCTCGAAATGAAGGAAACTTGACTTACACCACTTTCATTCTCACCGGCTTACTTGATCTATGAGGACATTTCTGTTTTATCATATTACCACTGTTCATTAGATTGTCACTGCTTTGTCTAGAAATTTCACTTCACAGTTGCTGCAATTTACACTCAGTTGCGGAAGTCAACTGGTTGAGGGATGGTGATTCAAAAGCCCTCTTTAGCAACGCATCCCGCATGAGCTCAATAGGGTTCAGTTCTGGAGGCAATAGGGGAAGAGGCAGATGGGAAATTCTTAGGTTTCTGACCTCTGATTGAAAGTTGACTTGCAGGTTATGGAAAAAAGATCTTAAATGAGAAGATAAGAGAAGGCATGTTGCCAGAGTCATTTTTATGTTCTACCATTTTGAATGTGACAAATGACATACGAAAATCTCTAGAACACAGGATAAATGACTGAAAAAGCTGATGAAATGCGTCTTTTTCTCTTCCTTATTTCAGCAATATTTTCTTTTTCTAGTCTTAACAATTATTTTTTCTCATTGTCACACGTAACATTATTCATCTGTTACCCTATCCTTACCATTTTTAAATCCTGTATCTTTATTTCAACATAATTCATGGTGGGAGGGTATCTATAAAGTAACGCTTATTCACTTCTTATCTATATTCACTGTTTTACTCCCTATTATACCAAATCCTTATTAATTATTTTATAAGTTTCTATTATTATATTTTATTATATAAAAATAAAAATGATTATAAAAAATAAAATAGAAAACGTTAGCTTAAGATAGAGAGTGTTGAAGCAAATATAATTAGAAATAATGAGTCTCTGTAGGTTATTAATGTACTTTAAATTTTTTTTTTTGTTTAGAATACCATGCAAAAAATACATGGATGTGAACTGTAAAACAGCATTGATCACTAGTGGGTCCACTGGCATTGGATTTGCTATCGCTGATGCACTATTGGCTGCAGGGCTCAAAGTATGTTAACTTTGAGGGATTATTTAACTTTTGTGTTAAGAATTAATGTCTACATCCTACATTTTTTTTCCACTAAGAAAGAAATTTACTCCTTGACACTTGTAATAAGGTTATACGTATGTATTATAAATATATATATATATATATATATATATATATATATATATATATATTATATATGTATACGAGGGTGAATCAAATATAAACGGTAATTTTCAAAATTATATTTATTGAATAATATTATACAGAAACTATACCTTCAACATTTTTCAATGTAGTCTCCTGCATTATCTACACACTTCTGCCACCGATTTGGAAGCTTGAATATTCCCTGTTCATAAAAAGACTGAGGGCGAGTTTTTAACCATTCGCGCACGTGCTTTTCGACGTCTTCATTGTTTTCAAATCGTTTTCCTCCAAGTGATTCTTTCAGGGGCGCAAACAAAAAATAGTCACAAGGGGGCAGGTCTGGACTGTGAGGAGGGTGTTCGAGAGTTTCCCAGCCCATTTCTTCCAATTTATCCCTTGTCAACAATGCGGTGTGAGGCCTTGCGTTGTCATGGAGAAGGATGACATCTCTAATGGGCACACCTCGTCTTTTGTTCCGGTAACTGGTTTTTGCTGACTGTAGCACCTGGCAGTAGTAAGTTGCATTCACTGTTCGTTGATCGTGAAGAAAATCAATGAGTAGAACTCCCCTTGAGTCAAAAAAAATTGTTGCAAGAACTTTTCCGGCTGAAAGACGAGTTTTGGCTTTCACTGGGCAGCCTTCATCCTTCCTTCGCCACTCCTTACTTGCCATTTTCGATTCGGGGGTGTAATGGTGACTATTTTTTGTTTGCGCCCCTGAAAGAATCACTTGGAGGAAAACGATTTGAAAACAATGAAGACGTCGAAAAGCACGTGCGCGAATGGTTAAAAACTCGCCCTCAGTCTTTTTATGAACAGGGAATATTCAAGCTTCCAAATCGGTGGCAGAAGTGTGTAGATAATGCAGGAGACTACATTGAAAAATGTTGAAGGTATAGTTTCTGTATAATATTATTCAATAAATATAATTTTGAATATTACCGTTTATATTTGATTCACCCTCGTATTTCAAAATAAATACAATGTATCATTTTATTAATTATAAAGTTATTTACATATACCGGATGCTTTAATATTCGCTTTTTATTTTTCATATATTTATTATTTTCTGCAGATACACTTTAATATATAGTATTTTTAAATCAAAACCTTTTCCAGGTGAACTGTAGCCTTTTACAAAGCAAATACCGTCCTTTCTAAATCACAAGCAACTCTTTCCAGTTCAAATGTAACCTTTTTCAAATGAGATGAAATAATTTCTAATTAAAACTCTTAGCAAATCAATTGTCACCTTTTTTGTTTCAATTGCAACCGTTCTCATTGAAATTGTCGCCCTTGAAAATGCTTTCAAACTCTGAAGTAACGTGGAATAGGCTACAGTTGAAATAGGAAAGGTGACACTTGTGTTGCAAAGAGTTACGTTTGCTCGGGAAAGTGTTACATCTCATTAAGAAAGCGCTACATATGCGTTGGCAAGGGTGCTATTTACTTACCGCCTTGAAATAGATTTTTATAATTATTATTTATTCATTTTTTTATAAAACAAAAGGAATTTCCTCTTTTTCGAAATCTCATGATATTCATCATTATATCATTTTTCTATTCTACTTTAAATATATTTACATATTTTTAATTTATATTTGTTCTTTATTTCTTTTTATTTATTTATTGTTTGCTTTTTAAAGTTATGAATCAAATTGTTCCTTTTTCCTTAATTACCTTTCTAATGTAGTATTATAAATACTGCCACTAAAATGTTCTTCTTTTTCTTCCTACGACTAACATCCTTTTAACGACCCTACTTTTTTAACGTCCCTTCTGGCCCATTATAATAGCAGAAGACTTCAATATTAATCTCCTTATCAATTCTCTTGACAAGACATACCTAATAAATCTGATTTATACCCTTGATTTATTTATTGTACCATTCCAACCAACCAACCAATACCCAGTTCTCTGATACTCTCCTAGAACTATTTATTATAGATTCTCCTAACAATTTACTCTCATACTCCTAAAATACTCCCAAAATCCTGTACCGTTTCTCACCTCCCATGACCTAATTCAAGTATCCTACAACATTTTCGCTCCAGTCTCCATCCCTAAGCGAATTTTCTGGTTAAATCTCGACTCATTATATCCGGAAAGTATAAATCTTTTGCTTTAAACCCTTTCACAGTCTAGTGCCCCTTATTTTCTTCCTATTCCATTGATAAGATGGTGGAATGTCTCTCATCAATCTCCTTTCCTTCGGTAATCGCTTAGCTCCTCTCAAGGCATCCACATT
Organism: Euschistus heros; assembly: GCA_003667255.2. Classification (NCBI taxonomy): domain Eukaryota; kingdom Metazoa; phylum Arthropoda; class Insecta; order Hemiptera; family Pentatomidae; genus Euschistus; species Euschistus heros. The sequence continues at coordinate 4,648,720 of RCWM02000016.1, read as the reverse complement.
CCGGCGTCCCCCCGCTCCCTGGATTATCCCAACAATTAACGAAATAATGAAGAGAAGAGATGCTGCCAGAAGGCGTTTCACTCGCACTAGGATACCTCCGTAGGAGTTACCTTTGGTCAACACCTGTTTTGGAACAACCATATCGCCCAAATTTTCACAAAATCCATCATAACCCTTCAACAACTCTATAAATTTCGAGATTCCTTTCCCCAAAATACTCGTCAACTTCTGGTGTCCTCTCTTATTTTCCATTGCTTTGATTACGATTGTATTTTATGTTATTATTTTTTTTCACCTGTCGACAATATATGCCATAATTACTGAAGCATTTAATTTGTAATTTCCGAACAATTGTACCTGTAATTGTGCATTATTATTATTCTTTGGGGACAGTAAGTCCCAGAATAAAGTTTTTTTTTTTCGTTTCACAAGTAACTCTTTCAAGCTCAAATTTAGCCCTTTCCAAATGAGAAGAAATAATTTCCAAAGCAAATGTTACCCTTGGCAAATCAATTGCACCCTTTTAATTTCAATTGTAGCCCTTTTTTTTCAGTTGTAACCATTTAAATTGACACCCTTGAAAATGTTTTCAAAATGTAACATAACTACAGTTGAAATAAACCGGGTGGCAATTGATTAGCAAACATTTCTTGGGAAAATGTTTCATCTCATTTATAAAGGGCTACGTATGAGTCGGAAAGGGTGATGTTTGCTTTTTGAAAGGTTACAGTTGACTTGGAAAAGGTTCAAATTAACTTGGAAATACTATATAACTGTAAAACATGTTGAAGTTCTTCAAAGCATAGACATGGTCTGTTGACAGACAGAAGGCTATGCAACATCAAAAAAAGTACACATATAAAGCCAGTTCGTCTCTAGTTGTATTCTAGATTAATTATTCTTTCTGTATGGTTTTAATTTTTCTTCATTTCCTTGTGCATTATTTCTTTTATGCCATGCTTCTTCAAAACAGCCATTCTTTGCTTTTTTTCATCTTTGTTTCTGATACCAAGAAGTGTTGCTGAAAAACATTTACAAGAGGGAAGGAAAACATTTTAAACAATTCATCGAGAAAATCCGAATTCGTTTTATAACATCTATTTTTTTTTGTTTTATTTAAAAGTTGTTAGTATTGTTATAAATTGCCTTTTAAGTATTGTTATAGTTTCAATTGTTAGCAACTGTTGAGTGATATGTTTTACCACATTTTTTGCTGGTTGAATAATCTTCTCAAATTTCCAAACTGTTTGGCTTTCCTTATTTTCTCTTCTACAGTTTTATTTATCATTTATTTAATATCTATTCATGGGTACATTTAATATCTATTCATGGGTACCCTACACTATCTGATTTTGTGATAATGACAATTTGTGGTACATTGTCTTTTTCATAAAGTAGATTATTATTATTTTCATTTGATTTAAATACTTGTCTAGCAAGTATAACTACTTTTCTTTGATTTTTTTTTTTTTTTTTTTTATATTTCAGAAAGCCTATCTTTCGGGTGTAAACTACTGTGAAGGTATGAATGCTGTCCTGGATATGACCATAAAACATGGAGCTGGAAGATGTGATTATTTAACTATTGATGCCAACAGACATGGAGATTTTGAAGGTTTAATGCCAGATACATTTACATTTTATTTATTTAAATTATAAATCTGATTTAGGCAAATGTCCGGGAAGATAAGATATTTTTAACTGTTAACATCATTCAACGTTGAAATTTGTTTTTTTAAACAATTGCATAATTATTTTGTTTTATGTATCCCGATATATAAAAACTGCGGTATATCGTATTTTTAATTTTTACACCCGATATATCATTATCTCTTTATACTGAACATTTCGATGTATCGTGCTAATTTTTTATTCCTTTGAAGATATGATATATCGGGAGTCTACTGTATATACACACACACATATACACAGTAGAATTATATATATATAAAGAAACAATAATAATTATTTGTTTTTTAACTATAATTTCAGATGCTTTTAGGTACATAATATGGAAAGAGGGATCTTTGGATATCCTTGTAAACAATGCAGGGTTGTTAAATGATAAACATTGGGAATTAGAATTCGACACAAATGTTGTAAGTTTTAAATCGTACATTCTACCTAGTGATGATTTTTTTTTTTCGTTATGTTTTAGTAAAACGTAATACCGATTAACCGTGGATACTATGGATCAGAAATATCATTCATGAAACCAAAAAGAAAAAAGATTTCACAGATTATTGTGATGGTTAGGACTTGTATCATTCCAGTTCAATCTGCTCATGTGGATAGGGAGATGATGGATGTTCTGCCATATTTTCTAAATGAGAGAGAGTATGATGCATCGCTTACAACAGAGATGGGCAAACTTTTTAAGGGGAGGGCCTGATGAAATAGAAAAACATTTAGGCGGGACGAAAAAATTGAAAACAAAAACAAAACAAGTTTTACAAGTGATAAAGAAGAGTACGAAGGCGTATGTGACAGATGAAAGTGTGACTGACCATCTACGAGCATCTCGTAAAAGTTGCTCGTAATCTGGTAGAAACTGGGATGTGCTGACTCGCTGTAGTGAAGATAAATGATGGTCGTCAATCGGTTTCTGACGCTGTTATCGCGAAGCTTAAAAAAAGCGAAAAATCAATTCATATGAATTTAATTTATAGCACTAGCATTGGTCAGGTTTATAACACTAACCGGAGGTTAGGTGATCTTTTGATAATTTTCTGCCGGGAGCCAAATCTTCATGCCTGTGAAAGAAAGTTTTGTTTGGAATTTTAGGATTCATTGTATGAGCACATCATATATTCACTGTAGGTATAGACTTGGATACACGAGCATACTTTACATCAGCTACAATAATCATTGCAGTTCCTACCGGAATTAAAATCTTTAGATGATTGGCAACTATACATGGAGTAAAAATAAATTACTCACCAGCTATATTATGAGCCTTGGGATTCGAATTCTTATTCAGAACAAAGAGAGGTACCAGAGGTAGTAGTTTTTCTCCTCGGGCTTGTAGAGATGTTTTGGACCCAACTCTTGAATTTTAGACGCAAATTTATCTCAGAAAGTTTGTTAGCTGAATGATATGGTGTCATTTTTTTCTACTATGATTGTTGAAAAATCCCAATACGACTTTTAAATTTATCTAGCCATCTATCGCTAGCCTTAAAATATAATTTTCCAGGGATTTTATTGTGGAATACTTTTGCTTTTTCATTTAAAATTTCTCCGGAAAATGGTATTTAAAGCACCGTTCTTGTATGAACCGCACTGGCGCACAGAGGGCCAAATGAGCAAAAAACACATACAATAAATACAATAAAATACGTTTTTTTAAAGTTTTTTTTTCCGTTAAATTTGCGACAAATATGTGTTCACTATACCTTAAGGCTAGTAGAGCTTGAGTTTCAGAGAGTTTTGTTGATTACTTAACAATGAGGAGCCTTCAGAGTAAAAAATGGCAAAAAAAAAAGTAAATTTATTTTCAATAAAGTTTCATTATTAATCGTCATTATTTTATTTCAATTTCGTTATTAACATATTGTTTTCTATTGTTTTGAGCTTGGTGGAGTACAAACCGACATGATTTTGAAAATTAACTAACAAGGGGAGGACACACTCAGTCTCTCACGGATCTTGTTGGCAATTTTTTTGGAGGTTCCTGGTCAAAAAATATTAGACATGTATTTTGCCGTTCCGACCAATGGGCCCTAGAAGCCGAGAAAAAAAATAAAATAGCATTAAAATAATTTATTTTATATCTCGAGTTTAAAAAGTGATATAGACATGATTTTTGCACCAAGGTATTTATTTTGAATTGCGGATTTAAGGAAAAATACAGTCGCTTCATAGATTTTGGTTTAGGTTAATTAATTTCTAAAAAAACGATTAGATTTTCAAGCAAACTACCTCTATAGATTTTTTCACACAAAAATTAACATCAGATTCTAATTCAGCACTCTCAAAAACATTTAAAAAACGTTTATTCAATAAAAACAAAAAATATCATTTTTTTACCCTTTTCTAGGGGATGAATTTTTAAAACCGATTATTGGTTTCTTTCCTTTAAATGGCCATTACTTTCATTAATTTCATTCCCCCGGCCACATCATGACCATTAACATTTTGGTCCACAAAAGAATCCATCATAATTGAAAAAAATTAACCGGAACCGTCCAACTGTTAGATAACCTACAAACACAAAATAAGCAAGAAGAAGACGATGTTTCTTGAAACAAAGCAAAGCAATAACTGCCTCACTTCGGTTGCTGACCACTTGGGATTTTGTTCAATATAATGAAAATAAAATTATAAGCTTAAGCTATTAGAACAACCCAGTCAACAAGGATTACAAAACAGATTAGAGAGGATTAGTTGTGATTCGGGTTTGAAGAATAAATCCAAAATTGTAAATATATAACAATCAACTCTAATATGTGGTTCTGTTTTTATATTATGTAAATATTAATTTGTAATAAATTATTTTTTCTCCTAATTAGTATTTTTATATATTTGTTTTATTGATATTTATATATATATATATATATATATATATATATATATATATATATATATATATATATATATATATATATAGACACACGTTTCTTAAGTTTTTGAGGGTACTGAAATGGAATTCTTGGGCTAAAAAAAAGTATTTATCACCATTTACGTGTAAAAGCTAAAATTGTTCCAGTGAAGTGCGTTAAATATATTTTTTTCAGAAGAACCGACATCGGATTCGAATTCAGCATTCAAAAGAATCCTTAAATACGAAATTTTATCTAAATAGAAAAATAAAAATTAGTAAGCTTCAAAATTAGCCTGACCAAGTGTGTATGCATTTTTTTTTTTTAAATTGACAAAAACTTGAATTACGGTTAGACGATTAAACGTATCGATATCATATTTTTACCCAAAATATAAGGTGCTAATACGCTCGAAATGTCTTTCTTTGGTTTTATCTTTCTATCTGGTTTCAAACTCAAGTTAAAAATAAAAATGTATTTCGGATTTTCCAACCTTTCGAAAAGGTTTTTCTATCTCTTTTGTTCATCGAATTATGCATTTATATACACCAAATGAAAGCTGAGACTCTCTTCTTTCCAGCAATACCAATAAAGTTGAATTTGCTTGAAGTGTAACAAGTTAAAAATAAAAATGTATTTCGAAAAAAAAGGTTTTTTCCAATCTCTTTTGTTCATCGAATTATGCATTTATATAAAAATTCTGAGACTCCCCTAAAAATTGAAAACAAAGTAATGGTTTAAAAAAAGAAACCAATAATGAAAAATATCATTTGATTTTTTTGTTGAATAAACGTTTTTAAATGTTTTTGAGAGTGATGAATTAGATGTTTTTAATTTTTGTGTGAAAAAAAAATCTAGAGAGGTAGTTTGCTTGAAAATCTAATCGTTTTTTTAGAAATTAATTAACCTAAACCAAAATCTATGAAGCGGATGTATTTTTCCTTAAATTCGCAATCCAAAATAAATACCTTTGAAGAATCATGTCTATATCACTTTTTAAACTCGAGATATAAAATAAATTATTTTAATGCTATTTTATTTTTTTTCTCGGCTTCTAGGGCCGGAACGGCAAAATACGTGTCTAATATTTTTTGACCAGGAACCTCCAAAAAAATTGCCAACAAGATCCGTGAGAGACTGAGTGTGTCCTCCCCTTGTAAGCCAAATTTTAACTTTTCGATTTTCCGATTATTATACATCCTACAGTTTTTGTTTCTCTTTGTGTCTCTTCAATTCCAACGCTAGACCTTTCTTAGAGGTGTATATAAACATACTATACAATGATTAGCTGCGTCCACTTGCGACCTTCACTGCCAGAGCTCGCTAACTTATATTTTACAACTCTCAGCAGTCAGGAGAGTGGAGGTCCCACTGTATTTCAGATTAACTATGCAGCTTATTTCCAATGATAATCATGACAATTTCTGGACATTAATTTCCTTATGTGATACTGATGAACGGCCATATTTTCTCTTTGTAAATTTTGGAGCAATTAGCAATAAAAGTGAAATGATGAATTATTGACCTTATGATTAATTTTTCATTTTATAGATTTTTTTTTAAATTCAGATTTAAATATTTTCTAGAGATATGTAAACAAAAACTTACTTTAGTTTTGGAAGGTAAATTCGCATTCAACAGCTCGACAATCTTTTATCATGGTTAATCCTTCGCGTTTTCAATTTGTAAACAACCTACTGTATTTGTGTATGAACAAAACAAATGCATACCTGCCTGATTTCTTTGTTTATTTATAAATAAGTCTATTGATCAGTTGTCTTCTGATCCTTTTTTTACATACGGGTTCTTTTTAAAGTCTGTGGCTTGTTTGTAGTGTTTATTATGGCATCCTTTAAAGTAAAAAACCGTGTCTCGGTGAATATCTTGCTTTATTCTAGCGATAAAAGTGTTAAATTGCTTAATGAATTATTTATCTAAGGAGTTTTTAATATTGGACATCCACCGATCATCGATTGAACGACTTTTAACTGTAAGATTATGAAGCAAGTTCAAAAGAAAATGGGCCGCTTCTTCGCGTAACCAAGTAAGATTTTTTAATTGCAATGAATTTTGGCTGGATGAATGTTTTTTTGAATGGGAACCTCCGGGTATCAGCAGTACCTCTTCAATTGACACCTACTGCTGAAAAACAAATTCAGAGTTGGGTTGATCCTCTTCAGAAATTGCCAAAGAAACCTCGACCAAAATTTTAGAGGAAGTGAAAAGTATAAAAACAGAAGTGGAAGAGCTCCGTCACATCTCTTACAATCAACGATACACATTTCCTGCGTAAGGTAAGGTTCGCTCCATACGTTGTTCTTTTCATAAAATGCTCCACCTGTTATTTTCCCCTTCTCTTTTGGTCATCTTTTACTTCTAACTTTTTTTTTTTTTTTTTTTTTCCTTTAAACTAGAAAAATTAACTTAAAAAAACACTCCTTGTTCTATGAACATTGATTTTAGATGTGATTAAGTATTTTTTATTGGTCTCAAATCTTTAAAAAAAAAATAGCACGTGATTAGAATTGACAAAATGTATATATATATATATTTTTTTTGGTTTGTAATAAATGTTGGGTGATCATTGCTAGTATTTATAGTGATTCCCAGAATAATAAACATAAATCATGTGCTGAATAAAGGTTCAACATTTTATCGAAAAAGTTTGTGTTTTTTAAACGAGTAGAGAAGTAAAGTATTACTAACAAACTCATAATAACGAAAAAAAAAGAAGTGTTATTTATTTTCCAAGTAGTTTACTAGACCTACTTGGAAAATAAATAATCATTTACTGACTAAACACAAAGGCCTAACTAATTTATAGATGCCTTATCGAAATCTATGTGAAAAACTACTAATTGAAGCAAGCCCACTTGCTTTTGAGAAAAACATATCAACAACGAAAATGATTTTTTTTAAACAAATAAATTTTCACAAAATATTTTTTTTTGTTTTATCATGCCATCCAATTGGTTTGAAATATGGGACTATTAAACCTCTTTACTGAACTGAAGAATGTGTGAAATTTCAAGTTTATAGATATATTTTTTCCACGAGTTATTGAATTTTAAACACTTTTTTTCCGTTTTTTCCCCACAGTGTGGCGGGTCGTGGGAGCGGATTACTGCCAGTGTCAGGCTGTCGAAGGGATACTCAGATTATCGAAATAGTACTTTATTAAATTGCAAAACTTGTATTAATTTGTTTACCTGGCTATTTTTGACTCTGCTTTTAGGATATCAAGTGTATAAAATATTATAACTTTCCTAATATTATTATTATATTGGTCATTCATCGAAGGTTTGCCTGAATATTTAGTGGACATCTTCTCCAACTATCCTTAATGCATACTTAGTGCATTTTTATGCTTAGCTTTTTCATTTATTATTTCGGATCAGCTTTTGGTAGTCGACGAAGATTAGGCAAATTCAGTAGGCACTAGTCCTCCCAAGAACAAATCAAAGACCAGCTTGTAAGGGACTATACCTAAGGCCAATCTTTCCCAATATTTATAAGAGTTTATCTTTATTGCAGAAAGGAGTTGTTAGAGGCAGCCTTCTGGCCAATAAGTACATGCCTCGACAAAAAAACAGAGGCGGTTGTGTAGTTAATATTACCTCAGTACATGGCTTTGATAACTGCCCATATTCTCCAGGATACAGCAGCTCGAAGCACGCTGCTGTCGGTTTCACTAAGTCTTTCGGGGTGAGTACCAGACTTTCTCTCAAATATATTATTTTAAAATATTTACTAAAATACTAGCTAATTCATATTGATATAAAAAGTTTCCTTTTTCAATGTTGAACAGTATAACAATTTATAATTTAAATTACAATATACTGATGAAGTAAATTATATATATATATATATATATATATATATATATATATATATATATATATATATATATATATATATTGACATAGTTGTAGGTCATTTATTCCCTTTAGAATGAAGTATGTATGAAGGCCAATACATAAATCAGTATGATATTAATGAAATATAGTTATTAATTTCATCGAAGATATTATTAAAAAAAAATTTAACGGTTTAATTAGCCTCAGTTTCCGACTGTCACTCTCGCTGAAAGTAAGTCTTTCACCACTATTTCATTTTACCCCTTATTCTCCTTACCACTCTTTTTTCTCGATTTCTTCATTATTATTCATCTTTTAAATTATCAATCTTTTTACAAAATTCTTTTTCTTTATTTTATTCAAATTATTTTTATTATTTTCTATTTTTTTATTTATATTATTAATATAAATCACATTTAGTCTTTATGTATTATCTTCTTAGTCTTTTTATATTGCCTTCCTATTACTATCTTTATGAATTCTCTTGATTTTCATACAGTTATTCTTTTCATACCTTTTTTATACTCTTTGCAATTTTTCCATAGCTTTTTGTTTGTTTTCTTTTATCCTAGCCCTGATGAACACTTGCAATGCAAGTCGAAACGTCGGCATTAAAAGTTAAAATTTAATTTTAACTGATTTGTTCTTGACCCCAACCAACAACCTACATCTTATAACAATTGTATTCAATTTATAACAATATGATATTATTCTTTTCAAAATAATGTTTATAATGGTTATATATATATATATATATATATATATATATATATATATATATTATATAATATATATATATCCATATATAATATTTACAACTATATGCATTATATACAACAAGTAATTTTGTAAAGTAAAGAACTACTCACTAGCAGTACTTCTAGTTTATAAAATATGTTATGGTGGGAGGTAATATCAACCTCACTAGTAAGAACTACACTACCTACTTTACTTATCATAAACCTATATTATCTATGACTACATATTGTACATACTGATCCAACCCAAATTTAAATATATACCAATCCGAAAAATATGTATGTACCATGTTTCCTTGCTTTGATCCTTGATCTAAACTGAGATTTTTTTTAAAACAAGTATTTCGTAATTATATTGGAATGATTTCAGGATCCTAAAAAATTTAAGCTCACAGGAGTGCGCCATATTGCTGTTGGCCCTGGAGCCACAAAAACTCAGATGATCCACTGCGCAAACAACTTGCTGGATGATGATTGGTGTAAGAAAGTGTACAGATGCTCGCATTGCGTTCCTGTTCAAGAGTGAGTGGACCTTATATAATAAAAAATACTTTAATATTTTTAATATGAATAATTTTATATTTCCGTATCAACACCACACATCTTCAATGTTGAAACAACTTCTAGAACCCAATTGTATTAATATCATAAAATTCTTTTTTATAGCCTTGTCCATTATATTTAAGGTGACCAGAGAATCAGTTTTAAATTGACACAACTGAAAAAATCTCTCTAAATTCTGTCTAATAGATTATAATATTCTAGTATTCCCCTTCGCGGGTTCACCCCCTCTCATAAGTAAAGACCTCAGATAATTTTTACGAATAAATGAAGTGTTAATTTTTTATCGATAAAATTCTTGTTTTGAAGAATGCAATTAAGCATTATTTCTTCAATGATATATTCACGCCTGCAGTAATTTTGAACCTCGTTAAAAATGCACTGATTTGTTGTTTGAAGATTACCTAAAAGCATAATTGGACATCCAATCTTTAATTTTAATATATGAATCGGTAATCCAGATGGACAGAGACTATTAAGAAACCTTTGCGGATAATGGACTGCAATATCAGTGATTGCAACTAAAGGCCCATCTATCGTATTTTTACAAACAAAAAAAAAGCATTTTAATTTAGTAATAATTTGTATTTGATTCTGTCTAATAGATTATAATATTCTAGTATTCCCCTTCGCGGGTTCGCCCCCCTCTCATAAGTAAAGACCTCAGATAATTTTTACGAATAATGAAGTGTTAATTTTTTATCGATAAAATTCTTGTTTTGAAGAATGCAATTAAGCATTATTTCTTTAATGATATATTCCCGCCTGCAGTAATTTTGAACCTCGTTAAAAATGCACTGATTTGTTGTTTGAAGATTACCTAAAAGCATAATTGGACATCCAATCTTTAATTTTAATATATGAATCGGTAATCCAGATGGACAGAGAATATTAAGAAACTCTTGCGGATAATGGACTGCAATATCAGTGATTGCAACTAAAGGCCCATCTATCGTATTTTTACAAACAAAAAAAAAGCATTTTAATTTAGTAATAATTTGTATTTGGCAGAAACAATTTTATCGATTTAATCTGGCTGGCTTTTAATTTCCAACCTTAAAAGTTTACGACAGCGTAACAAACCCGATTTAACGTATATTTGTAATCTTTCTTAAATGGCCATCGCCACCTATCGGTCAATTTTCAAACTTCACTGCGCTCCACATATTTATGTATTTTTAACAACCATTTGATAGAAAATATGTAATTTTCTTATTGCTAAACCTTTCTTGAACAATGAAGACGATGTAGGTAAAATTTGGTACATATTGTTTCATTAGTTTTCGCGGTTAGTGATCACAAACGAAAAACGGCTTGTCCTTTTATATAATAGTATAGATATATCAAATAGATAGGGGCTATTGTGTGAGCAGGGACTATGGTTAATATTGATATAGGATTTATTCAACCCCCAGCTATAGGTAACTTTGCAGATCTAACAAAAATTGATTTCATCAGCTGTTCAAATTAATTTAATCTGTTAATATATTGAAAGAAATATGCTAATTAAATTCCATTAGAAATATTATATTATGTTACAGCGCTGATGCTGTAGGCCGTGGAACTGTTTACCCGATTGAGTACGGACCTCCAGGGAGTCTATGGGTGATTGAGAATCACCAATTGCAGAGAGTGATACCGCCCAAAAAAGAATCCTACCAGATCAAAGTTAAGGACCTTTGAGGATATTAAAATAAAAACGTAAAACAATTGTGTTTCCTTATCTACTAAAAATATCAAAATTTAACCTAATCTATGATTTATTTTGGTTTTGATGATTTTTTTTTATTAACTGTGGAACTATGATATAGGAATGATATGATAATATGAATTATTAACAGTTGGGGTGTGCAATCCAGTAGTGTGTATGATAACATAATTAAAATATTAATTTTTTATGCCGAAACATCGGCATTAGGTTAACAAGAAGAAGATGGTCAGGGATTCAGTCAAACAATATGTCCAACTATACTTTTCTCATCGATTTTTAGTTTTAGTTCTTGATTAATCATTATACAATGGGTTATAGTTATGCTGCACCTATAAATATGTAGACTATGATTTGTTTTTCTGATATAGCTGGAAGCGATTGTTGGGGCTGACCCAAGAGAATGAGAGGTTGCTGAGGATTTGGTAAAGAAAGGTCCTCAAAAAAATCTTCGGTCTGGTGAATTACCACGGGAATTGGAGAATAAGAACCAACCTAGAGCTGGAACAATTTTTCGGTAAACCCAACATCATTTCGATAGTCAAAGTAGGCAGATTAAGGTGGCTCGGTCATGTGCAAAGGATGACGGAAGAATGACTTCCAAAAAAATGATGAACGGTAGGCCGGGAGGAAAAAAATTGAGAGGAAGACCAAGGCTGAGATGGCTGGACAACGTCCAGGATGGCCTACAGAGACTGGGAGTGAATGGTGGAGGAAGGCGGAAAATAGACAGGAATGGCTGTCTGTACTTAGTGAAGCCAAGGTCCAACTAGGACTGTAGCGCTCAATAATAAATAAATATAATAAATAAATATAGCTACTTTGTCTAACTTGATGATGAATTAAAAAAAAAAACCGACAGATAACGGTAAACAAAGAGTGGGAATATAATTTTACATTTCATCATAAATGAGATAATAATTCATATAAATGGTGTAATATTTTCATTAAATGGGGAGTTTTCGGATAGAAGGGGAAATGTACAGTAACCATAGTTCCGAATAAATCGCAAATGAAAACTACAAAGTCTACATTTTTTTTAATTGGGAACGGGTTCTTGAACTCTAGATGAATTAGATTATACCACTATTTAGATGAATTTGGACATACGGTTTTGAGCTCTGGGGCATGATCTAAACCATGCAATTCGTATCGTATCCAATATTTGCGATGCGCATTATCATCACATTTACCAGATGTATTTTCATTTTACTGTGTATATTTCAGTAAATAGATAGTAAAAAAAATCTATTAAATATGAGCTATGCGATAGAAAATAAATGTGTATGATATCCATGTTATCTAGTTATAGTATATTCTTATATTTTGTTCATATCATCGTATTGAATGAATATGATTGATATTTTGAGATCTGTAGGCCATCCGTAATGATATGTATTAAAATTATTTAAAGAGAGTGTAGAATTCCAAAACTAAGTCCATTTTTTAAAATCGACAGCTGGTCAATAAAGGTAAAGGTCAAACTGGATTAGGAAGGGGAATTATTTGTTGAATGGCCGTTTTCAATGTGATTAACTACTTTTTTTGAGAAAAACCGTTTCACCTAAAGATAGTTTAGTAAATTGGACTTAACCTAGTTTTGGAATTCCACTCCTCAAACGTAGTATTTGATACATATTTTTGAAAATATTATTTGGAGCTGCTTATCATGTTCTTTTACCTTCTCCTTGAGCTATATTTCTCCAATTATTGTGCCACTACTCTCCAGTTATTTAAATTCGTCCGTAGGCACACCATCTTTCCATCTTTGCCGGATCGTCCTTTCGACCTTCATTTTGATACTGTATGGGACGTGTTTTTTTTACTTATTCTGGTAACTTATCCTGTGCTAAGTTTGATACACTTCCCGCCATTACATAAATACGAAAATACCTATCCCTTGAATATACCTAAACTTGGTACCATAATTCCTCTTCCAAGTTATTAATACACACCACCCTCCGTTTATTCACCATATCATACATTTCAAGTCATCAATCCAATTACTGCATACAAGATCCCGTCTCTCCGATCTCTACACCCCACCCTACAGAACTATTGCATTCCAACGTTCCTTTCTTGCCCGTTCTGTTGTTCTTTGTAATTTTGTTCCCATTCTATTCGCAATGCACCCTCGGAACTTTTAAAACACTCCTCTTCCACCACCTTTTCTCCTTCCAGTCGGGTGCTATCTAATTATATGGATGCTTTAATGAATTTCACCCAAGCATATCAGATATAAAAGTTTAGCCTGGTTCAACAATCTTATTATGATAATGTTTTCTCTTTAATTCAAATAATTTTCATTTTTATTTTTCATTATCATTTTTTTTTTGTGTTGCCACTCAACAAATATTATTTATATTCATGCTGTACTACGTGTAACATGAGAAATCTATCGTTCAATCAATTTCTTATATAATAATTTTTCCTTTACCGATTGTACATATAGTTTATGTATGTATATAGTGTGTACGTGTTTATATATATGCATAGATTTTTTTTCCCTTTTATTACTTATTTTATTGTAAACTTGTATCTACTTTTAATTATCTTATTTTACTATTTTAGGCCAGATATAATCTGATATCTGATATAATAAGATATGTTCTGCCATGCAACTATTAGTTGCAATAAGTCTTGAAGACAGGTTAAAACGCGTCATGAATTGCTTCATTGGGTTTGTCTTTGGAACCTTGAGACGTTCCCATGTTTCGCAGCTCTATACTGAGTTAAATTGGTTTTTTCGCTCCTCCCGCAGAAAATACTTCCTAGGCAACTACCTATTCCAAGTTATCAACACCCGTCACCCTCCCTTTATTTACAGTAACCTGAAGTTCAAGTCTGCTATCAAATCACTGCATAAAAGATCTAGTCTTTCCGATCTCTATTCTCCATCCCACAGAAGTACTGCATTCCAACGTTCCTTCCTTGTCCGATCCTCTACTCTTTGGAATTCCCTCCCTCTCCTGTATCCGCAATGCTTCTTCCCATGGAAAATTCAAATCACTATTCTTTCACCATCTTCTTTCCCTCCAACTCGACGCTCTCTAATTATAAGGATGTATATACTATGTATATAGTCGTCTAATTTAATTACTAAGACCGTCAGATATAAAACATTAGCATAAATTACAGTTTGATTATGATAATGTTTTAATTGTTTGTAATGATAATTTTTGATTTTCTATCTTTTATTTTTCTTTAAGTTTCTGTTTTTTTTTTTTCTCTTCTGCAATTTTATTTACAATATTAACCTCTATTCTGTATATTTATTTGTTCACTCTCTTTTGGTTTATAGTATTTTTCTTTTTCTAGTTTTTCTTTCTATTTTTTTTTCTCATACCTATATGTATTCAATTTTACCTTTGTTGTTTTATTTTTGACAGCTCTCGGCCAGTTATGATCTTACTTTGTGTTATTCAAAGTTATTCTTAAGGGACTTTGTTCCAGAATAAAGTTTTTTTTCTATACTATTCTATTATTCTTCAGAATAATATTTATTTTTTTCTATTTCTTTACTTTTCTTAATAGTATTGTTTCAATTCTACCACCGATACAAGGCTGTGGCAAGCTGACATTCACTTCTCAAAGATTGCCATTATAATATACAAACTAAGTGTTTTCTCGTACGAATTCTCATTTGTGAAATGACTCGGTAACGATTAGATTTCAAGGAATCATTTAGATTTACTGATTTATGCAATTCTAAACAGTTCAAGTCTCCACAGCGGGAGAATGATAGCACTACACTGAGATGGCAACTGGTTTAAATAAAAGTAGACCTTAAATGTACAAGAGTGTTAGAACCGAGGAAGAAAAAGTAGACACCTTGAAAGGACTAGATTTAGTTTTTATTGAATTTGGCATATTTTCAGTGAAATTAAAAATTAATTTATTAATAGATTTACTTTTATCACATTGACATTGGAAAAAATCTGGGAATATTATCGTAAATTCATTGGTGAGATTATGAAAGTTTAAATTAAGAATATCTCAAATTGATAGCAAAATATAATTTTTTTCAACACTCAAATAGAGCTGCAAAAAGAGGAAAAAGGGCCGCAGGGTCAGTATCTTGTTGATCTGGAATAAAAAGGCAATAAAAACGTTATATGATAGAATTTCTGAGAATTTTTGAACCATGTACACATGTTTAATATTGGTGTTTCTAATTCTGCATATTTTTCCATGGAAACTACATGGTCATATTCTTGGTGCCAAGATAGAAAAATAGAAATTTAGAAAAAATTATTTTTAAAAAGTCTTCAAAGGTTTCTACCATGTTCTCTTATAAAAACAGCATCTCCAAAATAAGTACATTTATACGGTATGTTATGTTAAAGAATGGTTACTAGACCATCAAAGTTTCCTTCTGATTGATAATCGATTATATTCAGGGCCATAACAAAACCCGGTGGTTATTTGGATTACAAACATGGAGTTGCTACCGGACAATTCACTTGTGATAAAGCTAAGAAAACCAAAATCGATTCGAATACAATTGAACCATCAAAAAGGTAACATTAATCCTTTACAATGTCTCCTTACAACAATAATTACGAATAAACAAAAAAATAAGGTGATAATGGAATATCAATGAATGGCTTGGCATATCGTCGATACAAATGCAAGATATCGATTATGAAAAAACGCACTTTTTTGTTTTAATTTAGCGCTTGCTTGAAGAATGATGCACGTGTAGAGAATCTGATTTCATGCTCCAAAGATGAGAAATATCCCTGTGAAAGTATAATAATTATTTAATTAGAATCAATGATAGGTAAAGATCGATTACATTCGATACTTCGCAATTATATCGACGATATGTTATTATAATATATATAATGGAAAACTTTACGTAAGGCGTTCCTAAAACCAAATTTAATTTTAGCTCTACAGCATTTCCACAATGATGCTATCTTATAACTAAAACTAAGAGACGACCTGACTCATAGCTATTCTAATATTAACGTTATTACTTGATTTGTCACTATTCTGATTTGTAACCTACAATGCTTAGCAACCTTCATAACCTACCCTAGGAGCTCTTCATCAGATTGAAAGTATTAACAATAACAGTCGGACCAGAATTATTACAATTAGCAATCATTAAGATTCTAATCATTGTATATATTTTACTGTTTACGTAATATTTATGGACATATATATTGTAAGAGATGTGTTCATCAAATCAGAATCAAGTACCCATTGAAGTTTTACATTGGTTGTACAACAGACTACTAAGGGCATTAGAACCATTATCAAGGAATTAGAACCAGCCAACTAAACTTCGATTGTCAATATTTTACAACATTTCATTCACTGAAATACCTGGTAAAACAACTCTTTGGGGTGGGAAAAATAGGGAAAAGCTAAATTTTACTAATTTGAATTTTTTCTATATCCAAAAAAAGTAATTTAATAAAAAAAAAAAAATTAACTTATATAAAGTAAATAAAAATAATTGCAACTGGAAAGTTCCTTCATTGATTCAAAGACTGATAATTCACGAATATATTTACAAAATATAGTTTTGCCTCTTTTTTCCTTTAATGGCTTTATGATTTTTTTTTTTTCCCCGCGAATTCTCCTCTGAAATGGAAGTCGTTAAGCAATTAACTCAATCAATTTTTCTTTGGGCTTTATGATTTATTATTATTATTAATTTTTTTTTTTTATTTTTAGTGAAATTACTTTTTTAGGATACAGAAGAGATTTTTGAAATCGCTATAATGATATTATTAACCATAACTTACTATCAGTAAACATATATGCTAACATCGCGAACGCGAAAATAAATGTTAATCGATGAAAATCGGATATCAATATTATTCACACAGAACAGATCAGACCGACATTTGGCATTTTGACTGGTTGAAGACCAATATAAGAATAAAATAAGTCCCAAGTACTCTTCCAAAAAAAAAAAAATAATAATATTTTTACGCGCTAGATTGCAGTACTGAATCTCAGTGCGGCGTCTTATCAACTGCCTGTTCTCGATCTCTGGTTACTACATAAAAAACCTGTACCACTTATAACCCATGATGGGTGTCGGGTTCAGTACTTAGGTAGGCTGTACTGTTTCTAGGCCAACGGTTGTGAAAGGAGGTGATTTGGCCAGAATTCACGCTTAAGAGGCTGGGTGGGCCCCAGGAGGGTCTCCCGATCTCGAATTCGATCCACGACCGAAATGGCAGAATATAAATATTCTGCCTTCAGTCGGACTCGAACTAGGGCCCGGGAGCATGGTAGTCAAGCGCCTTACCCACTGAGCTACCGCGCCTTCCCTGGTTACAGTTACTACATACTGGAGAAAAATGATTATCATGTAGAGGGTATCAGCTCGGAAATTAAGCTAAATTTGAAAATACAAGTGACATCAATCATTAATTATTTTAAATCTAAAGTTGACCAGTCAATAAGTTGTACATTGTCAATAATTGATACTCTTATTTAGAACATTTCATTTGGTTCGTAGGCAAAAATATCTGAGTCGTATGCCATAAGAAATATAGAAGAGCCAATTTTCGAGATGTTGCATTAATCCTCATGGGGTGAAAAATTTTCACCTTTGAAGAAATCAGCAAAAGGTAAAATAGACTTCATTATGAAAACGGGGAGTTCGCAGATTTTAAGAATTTTTAACATATCAGAGTTGATGAAATTCTTCTTCTTTTTCTATTTCTTTCGTAGCATTACAGACCTGTTTGGTATTTGGCATGTCGGAAGCTGGTCTCTATCAAGAGCCTTCCGCTTCCAATTTGCTATTCCCAATTTCTAAATGACCACGTCCTGTAGCCAGTCTTCTGAAAGATCCTTGCCTTGTCTTCATCATAGTCTTCTTGCGCCATATATTTCCGCCAGTAGCAGTTTTCATGGGTTGGGATGTACCGGCATTCTCCTAATCACTCGATATATACTATACCTAGAATATACCTTTACAAGTGAACTATACCTGCGTCCCAATATGCCTATTTTTTTTCTAATTCTCCATTCCCCTACCTCTGAGGTGGAGCTGTAGATTCTAAAATCATTAGTTGCAGCTGCACCTAGGCCCCATGTTTCGGCTGCATATGTCACAATAGAACTTGTGATGGTTTTATAAAGTCTGATCTTTGTTGTTTTAAAAAGTAGAGAAGACTTAAAGAGGTATAAGTTTGCGTAATTAGCTTGGTTGCCGGTCATTATCCTTTTATTGATTTTAGTTCGGTCCCAAAATGTACTGATATTTTCAAATCTGAGTCGCTTTACTCTTAAATCTTGGTAGGTCATATTACCATAGGCACATAGTCCCTTAGCTTTACTTCGGTTAATCATCTCCGTGAGCATTTCCTTAAGGTACCTACCTCTCATTCTTAGTTGCCAAGCGTGTGTTATGTGCGTAAGCAAATATCCGCTTTGTACTCCTTGTAATCAGGCCTATATTACGCATGGGCAGGTAAATAAAATTATTTTTTCTGCTATGAGACTACAGCATGAAATGTACTACCAAGAAGAGTTCCTGTCATAAAAATTTTGATAATTAGAGGTTTACTCTTCAAGGGAGACAATGAAAAACTTTGATCACCTTCAAACAGTTCGTACCTCGAGTGTCGAGTTGATGAGTGAATATGACCCCTTCCTCGCCCATCTCATAGGGAACAACGGTAAAAAATGTTCAGGGCACACCTGATACCTGTATTCTCAAATATGTGACGATTTAATTGAAATCATGGGAAACCATGTTCTTGGAACTATAGTTAAAGTGGAAATAGCTCGATACCACTCTCTCATAGTGGATTCGACGCCTAATTGCTCTCACACAGAACAGCTGGCTCAATAGGCAATCCTTACGTAGTGTACCTCAATTAGAAGTAAAACCAATGGAAAGACTAAACCAGAATAGCACATACATCTGCTATCGTATAATTCATGTAGTACATCCAAAATAAAATTCGTGTAGTGCATCTATTGAGTAATTTCTATTGATTCTGTTGAAGGCTTGACGAAAATAACAAACAGCATATGAACTTTATTCCTAACATTTTTCCATGGTTTCTCTCATTTGATCTGTGGTACCGTACCACGGCCATGCCTGTAACCGCCGTGACACTCCCCAATTCCAAATGAAAAGAGAAGGCGCGGTGGGATTACAAGATAATCTCCGAACGTTGATCGATGCAAATCCAAGGAAATGGATGGAGATTATTCGGAAGGATACGATAGAAGAATGGAACAGGCGATGAGTGACAAACCTGAAAGGGGCTACTCTTAAAAAATATTTCCCCACCGCTAGATCCCGTCTTGCAGCAACTTGGATTCTCCCGGATTACTGAATCTCACAGGGCACAGGGGCTTCCGGGCCAAGCTTCAGAAACATGGTAAGAATATCGATCCGCTTTGTCCCAGCTGTAGTATACCAGAGACCGCTGAACACGTGATAATAGCCTGTACCGCCTTTGAGGCACTGAGAGCCAAGCTACTGAGGGAAACAGAGCTCTACGTTATAACTGATAACCAGTATCGGCTGACAGCTTTGTGTATTACAAAAGTTATGTAATTTGAGTGGGGGCAGAGCACTTCAAAACCTAGGAAGAAGGGGCCACGCCCCAGAAAGACAACTGGACAGAAATAATACTAATGACAACCTCATCACCGAATAAGGCCTATATAAACTAAACTTGACTTTATTGTAACGACTATAAAAAATTTTAAATGTATGTTGTAATGTGAAATGCTTAATGTATTTTAAATGTTAAATATTTAATATAATCTTGAAATGTTAGATGTCAAATGTAATACCGAAAGGTTGTTATGTTGAAATGTTGATGTTTTGTGGTTAAAACTAGCAGTGATGACTACCAGTCATCATGTGTAGCCGAGAGGCAAGGAAGCGAAATAAAGTTTACTCCCCAAAAGATACTCGCTAATTAAATGCTGATTATGAGAATTTAAAAAAAATTATTTTTGAATGTCGTAGCCTTCATTCATCCATTATATAACAAACTCAGGCTCAAGATATTTCTACAGTATCTAAGTACAAACATGAATACATTTTTATCCTGTTAAATTTTCTATACCATTGTATGTAAAACCAATAAAATTCAACTATTGTATCTTAAAACCAAATTTCGGTCAGGCAGACAACAGTACCGGTCAGAACCGTCTCATGCCCAAGAAACGTTCGAGTCTGAGTAGATCCAATCATTATTCTGAAAATTTTTAATGTTAAAGGAAGCGTTAGAAAATATGAATCTTTGTTGCGAATTATTTAAGTCTTAAATATTTTTCATACATTAATTATTGTTCTTTCCTGTTTATGTGTAGTGATGAAATTCCATGTGAGAAATTAATGGATGTGAAAAACAAAACAGCATTGATCACTGGTGGGACTACTGGGATTGGACTGGCAATTGCTGATGCCCTACTGCGTGCTGGGCTCCATGTATGTCAAGTTAAGATAATTATATTAATTTTAGTATTTAATTATTTAAGTAAAGTCCAGACAGTAAGGCTCTAGGGACGTGAAGCACTTTCCATATATTATTTCAAAGATTATTTTTCGTTGTTTTCATAGATAGGGGTGGTGAATTAGAAAAATGGGACTATTTGCTAACTATATATTCAGACATTGAATTATGAGTTTTGTGTAAGTATCAGTTTTATAATTATGAAAAGATTAAACTGTTTCTGTAAAGCTTTACATATTTTTTTTATTAACTATCATTTCCTCATTTAGTTTTTCACAGTTACTCCCTGTTTTGTGTGTAAGTTCCATTCTTCTTTAGTCAGGATATTTACTATAAATTCAAATTTATATTTATTTTTCGAATCATCCTTAATGCTAACAATATGCTGAATTGTCAATGGTGCATTTCTCCATTGTGTGACTTCCATTATCAATCTTTTAATAGATAATGGATAACATGAAACTGAAAGTAAATACAAGTGAATCAGAAGCCATTATTTTCACAAAACGCAGGTCACTCATAGACAAGCATAATATTATGGTGAAGACCTTGGTCAAAATCAGAAAAATACCTGTTCAACGCTTGACGGATCATCAAAATTCTCAGAACAAATATACA
Organism: Euschistus heros; assembly: GCA_003667255.2. Taxonomy (NCBI): domain Eukaryota; kingdom Metazoa; phylum Arthropoda; class Insecta; order Hemiptera; family Pentatomidae; genus Euschistus; species Euschistus heros. The sequence continues at coordinate 4,627,222 of RCWM02000016.1, read as the reverse complement.
AAAAAAAAAAAAAAAAAAAAAAAAAACATACAAAATGTTCCCTTATTTCAACTAAAAATCTAAATTGAATTCCAAAAATAAACTTACATTGTACAAAACAATTAACTACAGTAAACTCGAAAGGATCCAAAACATATGTATGAGGACCATCAATCATTACCTATGGTATTCAAAAATATCAACAATGCTACACGATCTCAGTCTTATTTCTATGCAACTTCATGTCTATGATCAAACCAAAACATACTTTGGAAAAATAACGAATTCAGAAAATTCACTTACCCGAGGAATTGGCAATTACAATCAAACATCCCTCAAAAGGTACACTCACAAATGAACAACACATAACATCTCTTGTCACTTATGTATAATATTTTATATATATGTATATATATATATATATATATATATATATATATATATATATATTTGTTATAATATTTGTTATTATATAAGTATATAAGTAATTATTTGTTATATGTTTTTTTTTCTATTTTTTTTTTAAATTGTAGTTTTTAAAACATTTGCAGGTTAAAGAATATGAACTCATTATTTTGTTCATCGGGAAAAGTAAAATTTATGTTTTGATTCCCTAAATAATGACTTTCTTTTTTTATTCCAGAAAGCTTACATATCGAGTAATGAACACAGCTGTGCCAATGAGGCTTTGAAGAAGTTACAGTATAATTGTGACAAAGAAAAAGTTTCTTATTTACACTTGGATGTTAACAACCAAACAGAGTTTGAAGGTTTAACGAGCTAATCATTTATATTTTATCTAGCGATCCATTTTTGTCTCTTTTATAAAATATTCATCATCAATTCTACAAAAGAAATCCGTTTTATAATGTCGAGATAAACAGGAATTTCAAATCCGACTTCTTTCATTCAAACCAATATAGTTCTTAAACGGTACGTCCTAGCGGCAAGTGTTATACAACAATAAATATTCCCCATTTAGTCCAGTCAATAAACACATTGTAGAGTTCATGGAATATGCGATCATTTTTGACTTCATAGCTTCGTTAGGAATAGTTGGAAGGTAAACATACTAAAAGTTCCCGCTCCTGGGGGGTGAGCTAACGGTGGGGGGAGGGGAGAAGTTCCATTTTTTTTGGTTTTTCGATAATATCTCGAAAACGGTTTACTCTAGAAAGATATGTTACAAATAAATATAAAAGCTAATTAAATTTAATATAAAATTTATTATATATAACTTTGTCGTAATTCTAACCGTTTACGAGATATAAGTTATTGAAAATCGGCGATTTTCGGGAAAAAGCAAATGTCACCTCACTTTTTGTCAAACTTTAGCTTCTATTACGTTCCACAACCGTTTCTTAGAACAACCGTCAGAATCAAAATAGTAGAGCATTAAATTTACTTTAATTTCAAATATACACTTTTGGTATTTGCTTCAAATGTTTAACAAAAAGTGAAGTAAACATTTTATTTATTTCCAAAATTGCCGATTTTTAATAATGTATATCTTGAAAACCGTTGGAATTTCTACGAATACGTACATAATTAATTTTATAAGAAATTAATTGAGCTTTAATTTTGATCTGCAATATATATTTCTAGAATCCACCGTTTTCGAGATATAATCGAAAAACAAAATTGGGACCTTCTCCCCCCCCCAACCTTTAGCTCACCCCCCACGGGTAGGCACTTTTAGTATGTTTACCTTCTAACTACGACTAATGAAGCTGTGAAGTCAAAAATTATGGCATAGTTCATGCACTCCACACCCCTCATTTCAGCACTCTTTATCTGAGGTCGCACTTATCTGAAAAAACACGTTTGTTGGTACTCATTCCGACTAATTGCTCGATCCAAAATTTCTATTTTTTATCTGAATGCTCCTTATATTTACTATAAGAACGTATATATGAAATTTGATCATGTCACGTTTTACACTCAAACCAGCCCACTGAATTTGTGAATATCGTCATACCTTGCCAAAACATACATATTTAGCGTTCAGGTTTAGGTTTATTACGTGACATAATAAAAATTTCATATATAGGGCCCGATAGTAAATTTCAAAATAGTAAGCGGTTTTTAACGTGCTGGTATGGGTATTCAATGAGACTTGATCAAAATTTCATTTTGTTTTTCGATTATATCTCGAAAACGGTGGATTCTATAAACAAATATTGCAGATCAAAATTAAAGCTCAATTAATTTCCTATAAATTAATTATATACGTATTCGTAGAAATTTCAAAGGTTTTCGAGATATAAGTTATTAAAAATCGACAATTTTAGAAATAAGAGAAATGTTTACCTCACTTTTTGTTAAACATTTGAAGCAAATACCAGAAACGTATATATGAAATTAAAGTGAATTTAATGATCTACAATTTTGACTCTGACGGTTTTTCTGAGAAACGGTTGTGGAACGTAATAGAAGCAAAAGTTTGACAAAAAGTGATGTGACATTTGTTTTTTCCCGAAGATCACTGATTTCCAACAACGTATATCTTGTAAACGGTTAGAATTACGACAAATTTATATATAATAAATTTTATATTAAATTTAATTAGCTTTTATATTTATTTGCTACATATTTTTCTAGAGTAAACTGTTTTCGAGATATTATCGATAAACCAAAAAAATGGAACAGTTCCTCTCCCCCCCACCGTTAGCTCACCCCCCAGGGGCGGGGACTTATAGTATGTTTACCTTCCAACTATTCCTAACGAATCTATTAAGTAATGAATTATCGGATATTACACTCTACACCCCTCATTTTATCACTCATTGACTGGACTAATTTAATTTCTGACTAGGAACTGTCGTAAAATGTTCGATCCCAGCAATGCCAAAAGAACTAGAGCGTATAAAATATTTTCCATTAAATTTCTGACAAGAAAGGTGTTAAATTTCATATACCAGCAGCGATATAACTTGTCAAAATGTTATATTTTAAATTAAGTTAATTTAGTCTCTGATTGTGAGTTAAATCAGAGATATTTTTAGAACAGAACAACATCAACAGAGCTAGAGCCTGTTTTGGCAACTTTTTGAAGTTACATTTTTGGATGCGATATAAACGTTACAGCAAAAAAGTATAGACCTCCAGCTATAACACATATCCACGTCAATAATTGTAGATTTATAAAACAAAATTTTAAACTTAAATTTAAAAAAAAACTAAGATTAAATAATTAAGGCCATACTAATTCTTCGATTGTTATCAATAACCGCGGTGACTACTGGACCAATCTGCATCATGGTTCATCCGTGTTTTATCTGTGATGTTCATTTGAAGTCTCCGTTCCTAAGTGGATCATCTGTGTTCACACATGTGGCGTGGAATTCCAAATCCAGCTAAGTCTGATTTCCAGATATTTTTTCAAAATTTTCTTTATTATTGAATAGTTTTTCTACTAAACTATATTTAGGTGGAAGGTTTTCTCAAAAAGTAGCTAAATTACATTGAAAACGGCCATACAAAAAATAATTGCCCTTCCAAATTCAGTCTGACCTTTACCTTTATCGACCGGCTGTGAAACATTAAAACAACATGGACTCAGTGGCACAACCCGGATTACTATCTGGGGAGGAGGCTGGGTATATATGTATATATATATATATATATATATATATATATATATATATAAAGATATTTTTTTATGCTCCAGTTAAACTAAAACAAGGAATGGGTGACGTTCGAGACTACTTAAATGAAAATCATAGCTATCGCTCAACTATTTATTTGATCTTATAATTTTAGAATTTCGGCAAAGCGCTTTCCTTTTCAATTCTCGTCAATGGGTTTTCATCAATACCTTAGTTGAAAGCATTAAAACGCGATGGAAGAAACTTTGGCTTATGTGTTATGTCTTATATTCGTTTCGTTCGTCTGGGGGAGGGGGGAGGCTTGAGCACCCGAGCCCTCCCCCTTGGTTGCGCCCGTGCATGGACTTAACTGGTTTTGGAATTCTACGTTTCACATTTTCATCCAATTTTTAGTTTACCCTTCAGTTTTATTCAGGACTGCATTTTATAGTACATTTACCTAGCATGAACCGTTTCAATTTTTGTTTTTAAACGAATCTCTCTTCCCCATTGGTTGGAATACTTAGAAAAACTTAAATGATGGTGGTCAATGCTAATATTTGTCTATTTAATAAAATTGAAAGGTAACGGTCGGGTTAAGAGGAGGCACCAAACTGGCCTCACCCGCGCTACACCCACCAGTTCGATCCTTACGCTTCACTTCGAGTTTACATTTATCGATAGCTCTTTCCTATAACCTTACATGTAAACAATCACTTCTACAGTTTCAACTTGGATTGTGTTGTTTAGTGTGTTACATTGATAAACATAAACATGAACATGTGTCTTCTTAAATGAAAATAAGTGAAACAGAAGTTAACAAAATGAATTTCATAAAGGATTAAGTGTTTTATCAATTCATATTTTCTTATTCCCTCTTATCTAATGTGTAAAAGTGTTACAAAACTTAAGAACATTAATTTGTACATGGATTTGGTGTTTTATATATTTTTATTTGTTGTATCAATTGGAGTGATAAAATTTCGGTATGCATATTTTGTGAATGGATTCTTTCTCATCCATAATACTTATTGTCCTAAAGTGTAACAGATTTTATAATGTAAATAAGTGAAACAAAAGTTAACAAAATGAGTTTCATAAAGGATTAAGTGTTTTATCAATTCATGTTTTCTTATTTCCTCTTATCTAATGTGTAAAAGTGTTACAAAACTTAAAAACATTAATTTGTATATGGATTTGGTGTTTTATATGTTTTTATTTGTTGTATCAATTTAAGTGATAAAATTTCAGTATGCATATTTTATGAATGCATTCTTTGTCATCCATAATACTTATTGCCCTAAAGTGAGACAGATTGTATAATTCTTTCAATAAAACATATCATTCTAAAAATAAATGTGAGAAAGTATATCATAGGTTTCATATTTTCTTATTTCCACTTCCCTTGAGAAAATATAGCAGAAATTGACATCATAACTTTCAATAAGGATTCTGTCTTATATATATATATATATATATATATAACATTATAACATGGAGAATAGACAATGTGAAAATAGTCACAGATTAAGAGGTAAATGACATTATATAATTGTAAAACTATTGATGTAATGTTATAGATTAATGTATTTTTAAACAGTTTTAGAAGCCTGATGATGGAGCATTGTCTCCGAAACATGTAGCTGCAAATGTTAAATAAATAGGAGTTATGTGAAATAAATACTTGAGGATTCTGTCTTTTAAATATTTATAATTTGTTATTTGCACTTCCCTCACATCACAAAGTTTATCAGGAATTAACATTACCGGTGGTTTAGCATTATATTAATTTTCATTTAATATAAAATTAATTCAAAATTGATTTAGTGTCTTTTATTTTGACATTTTCTTATTTCTCATTTTAATATCATAAGGTAAACAGAAGTTAATATTACTTTAAACAGGGATTTAAAGTTTCTCCGTAAATAAATGAGAATAACCTTTCCCCTCGAAAAGTAGCGACTAAAATACCGAAATAAATCGGAAGAAGGTAAGAATCGATAAAAGGTATTCTCGGCGGGCGTAGGAGCTGCCTCCTCTTAACCCGATCGTTACAAATTGAAAATGTAATTGAATTACATCTGTCAATAATTCCTATTTGGAATTAAAATAAAATTATTGCAATGTAATTATAATTCATATCATAATTTATCTATAACATGACGTAATTGTAATCCTTAATTCAATTATAATTTGCTCAAATTTGTACCAGGGTCCATATGCGTATAGAGTCCAACATGCGCTGGAATATAATTCATATTTGTAGCTGTGTGTTGGTTGACGATGGGTCATCGGTTTACCTGGAAACAGTGAAATACCCTTTCATTCGAAATCAATCTCGCATCTATTCTTTTCACCGCTCACTTTCGATATACACCCTGGAGGAATTGAAGATGATAGGCAGTTTACATTTGGCACCTTTGATGATTCATGCAAGATTATAAACTAAAGTGACAATTGTTAATGGGCCCATAGCCAATATTTTAATTATTCTTTGAATCTGCCATACATTTAGTTTATAGAGAATCGATAGTATTAAAATGTTGGTAGTTTTCATGGGAGCGCTAACATCTGTTTAAATTTACTTTCAGATGCTTTTGAGTTTATTCTTTCTAACGACGGTGGTGTGGATATCCTCGTCAACAATGCGGGGATATTAAATGATAAGAATTTGGATTTGGAATACGAAACAAATGTAGTAAGTTTTATATTTTCCCATTTCTCAAAATCTAGTAAAGTAATTTTTGAAATCTATGCTAATATATATAGCCATCCTCCTGTATAGATCTGCATCCGGGAAGGTCACCAAAACGATAACAAAGAAACTACAAATCTTTTTTAACAAGTGTTTGAGGAACATTTTAAGAGTATGGAGGCCTTGATTGATTAGCAATGAGGAGCTCTGGAGAAAAACAGAACAGAGAGATATTGATGCTGAACTCCGCGAAAGAAAGTGGAAATGGATAGGGCACACCTTACGCCGCCCTAATGATAACATTGTAAGAGAGGCGTTATATTGGAACCATCTTGGATGGCGTAGATGAGGTCGGCCCAGGATAACTTGAAAGAGGTCCATATAGGCTGAATCAGAACGTGCTGGAGTACGAAGGGCAGAAATAGGAGAACTGGCTGCCGGGAGGGGGTGGACGGCAAACATTCATAACGGCCCTACATTCCCACTAAAGATATCAGGAATTAATCAATCATAATAATATACACAAGGACCAGCTGTTTTTCGTTTGTGAGCACTAACCGCGTAAACTACTGAACCAATCTTTACCAAATTTTCATCTTTATAGTTCAAGGTACTTTTAGCTATAATAAAATCTACTGATTTTCAATTATTTTTTTATTAAAAAAGCGATCATGTGTAGATAACAATTAAGTTTGAAATTTGACCGACAGGTGACGAGTGTCATGATAGGATACAAAGATACTGTGTTATATAAAGCTTGTAATTGATGATAAAATTTACTTATATTCAATTAAATTATTAAAATGTAGATCCGAGTGAAGTTTTAAAATCGATCGATATGTGGTCGGTTGTATTTTGCAATAGAGTTTACTAATGTAAAACTATTGAACCTATCTGTACCAAATTTCAACGAAATCATCTTCATAGCTCTAGGAAGGCTCGTAAATCGTAATATTTACAATAATAAAAATTTAAATGTACAATGTTGAATCGCAGAAACGAGGTTTGCAATGCTGGCATATACTTTTATTGTTAAAAATTGAAATCCTGCCAGATTAAATCAATAGAATTACTTATACCGAATAAACATTATTATCAAATTAAAATGATACAGACAATTGGAACATTTACTAGGCAGTTGTTAAAAGCTTCAAATTAATTACAAAAGACTCATATACACACATCAAAAAAAGTTTTGCATCACCCTAATTTTTTTATTTCGCTTGAATATTTAGGAGAAATATTTTTAGGGAGTGAAAGTGCAACTAATACTAATAAAAAGCATTATAATTAAAATACTAGGAAGTACTCTGTATTTCCTCCCTGGGCTCTAATTAGAGCCTGGACTCGTACTGGCATCCCTAAAATAATGTGGTCTATGTTTTCTTGTCGAAGACTCCGCCATTCTTGAATCGCTGCTTCCCTCAGTTCTCAGAGTGGTCGGGACGTTCTGGCTACGTTGTACCGCTCGGTGAAGCATGTCCCAGACATTTTCTATGGGATTCATGTCTAGTGAGAATGCAGGTCAGTTCATTATTTGAATTTCAGATTCCCTGAGGTACTCAGTGACGATGATGGCGAGCATTATCATCCACTAATATGAAGCCATCGCCGTGGCTCCTTGCTAGTGGTCTCACGATAGGTTGTAACACCTCGTTCAAGTAATAACTAGTCATGGCCCCTTGGATGTGTATCAGTTCAGTTCTGGACCTGTCAATTACTGCTGCCCAAAACATGATGGAGCCCCCATGCTGCTGGGCTCAATGAGATGGGTACCTCAAGCGACTCGGCCTCCCAGGTACCCTCCAGACACTTAATCGGTTACGGTCAGGGACCAGGGCAAGTCTGATTTTATCAGATAACAGACAATTCCTCCACTGAGGCAACAGCCACTCTTTGTGAGCCCCTGCCCACTGAAGTCGTAGCCGATGATGGTTCCTACTCAAGAGTGGGCAAGAGTCTTCTTGCTCGAAGGTCAATTTCGTAGAGGCGATTTCGGACGGTTTGGCCACAAACAGTAGTGCCTGTAGCCCGCTGAAGCTGTCGAAGAAAGTCACCTGCAGTGGAAAAAGGATGTCTTCTGGCTGTTAACCCTATATAACGATCTTCGTGCCTTGTGGTACAGAGTGGCCTACCACTACTTGGTCTATCCTCAACACTTCCGGACGCTAACAACGTCCCTACCACTCTTCAAGAACTGAGGGAAGCAGCGATTCAAGAATGGCGGAATCTTCGAGAAGAAGACATAGACCACATTATTTTATGGATGCCAGTACGAGTCCAGGCTCTAATCAGAGCCCAGAGTGGCGGAGCTGGATGAACACCGGGATAGTCGAAAGATCGAAGATCTCGTGAAGGTCTTCTGGCTTCTTCTTCTTCAGTGAGGTAGTTCTTGCTATCTTCTTAAGCATGGAGTCCTGGAACCGCTGCAGGTGCCGTCTAGTTCCGTCTGAAAGACGGGTGAGAAGAAGGGCACCGTACAGGAGGGCAGGTCTCAACATGCTTTTATATATGCAGAGTTTGAGACGGAAGGAAAGTGCTGGAGAGGATAGAAGGTGATGGAGGCGGTAGGATCTTCTTCTCACTTTGCGGTGTACCCTGTAACAGTGAGCTGAAAATTTCAGCCCCCTATCTATGGTAATGCGCAAGTAGACAATGGAGTTGGAGGGGCCAATGGTGGTGTTTGCCACTCGCAGGGTCTTTGGCAGTGTTGACCTTTTCCCACGCTGGTGTGAGAACATTACGCAGTCCGTTTTGACTGGATTTACTTGGATGTTAAGTGAATCCAGCCGTCGAATGAACTCTCCGCAGATCGTTTCGGCCTGACGTAGTGCTCTAATGGGGTTCATGCTGCTGCTAGTGATGGCAATATCGTCGGCAAAAGCGGCTACTGTAGTTTTTGCCAACCACTTCGGCAGTGTAGATGTTAAACAACACTGTAGATAGTACATCACGAACCCGCACAGCGAGACTTCTCTCACTGAGAAAGGAGACAATGACTCCATAGAGCTGCTTAGGGCATTCTAGGTCTTCAAGTTTTTTGCACAAGAACCCGTGAGATACGGAATCAAATGCTTTCGTGCAGTCTATGGAGATCAGCACTGTTGCAGTATTCCTATTGAAGTTTGAGCATGCCTCAGTTTGCAGCTTCATCAGGTGGTGTTCAGTACTGAGACGTGCTTGAAAACTCGTTTGTTCGAACGGAATAACTGAGTTTTCCTCGCAAAAGTCCCGTAGGTAATTGAGAACAATTTTCTCGTAGACTTTTTCCGAGGTGAGGCAACAGGCTGATTGGCCGGTAGTGTTCTGGCTTGTCTCCTGTCTTAGCCGGCTTGAGGAGTGGAAACAGTATTGCATGTTTCCACTGAACGGGGAAGTATCTTAACCTGAAGCAGGAGTGGTACAGGTTCGTGAGGTGCATTATTCCTTTTCTAGCTTTATCTTCAAACATCTAATCTGTAAATTATTCCTATGCGTACAAAATATTGAAAAAATAATGCTCAATAAAAGATTTTAATTAATAAAAAAAAAATTCAATTGTTGGTTAAAATTGTCTAATTGTAAGTTCTTTGCGACAGGGGATGCTAGTATAGCATAAATTTAAATACTTCCAAAGCTGCTTACCAATTTTAATATTGTAATTGTGAATCTTTAATGGGATTTTAAAGTTACCATAATTTGTAATTTTAAGTATATCGATTTATATTTAAAGTGTATCGATATTCCAGAAAGGAGTTATAAGAGGCAGTTTTCTCGCTAATCAGTACATGCCTTTAGGGAAGAACGAATGCGGTTGTGTTGTTAATATAGCTTCAGTAATGGGCTTTGAGTTTTGTCCATATGCTCCAGGATACAACAGCACCAATCATGCTGTGGTTGGGTTCACCATGGCTTTCGGGGTAAATATCAGTATATTTATTTATTCCAGTGTCATAAGTCCTTAAAATATTTATGATGGTAATAGTTAATGCTTCTATATTCATTATTCAGTTTACAAGGTTAGGTTTACATGCAATTAGGATTGACGAATTATTTTTCGCTTCTATTAGTATTATTTTTATTTGAAAACTAATTTCGAATGTTAAACATTCATCATCAGTTCTAAAACAACCAAAAATTTTCAAAGCACCTTTGCTACATAGATAACATAAATTAATTTTTCTGTAAAATAAGAAGAAGATGATCAGTGATGCAATCAAAAAGAAACAACACGTCCAAGTAAAAAACTATAATTGTGTTCCCAGGCACATACAAGAAATCAAACTAGTTGATACATACCTTAGGAGTCAAAACGAAAATGGCTTCTGGAAGATATCATGACCTTTAGTAGACTGAATGTGGGGATGCGAATGGGTCGGCTGATAAATAAGTGGGTTAAAACCTTTCTATCTTCCCTATGACTGGTTGGGTTTTTTCTTTTGGAAATAAATTTAAAATGGAACTTTTAGAAATATTTGTGGTGTGAAATCTGGATCCCAGTAGAGTTTAGAATAAACCGGTTAGACCACTAGGTTTATGGTAAAACTACTGAATCCATTTGTACCAAATTTTAACGACATAATATTAATACTTCTAGGAAGGTTTAAAATTAATAAAATTTACAATAATGCAAATCAAATTGTACATTGTTGAGTGGCAGAAATGAAGAACCACAGTGTGATATACTTTTATGACTAGAAATTAGATTATAACCAGAGGAAATCAATAAAATTATTTTTGCCGAATAAACATTATTAACGTCGATCCTTTGCTTTTTGATTTTTGTGGGTAAATATGAGTCATGGGTCTTAGGCACTGATAATGCAATCCATTCTCCACAAGAGTTTCTTATTGGTCTCTGTCCATCTGGATTACCAACCCATACATTAAAATAAAAATTGAATGTGAAATTGCGCTTTTACGTACTCTTCAACCACCTAATCTGTTCAATTTTAATCATGTTAAAAATTATTGCTATGTGTGAAAATATCATTCAAGAAATAATCTTCAATTCCATACTTTAATACAAGATTTTTATCGATAAACAAATAAAACTTCAATTATTAGTTAAAGTTATCTTCGTTCTTTACTGATAAGAGCGGGCGAAGCTGCGACAAAGGATGCTAGTCAGGTAATAAAACGATCCTAGATTCACTGGATTTGCGTTATTTGTAATAGGATTAAACAGGGGAATATTGGAATTGAGACAGTTTTCGTGGGAATTTATCACACTTAACATACTTAAACTCTGATTGCTTTACAGAAATTGATTTATTTCAGGATCCATCAAATATAAACGGAGTGCGTTATATAGCCATAGGACCTGGTGTGACTGATACGAGGTTGGTCCGAGAATCCGCGCAAGGGATGCTGAATGAAGAATGGGGGAAGAAAACATTTGAGTGCTTGAACAGTGTTCCACAACAGAAGTGAGAAAACAGATCGTTAAAAATTATTTAACCATTTTTCATATTTAATTATTATTTTTTTAATTTTCAAGAAATAATCCCTTGACAAGCTGTTTATAGCGATTTTTCTTAGTGTGAATGGAAATTGCCACAAATTTAGCTTTATCTATAAAACTGTAATTATGTGGAGGTGGATCTACGAGACAGGTTTTAACGAATTAAGAACAGCTTCATCAGATTTATGTTCGGAACCCCGAGCCGTTCCCATTTTCACACCTCAACATTGCCTCAGAGTGGCCCGACCTATTCACCCGTAGACAATATTTCCTTGGCTCATTCCTTTACCGTGTCATTAATAACCATTGCCCTTCCTACCTTTTTAATCTATTAAAATTTAAGTCTTCCGTCCACTCACAGCACAATAAGACCACGTTCCTCTGACCTATATACGCCTTATTAAGGTAGGTGCACACCTTTCGTTATGGGACGGACGGCTCGCATCGGACGGATTCGGATTTTATATGTTACTGCTTTAGAATGCCGATACGTACGATGCTGAAAGGTGTGCGCACTTCCTATTAAAATAATAGGTCGAATCTAAAAATCCGATCCGTCCGTCCGATGACGAAAGGTGTGCGCCTACCTTAACCGAACAACATTAGGACAATATTCCTTCCACGACTGATCCACTTACCTTTGGAACACTCTCCCTCCTGAAATTAAACATGCTCCTTCCTTAAGCTCATTCAAAATACTCCTTCCTCAACATCTCCTTAGATCCCAGTCTAACGCCTACAACTACGAATAATATTTAAAAAAAGTTCAATTACTATTCTATTACATAAATTCAAATGTATTTTAATTTAAATCATTTTAAAGGTGTAAGGATAGAAGGAGGAACGTCCGGTAGATAGTTCTAAAAAAAAACCAAAACTGTAAATTAGAGTCTATATTTTTCATCACTGGAAAGGAGTTCTTAAATATCAAAACACAGTGTTTGTTAGGACTCCGAAGAAGACGTATCTAAGGCTCCGAGGGATTAACATCAAGGAGATAACTTATATTCTTTCCTTTACTTAAAAATTTATTTTTAAGTTTATTATTTACCGTTTATTTTTATTTTTTTGCTCATTATTTTTATTATTTCTTTGTTTTGTTTTTTATTATACATATATCTTTTTTTTTCTTTTAATTTAATAGTATTTTATATTTATTCTTTATTTTAAACATTTAACCCTGGTTTCCTGAAATATGGAGGAACCAGATGAACCAATCAGCCCATTGGCTAAACGAAAGCGACCCAGGGGAAAAATGAAAAAGATAGAAGAAAAAATACATTTTTCGGAACCGAAAAAATATAGTCCCACCTTTATAATAATAAAAAGTGAAGATGAAGAGGGATTCACAAAAGTTTCTCCCTTCTTTATCAATAAACTCATCACTAACCTGTGAAGTAAAAAATATAGAAAAACTAAGGGACGGATCATTGTTAGTAGAAACATACAAGGGGAACCAATCTGACACTCTACTGTCCTGTAAAGATTTTAGAGGTCAGTTCTCTATTCAAGTCACGCCCCACAATACCCTTAACTACAGCAAGGGAATAATTAAAATGTATGTTTTTCAATATTTAGAAATAGAAGAAATCAAAAGAGAATTAAATCCTGAAGTAATAGACTTTTTAAAATAAAAATTAAAAAGAACGGCTCTGAAATTAACACGCACAAATATATAATAACATTCCCGACTCCTATAGCCCCCAAAACAATGAAGATAGGATATTTAACAGTGCACGTAGAGCCCTATATACCTAATCTCCTCCGGTGTTTCAATTGCTTGGACTTCAATCATCCCACTAACCAATGCAAGAGGCCATCGGTATGTATACAATGCGGCAAAACAAAACACAATGATGGAAATTAAAGGTGAATCAGCACCTCACTGCGTTAATTGCAGCGGCCCTCATAACGCATTAGACCGCTCCTGTCCGGTATTCGTAAAACATAAAGAGATTAAAGCCATGCAGGTAAACAATAAAATATCTCTAAATGATGCAAAAAAAATGTATAAAGAAAGATTCCCCAACGTTTTTAAGAAAAGTTTTACCGAAATCGTAAAAGAGAAAATTAAAATAACAGAAAAAAAGGAGATCGGTATTCAAGCCGATATTCCGTTTTTATTTGGCGAAATTAAAAAAAATAATTCAAACAACGAATATAACCAAATGAAAAATATAAATATAAAACCTCCGTCGACGTCATATTCGCGCGTAATTACCCGATCATCCACGAGGTCTGCTACGACCTCTCCCCACCTTCCCCCACTCCCCCCCCCACCCCCCCCCACTCCCTCCTCCACTCCCATTAACATACCACTAGAGTCTGGGGATAAGATATTCCATGAGCCGAGTGATGGCCGATTCCACCCGAACTCCCCCCACTACATTCTCTCGCAGCTCTTCTTACCTTGCGGATAAGATATTCCCGTCGCCCTTACTATTTCTACTGTAAGACTGAATGAAGTATGGGGTATGGTATTAATAAATATTAATAATGATTAATATTATATTATAATTAATACTATATATTAAAATTAACTAATTAATTAGTAAATTATATATATTTTTAATTGTAAATTTAAACGTATTAGTAAACATACATACATTTAAACGTAACAATTTTTATACTAAAACTCATTTCATTATCAAATTCCTCATCTCAAAAAACATTTAGAAATCAAATTAGGTCGAAATAAAAAATGAAGGTTTTTTTATTTTTTTCGAAAATATTAGTGAAGAAATTTTTATAACTAAAAACTGTTTTATTTTCAGATTCCTCATATAAAAAAAATAACACGTAGAAACCAAATTAGGTCGAAATCAAAAATTATAATTTTTTTACCTCCAAGAATGTGTAGGATTTTGAAGCAAGAAAGAGCCTGTCAACTTGCTTCAAAACGTAAATAATTAGCGCTATCTCACACATTTCACCACCGATTAAAACCACCAAGATTAGCCCAAATCCGGAGGTCACAGGATATCTCCTTACTGAGATAACTCCAGTTATATTTCACCT